>CM033636.1:13068193-13215693 GCA_019453435.1 Rhinogobius similis | reverse complement strand
ATGACCCCGACCTGTGACCTGGATGTTCCCATTAAGGAACTCTCTCTGCACTGGACGAACTTTTTTTTTTTTTTTTTTTAATTCAATTCAATTCAATTCAATTCAATTCAATTATGTGAGTTTAGTTTTAGTGGGTGTGAGAAGGAGGGTCAATTGTTAAATATTTAAACTGCTTTCTACCTGTGGCCCATCGAGGCAACTGTTATTGTGATTTTTGGGCGCTACAAAAATAAATTGAACAGAATTAAGTGAAGGTCAAGGAATTGTAAAAGATGGGTTTGTCTGTGACGTAATGAAGAGATTGTGGATTTATTAAGGTGAGGAGGCTGATGGTTCTGCTGCTGCGGTGGTGAGGGAGGAGTGCTGAATGAACATCATCTTTATGACTAATGATGGCAGCTGTCCATCCTTCCGTGTTGTCTTCTCTGAGGAGTCAGGGGTCAGACGGGGATAACCTTCTCTGCAGGAAAGTAACACAAATCCTTTAGGAGGCATGTTTAGGACAGAATTAGTGATCGTTATTCTTCTGCAATCAAGACACCATTTCTTAAAATATACTTGTGGACGTTTTAGATTAATACTTTAAATATTTAATATATATATATATATATATATATATATATATATATATATATATATATATAATTCACAGATGTCTTCGATAATAACGTATTATAATTAACTTATAATTAATTATAATACAGTGTTGGGAAATAACTAAATATGTGTACCAAAAATACATAATCAGAATTCTGTGTTTTTAATATGTTTTAATATGTCATGTTTTTATATACTGTAAAACTATAACTATATACTATACACTATAAAATTCAAGTGTTCTGAGAACTTTGACTGAACCATGAAACAGAATAAGTTACAAAATACATTTTAATGCAATAGTCAGTTTTCAGTAAGTAAATAGTAAATTGTCACATTTTTATAGCATTTTTCCAGCTTCAATGCACACGCACACACACACACACACGCACACACACACACACACACGCACACACATACACACGCACACACACACACACGCGCACGCACACACACGCGCACGCACACACACGCGCACGCACACACACACGCACACACACGCACACACACGCACGCACACACACGCACACACACGCACGCACACACACAAGGATGTTTATATTGAAAGCGGGATTTGAACCGCTGATCTTTGGATCAGAAGATGGCCACCCTACCAACTGAGCTACTTTCAAAGTATTCTTCCAAAAGCTGACTATAGCAGACAAAAGCCTAATTGGACTTCTTTATCTTTAAAAGTGCACTGTTTCTCTTTTGTCTGGTAGAGTGCTCCTGCTTCTATCCATGGAGCTTTGTCTGCTCATAAACATGCATTCTTGTGAGCAGGCTCGCCTCTCCACAGATCTGTCTTATGTCATTCTGTTCCAGACAAACCAATAGCATCTCCATGGAGACGAGCAGGTAGCGGACCCTCCTCCAGGAACTTTACTGTAATCTGACTTATTCTAGGGTCATGAGCTCTCTGTCAGGGCCAAAACGACCAGAGAGAAGCTCAGTGTGGAGCCGCTGTTCCTCTTTAAACTCTTTCAGTGTTTGTCAACAAAATGCTAGCTTCCATTAGCCTGGTACGTCTTCATGTGTTAGCACTAACGCAGTTTAAATGGGGAAGTTAGCATTAGCCTCCAAACATTGCAACATTGCAACAAGAAAATCCAGGGCTGTTTTTGCAACAGACAACCACTGGAGTGCACGTGACACCAGAACAGAGTTAGAACATGTTACCCCTGTAGAAGTGCTATGTGTAGATTGTTACTGTTAACGATTAACGCCAAAATGAGCATAAATGTAACAACCCCATAATAAACGCTTCATAAATCTAACATTATTCTGGACAAAAACCAAAAACACAGCGGCCCATCACAGTTTGACAAGAACACATTTGCTTTGTTTGACAGTTGAGTTCTCATTTCCTCATTCCTACATGCTTTCTGTGTCCCAGTGAGTCCTGTTTCCTCAGTCGTCTGTCATGAAGCATTGAACCCTGGCCCTTCTCTGGCTCTGAACCTGTCGTCCCAGCATCTCAAGCTCCGCTCCTCAGCCGCTCCTCAGCCGCTCCTCAGCCGCTCCTCGGCCGCTCCTCTGCCGCTCAGGGCCGTCCCACGCTGGCCTAATCCGCTCACCTCTGGCTTAGCGCTGCCCCGGCTTCTGTTGCATATTTGGGTTTTATCAGGGCGGCGCTGATGCCTGCTCTCAGCACCACACAAATGAACACGGGGGGTCCACGGGGGGTCTACAGCAGAACTGGACCAGGTCTGAGGCTGGGACAAGGCCCGTACTATCACAGTCCTAATGTGTGTCTCCAGAAGGATGTTTGTCATTCTGCACATAGGAAATCTCAGGTTGTTATGTCACTGTGCTGTCTCAGTGTCTGGGGAACTTTCCCACAATGCATTTGCGAGTAGAGACGCTTTGAATGGAATTTTCATTAAAATATTATGAGGCGTTTTAGACTGTGTACTCCTTACATGCTACAAATAATGGGAGCAATATGCTTCCTCCCTTTCCCCCAAAGTCCAGCCCAGGACCAGCTCAGGATCTGGAGGTGGGTTCCAGCGTCTGGTGAGGATGTGTGGATTTTTAGAATTTGCAGGTCACACAAGGGGGTCAGACAGGAACTGATGAAGCCAAAGTCTGTACACTGTACAGTCTTAATAAATCTAGCAAATGTCAAATGTATAGAAAAGTATGAATTCTAAAGTTGCTTGGGCTTTAGAGAGTCTGTGGGAAGTTTTTTTTCCCAACATCTTCAACATTACTTTACACGTCTTAAGGGCCCTGGTCCAAAGAAAGGGCGTCCACGGCACGATTTTTGCAGTTTGCAATGAAAGTGCTGTTTTTGCATTTGTAAAAGTGACTAGATTGAAGAGAAATAGAGATAAGGTCCCTCAGGGCGGAGCTCCTCTGCTGCACTTTGAGGTGCAGACACACACCAGGACAGGTGGTCACCGCACTGTGCCTGCCCTGGGACAATGATCCTGTGGTGTCACCACATTGTTTTGAATTATTTCCTGATTTTTAGTATAGGATGTTAAAGGCAAAGAGGTACCTTTGTGTGGGAGTCGTTGCATCTTCATTGCCTCTTACTATTTTATAGATTTGACAGGTCAGTACCCGGTAAAGTCACCCATACGTTGCACTATAAGGTCATTACTTAATGTTTTATCAGTGTATCATGTTGTACTGTTAGACGTTCACTGGTACTTTTCTGCTGATATTCACAATTTAGTGGTCAGTGTTTCAGATTAGCGGTGGGGTTACCTGCGTCTGTGAAGTCGTATGAGATTTAGTAGCCAAAAGATTAGGAACAAAAACCTACAGTTTTAGCTACGCTGCCCTAGGAGCCACCCTGCTGGGGGAAGTATGGAGCTGAACACTGTCCTCTGTCTCTTCCTACTTTCCCTGTCAACAATATTTAAAATGAGTTTATCTGTAGTCTGTTCATTGCTGTTCACATGTTTTTCTTTCTCTCCACTTTCCTTGTATGAACTGTTGGTTGTCTGCCTGGGGGACCTCTCTGTGCTGGATGGACTGTCTAGACGAGCCATCTGTCCAGAGGAACTCTCTACACTAGATGAGCCACCTTCCTTCCTCTTGAGTGGTTCTGGCTCCACAGTCCAAGTGGATGTGTCAGTCCTGGTTCATCTGCAGCCTGTCCGTCTGTGGGAGTAGGATCTCTCCTTCACTGTGGTTCTCCCCGAGGTTTATACTTTTTCCCATGGGGTTTTTTGTAGTTTTTTTCTTGCCGAGAAGGAGGATCAAAGGACAGGGGGCGCTCTGGGACATTTATCCACTGCTAAATTCTATTGAACATTGTTTAATTGAACTGCTTTCCTCCTGTGGCCCATCGAGGCAACTGTTGTTGTGATTTTGGGTGTTACAAAAATAAATTGAATTGAATTGAATTGCAATATTTCATAAGCTCGGGTGTTATTTCAGTTTTATAAGCATTTTTATGCACTGTACATTATTTTTGGAACTCAAACTAAATGTCCTTGGGTCTTAAAAGTATTTGGGTTTAGATTTGAGACAATTAAATGCATTTATCAGCCCATATTTATGCTCAAGTTAAGGGGGACAGTACAATGACAATACATGCTGTATTGGAATAGTGTTCTATTATTTAAGTATTGTAAATGTATTTTTGATAAAGTGTTGATATAAGAAGCGTAAATTTTAGTGTCCAGTCCAGATATAAGCGAACATGAGTACATTGAGTATTCCTGTTATTGCGCTATAACTTAGTGGTCTTGGTGTAATTCAGTAAAGATAGTGACTTACAAAGAGTGATATATTGAAGTTATTTGACACTTACAAAGAAAGTGGTTAATGGAAACATGTCATTTTTGTAGAAATGCACTTTATTTGTACAAAAACGCAATCTGGACATGAAAGGCAACACGTCGTCTCTTCTTCGCACTATTTTCTATATTTTACAGATTGCAATATCACGCTACGGCAGCCCTGGTGCTTGAGGCCTGTAACAATCCCAACGAGGTAGAAACTTTAGGACTGGTGGCACATTCTTTCAGTTGTTCTCGTGGTATAGATGGTTATCGATTCACAACCAAATCTGTAAAATAAACAGTGTCTTCAGGCAGGAATATGCAAATGAGTGCAGGCAGAGGATTTGCTGTTTGTTGTGAACATTTCTCAAAACTGTCCAGTGGGTTAAATATTTAATAATTACACAATTAAACTATGTATAAGATGTTAATATGCACTAGTTGTTTGTTTATGCACTTATAACACATAATACATGTTTATAATACATTTACCAAAAGATGTTTGTGTTAATAAACCGTATAGACCGAACAGAATATCAATAAGGTGCATATTAAATTATTTTTAATTTTCATGTAAATAAATGCTTGTAAATGCTTTATAAGTGCTTATAAACACATAACCTGCTTATAAAGTGCTTATTAATACATTATAAATAGTTTACTGAGGAACCTTAATCTAAAGTGTTACAAAAACATGTACAATCAAATATATGGCGTTCCAACCATTAAAGGACACAGATTTTGCTACAGTGTTTTTTTGAGCTTTTAACCATGTTCTAACATGTTCCATCTTCAAAAACATACCTGAAGTAGCATTCAGTTGCATTCACGCTGTTTTTAGGAATGTTTATTAGAAAATCCTCCCCCTCCGAGCATCAAACACACTTCCTGCTGAACTTTCTGGATTTTCGGACATATTTTCAGACTTCATATGTCGCTTATCAGAGAATCTTCCGCTGTTGTAAGTCCTTAAAATCATCGCCAGACTCGCAATGAACATTTTTGCCGTCTAAACATGACAATGGCGTCTCTTCAGCGCTAACTTCACTAGATCGTATATAGCGCTGGCGCCATCTGCTGGCTGGATGCACTCAGTAAGTGTCATTTCATTGTGATAAGACAGGTCATAGAATGAATAAAAAACGAGAGGGTAAATTTAAGGCACTGCAAAGAATGTTTAAAGACTAATAATATTAAAAATGCAGAAAATGTGTCCTTTAATGCATCATCTTGTTGGTGCAATAGATACAAAAAGGGAACTACATAGATCATGAGTGTATTAACTCCAGCTCTAAAGTATTTTGAATGTCATTTTGACAATGTTAGTCTCCTTACATGAATAAAACAATATCCTATCATACTAATATTTTTTACCATGACATTTTACTATTATTTGGTCCCCTTCAGTTCTTCTACAATATTTCGTAAAGGCTAATAAATTGTAGTAAAAGTCCTCTGGTGTACTTTGCATAAACGTGTGAGAACAGCCATCTAAAACCATTTGAATCCCTGTTAGCGCCGCTCCGAGTTAAGTCCACCATCATTTAATAAAGCGCTCAAATCACATGCTAATTTATCAGCCGTAATGGTTGCCGCGGTGACCAGTGGCTCGGCCCGGCACAACTGTGAACAGCCCTACAGCCGCCCTCCAGGTCACCCCAAAGCACTCTCCACCCAAGTACCATCAGCGACCCACCTCCATTAGCCTCCAGAGGGAACGCAACCACGGGCTTTTGGGAACAGGCACAATGAAACAGTCTTTTACTCACGGCTGCTCACAGAAAGATGGAAAAGTATGTTGTTGATTCTGTGTAACTTTCCTGGTGCTTTGTCCAGATTCACAGTATGGCAGTAAACTTTTCAGTCTCCCAGGGAAACAAGCCCCCAGGCCAATGTCAGTTCTGTGGAGAGGCAGCCCCGTTCACAATGAAGAATGCATGTTTTCCAAGATTTTATATTTTTTGCAATTAATGTATTTGTAATAATAATATGTCAACAATATAATCTCCTCCAGAGACGTTAAATAATGCACCTTCATGGTAAACTCCAGAAAACCAACCCACAGGAAATGCAAACTCTACACACAGTCCAAAGATACAGGCTATACTTTCATTTTGCAGTAAGTGTTAAGTGATATGCCACCGTACTACTGATGTCCTACAGGGACACATCATGTAAAGTCAACCTTTATGAGCTTTTAATGTTAAATAGGAAGTGAAACTGCCCACACTTATGTACTTACGTAGCCATTTCTCAACAATAAAAACATTTCAATAGAAATCAGCACATGTTACATGAAATGTCACTATGAAGAGGTTCTTTGAACATTTCACTGTTATTTAAACTGTGCTTGTTGCATTGTAACAAATAAATCTACATATACTGTAGCTTAATATATCTTCTACTAAATCTTATCATCTTCAGTAGTAGTAGTAGTTTTGTTTTTTATTCTTTATCAGACAACAGGTAAGAATTAGAGCTTCAACAAGTTAACTAATTTAATAATCAAATAATGGTTACACTGCAGAGAAACAAAAAGAAAAAAGTTGAAATGGGACATTTTTTCCTCACAGCTCTCCTTTGATTCAAAGCAGGGTCTGTTTGCCGCTGATAGTCTGGTTCGATTGTGAACTTGCAACTGAACTCTGCTATGTCTGTGAAGGATGTGCACACGGGGAGCAGGTTGTGCACACGTGGAGCAGGTTGCGCACACGTGGAGCAGGTTGCGCACACGTGGAGCAGGTTGCGCACACGTGGAGCAGGTTGTGCACACGTGGAGCAGGTTGCGCACAGGTGGAGCAGGTTGCGCACATGTGGAGCAGGTTGTGCACACGTGGAGCAGGTTGTGCACACGTGGAGCAGGTTGCGCACAGGTGGAGCAGGTTGCGCACATGTGGAGCAGGTTGTGCACACGTGGAGCAGGTTGCGCACACGTGGAGCAGGTTGCGCACACGTGGAGCAGGTTGCGCACACGTGGAGCAGGTTGCGCACACGTGGAGCAGGTTGCGGACACGTGGAGCAGGTTGCGGACACGTGGAGCAGGTTGCGCACACGTGGAGCAGGTTGCGCACACGTGGAGCAGGTTGCGGACACGTGGAGCAGGTTGCGCACACGTGGAGCAGGTTGCGCACACGTGGAGCAGGTTGCGCACACGTGGAGCAGGTTGCGCACAGGTGGAGCAGGTTGCGCACAGGTGGAGCAGGTTGCGCACACGTGGAGCAGGTTGCGCACACGTGGAGCAGGTTGCGCACAGGTGGAGCAGGTTGCGCACACGTGGAGCAGGTTGCGCACACGTGGAGCAGGTTGCGCACATGGAGCAGGTTGCGCACAGGTGGAGCAGGTTGCGCACACGTGGAGCAGGTTGCGCACACGTGGAGCAGGTTGCGCACACGTGGAGCAGGTTGCGCACACGTGGAGCAGGTTGCGCACACGTGGAGCAGGTTGCGCACACGTGGAGCAGGTTGCGCACACGTGGAGCAGGTTGCGCACACGTGGAGCAGGTTGTGCACACGTGGAGCAGGTTGCGCACACGTGGAGCAGGTTGTGCACACACACCCATGAAATGGATTTCAAGTGGCTCACAGCATTGTGAGTGAGCGGGCCTTGAGACAGAATGTAACGCCCAAGTCTATAAGGTGGTCAAATACGCGCCATGAGGAGAAGGTGCATTAATGAAGGCCGATCCACAGAGCGAGGAGTGGAGGAGAGAGCCACGGATGCCCTCCCAAAGAGTTGAAGACATACCTGTACCTGAGCTACACTAATGCACCAAGCCTTATCAGACGCACTTATTGTGCCAATAAAACTCTGCACACAACACAAGCTCAGTTACATAACTCACGCTCTATGGGTGCACAGGCCCGGCTTCGAACAGTATGTGCGCAGATGTAGGTCGGACTGAATGTTTTGGGTCAGATCTAAACTCTAAGTAACCCCCAATTCACACCAAAGCAGTAACAGCACGTAAGCACAGCAGCACAGAATAGGCACAGGAACCAATTTGAATAATACCTGGTCGGACAATCTACAGCAGCAGTGTCATACACGCATCCGACGGCCGTAGTTACACTACGCGCTGCTCAAATTAGGTTGGAGTTGTAATTTTTCAGTGTCAACGGCACGTGTCCAGGCTTTTTAGCAGGAGAAACAGGAAAAAGGCACGTCGTATCAAAATAAACTTCTGATGCCTTTTTAAAATACATTCTCTAAAAACAAGGAGCATCTGAGAGCATTGCATCCAGGGAATGATTCAAACGGACTAGGACCAGTTTATTGTCAAAGAGGTTGCGTTCTCGTTCTAGAATGTGATAATACCCTCAGATGGAGGGCAGGAACGACTTTTCCCCATTGATAACATTGAACCTTATAATGAAATATCTCAAAGGTAAATTTGCAAATGTTGAACTTGATGATTTCTCTCAGTGACCAGATCTAATAACTAATTATATCATTTTATTTGCACACCGTCTGTTTTAAATATCATTGGCTGATGGAATGTTGTGATGTCACGCGAATGCAACCTATTGGACACATATAACATGCTTTACTACATCAAATCTCAGTTTCTGAAGGACAACTTAAGAGAGGCGAAAGCACAATGTGAAACAGCCAAAACTTTGAAGGTAATCAGCCTAATTAATGCAAACACTGCATCCTCTGAGCAACTGTTTTTAAACATATTTTATCCAACCGATATTTAATAAGTATGCAATATAAAACAGCTGGGTGGTGTTTAAATATCAGCCAGTGGTGTTTAAATATAATTTAGAGTGTTTTCCAACCAGGGGTGCGCAGACCGAAAGGGGTACGTGAAGGGGGTACCTGGAATTGTTTCAGGTTTTAAATGAAGAAGAAATGTGCTTTTATCTGATTAAAAAAGTGTCCGTTGTGTGTTAGTAGTAAACTTAGCATCTTTTTTGGAGCATCTCGGAAAAATATAATACTTGTAATTGACTGACTATTTGAATATTTGACTACTAAACTCATTTACTTTCCCAAAACTCAAGTTATGGGGTACTCTGCGTGTGAAACAAACCTTAGGGGGGACTTGAGACAAAAAAGGTTGGGAACCACTGATTACTTACTTTGCCGGAGCAGTTTTTACGTCTCTGGTGTAGAGTGACGTTTCTACAAATATACGTGCTGCTGCAGCTCCTGGTGTGAATCCAGGGTTCCACGCTCCCTCAACACTTGTGACATCTGAGGCATTGTGCTGAGATAGTGTGGAACATTTCAGAGTGTCCTTTTATTTTGGCCAGCCTAAGGCAAATCTGTGTAATATCCATGCTGTCTAATCATCATCTTGATATGTCACACCTTTGAGGTGGGAGGGATTGTCTCACAGACACATTTGTGAACAATATTTTTGTGTTTATAGAAATACTTGATATCTTTGAGTTCATCACATGAAAAATGGAGCAAAAACAAGTGTTGTGTTTATATTTGTGTTCAGTGTAGAAAAACAACAAACCAGGTCGATGGATTAGTTTGTATTATTCATCAGTCTTAGATCAATGTTGCAGTTTACAATGAACCCAATGTTAAATTGAGGTCTACAGTATATGTGTTACAGTTTAATACTAAAGACCCCCCCCTCAACAAAAAAAAAGTCATAATGTCTTCTTTAATGAGGAGACAGGATAACCAGTCTGCCACAGTGACACAGGGAGGACATAGCATTATTATTATTGATTCAGAATAGGGCAGTAGCAGTATACATTCTCATAATAATGACATTTTGGTGGCGGCACTGAAGGCTTGTTCCACTAATGCAGTGTGATTTAATAGTAGCTGATAATTGCAGAGGTTGTCGTTTGGTTCCCAGCCCGTGGTAAAGTGAGCTGGGGGAGTAGAGCCGGTTCAAGTGCCTGTATTGTCCCGTGAATCTCCCAGGAGCAGATACAATAGAGCTTTGTGACAGGCCGAGTATACCTGACGGCCCCGGGCTCCCAGCGCACAGGGGCCTCTGCTCCCATGGACTGTGCTGGGGCGGGCTCATGTGTCTGAGCTGCACTGGGGGAAAGGAGTTATAGTCCACTTCAGCACAGAGTCAGTGATGGGGAAGTTGTACCATGGACACCTCCTGCTCCGTGCTCGTTGACATCTCTTTGCTGATAGCTCTATCTGCCCTGCGTTATCAGAGGTTATAATACTCCTGCAATGGAAGAATGGCCACAATGGAATGGACAACACAATGTGTGGAGTGTTCATGTCTCCAGGTCCTGTACAGACGGGAAATAAACTTCTCCCATGTTAGACTGCACTCCCTGCACAACCCTCGGACTACAATTGTTATTTCTTCAACAATATTTATTAAAGTTATAGACAATATTCACAGCAAAGAAACTAAGAGTAGTTTTGAACAAACAAGTGTTTGTGATTGTTGAATTAAATTCATCAGCTGTCCTGCCCAATACTGGGTTTACAGCCTTTGTGAAAGAAAACACAACTCTAGGTATATTTTATAAAACAACCGTTTAACATTGTTTAGAACTGTGACAGAGCTCCCCCTGCAGGACTTTGTGAAAATACATTGCCAGTAAAAAGACGCAAAAGCTTTTTTCTTTTTTTCTTTTCTCCTTCCTTTTTATTGAAATTCGGAAGTACAATCACATACAAAACATTTCATGTCTCCAAATATAGAAAGGAGAGCCAGGTTCCTCAGGAGAGTTGTTTTCGGGTCAGCGTGAAGAAATGTTGCTGCTGGTTTTCTGCCCAGAGACAGCAGAGGGGGCTTCAAACACCTGAAAATACATTTACAACCACCACATGGATTTACAAAGATGTTTAATGAGGTAAATATGTTACTTAGTTCTGCTTTAACACGATTTTGACGGAACGTACAGAGGGATTTGTTGATATCTAATTCTAAGCCTGATTTATTAAACGTTTAAAGGTCCCATAACATGTAAAATGGACTTTTCAGAGGTTTTAACCTTCCTCCAGTGCTATGTGGGCCTCGTATGTTGTGCCCAAAGTGTTTTTTTGATTGATTCCCTCATGCTTTCACTAGAGAACTGTCTTTTCCGTCCCCCTCGGCTGAGCAGCAGACGGGGGCTCCTCACAAGGATGACGCGGTGTTAAAGCCACGCCTCCGGGAAGCGCGCAGCCGCCTGCTCTCTGTTCGGGGGGGTCAGATCTCAGAGTGAGCCGTTTGCTTTTGCAAGGAGGGGGGCCAGTCCAAGAGATGGGTGTTTTTTGGAAACTGTTATGTTATGGATATTACACAACGAGAAAATGTATCAACAAAGCCCTTAGAATAGACTGTGTAAAGGGCAAAACAGCAGAATATGGGACCTTTAAGTCAAAAAATGAGGTGTTTGAATTCCAAATTCTGCTAATATTTGTATAAAAAACAAAACAAAAAACAACACATTTAAACCAAGTGTTACATATGTAACTATGGTTATATGAATCCCTTCTGACCAACAGAGGCGGTGCTTAAGAATGATCCCTTCATTCAGTGCTTAAGCACAGACGAAACAGAACTGGTTCTGTCCATTTTTCAGATTGAAATGGCTCAAATATGTGCAATTTTGGCTGTTTTTACACAAAAAATGAAAACATTACATAATTAAAAAATACATTTTTTCTCACCTTTATGTGAGTAAACTACAGGAGAGAAGTTTCAAATTGATATGTTTAAATTTAAGATTTTTTTCCTGTTCACTGTAAATGTGAATCCTAAATGGAGAGCTAAATGCAGCGTGGGTCTGAAGTGTTTGGTGTTCTTTGTATCTATGTCTGTGCTCTGCTCTGCTCAGGTCGGCCTGTCACAGTGACACATGCAGACACTCCTCTGTCTGTCTGCCTCTGCACATGTGCGTGTGTGTGTGTGTGTGTGCATGTGTGTGTGTCTGCAGCCTCGGCGGGGGCTGACAGGGGGAGCCTCACCTGTCACCTGTCACAGCCTGTGTCATATGCACAGCCACAGCTCTGACAGGACTCTTCACTGCCTCAGCCACCAGTAATTATCCTGCACCACACTCAGGACGTACACCGCGCCGCTCCAGTGGACACGTGCATCAAGTGTATGTGTGTCAATGTTCCAGCAGAACTGTCAGCTATTCTTAGTGCCATGCATACATTTGGGAAAGACTAATGTGACTCATTTGTTTAGCTTTATTTGTGGACCCTTTGAGGTTCCGAATTCTACCCCCGACCCTTCGCCTTAGCCCTTCACTTTGCGTATTCATGAGAGACGCAGATGTATCTCAATTCATTCATGACATTTGTAAACTTATAAGACTGTTCTTTTTTATTCGCTGTGCATCTGCTGTTAATGTATTATATGATGATACAGTACCGATCAAAAGTGTAAGACCAGCTGAATAAATGGCAAAAGTCACATTTTGCATGGTTGGGTCTTAACAAGGTTCAAGTAGAGCTTCAATAAGCTACAAGAAATGGGAGAGAAACAAAAAAATAATAATATATATAATATATATATATATAATATAATAATAAGGTTTGAGTAAACATTTTGTCGAAAACAACAATTAAACTGAAATAGTCTGTTCTGCAGCTGATCAAAAGTTCAGGACCAGACCTCAAAAACAACCCAAACCCCCTCAAAACAGAAATCAAACCCCCAAACATGAGCTCAGTGATGAGCAGTGCCACCGTTATTGTCACTTCAAAAATATGTTGCGGCGCTTGATGCAAGCTTTTCCAGGAGGTGAGAGGGAACACTTCTCAAAGAGGTGCAGACGGCCTCATGAAGCACATCTACGTCTGGACTGTGCTCCATTTGTGTAAACGTCCCTTGCCGTCCGTCTCCAAAGGTTCTCAGTTGGATTTAGATCAGGGGACACACACAGGACGGTCCAAAAGAGGGATGTTGTTCTCCTGGAGAAGTCCTTGGTCCCAGTGATTCCACAAATGAGGGCCTCAGTCATGAGGGATGCTCTCTGCAACATCTGCACAGAGCCAGGGGCCCCTGCTCCACCTGGAGCCCCATTGTTCCATTGAAGGAAAAAGCACCTCAGATCATTCTGGCGCCCCCTCCCTGTGGAGCGTAGAAAACATCTCAGGTGGATCTGCTGTCGTGTCAGTAAAGCTGGAAACCATCAGGACCATCAAGGTGACATTTTTTCTCATCAAAGAATCAAACTCTCTTCACCTTTCAATGTCCCATGTTTGTGTTTCTTGTAAAGTCCAAGCTGCAGTTCTGTGGCGTTCAAGGAGACGACCCCTTTGAAGACTTTTGTTTTTGAAGCCCTTCAGAGTCAGATGTGTCTGATGTTTTTGGGCTGCAGTCGGCACCAGGAACGGCCTTAATTTGGGTCAAGGATCGTCCAGTGTCTTGACGGACAGCCAATCGGATCCTCAGTGCTGGTGTCATTTTTTGGTCTTCCTCTTGACTTTTTTGTTCCATAAGCCTCAGGATCTTTTAAAGGACTACAGTGACTTTTAATCACGTTCTAACTATGTTCCGTCATCAAAAACACACCTGGAGTTGCATTCAGCTGCATTCACACCATTTTGAGGAATACAAGTTAGAAAATCCTCTCCCTCCGACCGTCAGAAACACTTCCTGCTGAAATCCCTTGAGCCGTGACTTTTTTTCAAATCATCCACGTCACATATCAAAGAATCTTCTGTTGTTTTAAATCATCATCAGACTCGTTTTCATTTCTGCCTCTAAACACGCACACACACATATGTGAATATATATATATATATATATATATATATATATATATATATATATATATATATATAGAAGCAGAGAACAAAACTAGTGCTGTCTCCTTTCAGAGTGCTGTATTTGCATTCCTCATCTTTAAGGCGTGGTAGGGGAAGGGGAGGGGCAGATATGATTTAGCTTCTCTCATTTTGTGCAGTATTTTATTTTCTCAGAAGACTTCAAATTATTTGTCAGTTACTCTTGCAATAAAAATACTGTGATATGTATTCACTCAATGAATAGTGCACACCTGCCTCAAGGTATAACTAAGTCAAATTTTGACCTTATTATCTTTGTAAGTCCATGTGGTGGTTGTAAATGTATTTTAGTGGCATTTGAAGCCCCCTTTGTCGCCCCCTGCTGTCTCTGCGCGGAAAACTATCTGCAACATTTCCTGACACTCTCCTGAGAAACACTGGCTCTGTTTTTTTATATTTGGCGACATGAAATGTTGTTGTATGTGATTGTACTCCCTTATTCCAATAAAAAGGAGGGGAAAATAAAAACAAAAACTTTTGGTGTCTTTTTACTGGCAGTGTATTTTCACAAAAGACCTGCAGGGGGATCTCTGTCGCTGAAGTGACTTAGTTCTGCAAAGAAACATGATGAGAGCAGAATGTCTTGCCAGGGGACTCAGTCTAATGATTGTCATACATTTTAGAATGAGGTCAAACTTATGAATAATTCTAAAACTTGCCATCGAACATTGAAAGTGGTCGTGGTGCTGACAACTTTGCCAATTTATGGTGAAAGCTTTTTTGTGGCTTTTTTGACTTAATTAACTGTAATACATTATTGTTATTGATATTGTTGATGTGGTGGACAGGACGGGGGTGTGCGAGGGACGTCTGTGAGAGCATTTTAAATCCTGAGGACCAGACAGTATCACAGCTGAGCACCTGAAATGGTCAAGTTATAAATGATTATTTATCCCTTTATCCCCCTATCATTAAACACAAGGCTGCATTTAAATCGTTTGTTAAATGACCCATTAAATATGTTTACAAGATTAATGCCCGTCAGAAATTGTGTCAGACCAGGAGGGATTCTCTCACCAGATTAGATTGAATGTATATATTGTTAGATAGAGCTAAATGGTGTCTTTGAACTAGGTTCATTAATCATCTCATATGTGCCGATGATCTTGTGATCATTAGCCCTTACTAACCGAACTATTAGAAAACTGCTCAGAGTATGGGGGGACATCAAATATAATCCCACTAAGAGGAACACAGTGAATGTGAGCAGAAAAGAAGACAAACACTTTCCCGTCTTTAAACTATGTGAATAGCCTCTTGTTCTTACTGAGATGAAACACTTTGGTCACTTTGTGACAGATGACTGGTGTGATGGCAGAGACTGAAGGCAATACTGTAAACATGTTGAGAAGGTTTAGTGTGTGTTCCTCTGAGGTGAAGACTGTCCTCCACACGGCTCCTCTATGGGCCTTCTGCAGCCTTTAGTGGCCTGTAATGAGTGAGTGTCCAGCTGTTTGTGGACGCTCACATCCACCTGAGGCACTCTTAAGACATCTGACAAACTCATGTAGAGCCTGGAGGTGTCTGAACATGCCACTGTAATGACCCTGACCAGCTCACAGCTCACACTTCTGCTCTGGGCTGGCTTCAGCTCAGGAGCTTCTCGTGCCTGTGGGACTGTGGCAGGGCACACTGTGCGCTTCATCATGTTCTTGTTTGACCTATGTTTGTAAAACCAGAGTCACCGAAACACAGGGAGGACAAACAAACTCCACTCAGGAATCTAACCCACAATCTCCTTACTGCGAGGAGACGGGATTACCACTCTGCCGTGCATGTGGCTGCTCTGTGATTGGTGGATTGATAAATTACCTTCAAGTCCATTTTGAGGGGCCCCTGAAGTCTGGACAGTGTCCCGGAAAGCTGTGGCAGGTCTTATTAAGTCCTCGGGGGGGTAGGGGTGTGGGGGGGCGGGCTGGTGGTCACCTGTCTTGGGCCGGTCCGTCCATTTCCCCCTCGTCCCCCTCGTCCCTCACACAGGGCCTCTCTGTGTCGGGGACAGCTCAATTAGGAGCCATTAATAGTGTTTTATGAAGACATCTGGTCTGTGTGAGTGAGGAGCAGGTCGGGCTAATCAGGGCCCAGGTCAAGCAGAGGAAGACTAATATTAGCACTGAGACAAAGAGTAACATTTATCATTATTTTACTCATGATTATTGTCACCAAAGAATATTTAGCAACTGCTCCTGAGAACTGTCTAAGATCAAATGTGAGTGACACTGATTCTAGAATTCCACTGCAGCCGTGCATCAGTGCACTGCAGAAGTATTTCATTATTTCATTTTCAGGTGAGGCTAGAGTCTTGCCCACACACTGTCATTGTGCCCTTGGGCAAGACATATCACCCACAAAGCCCAGTCTGAATGACTTCTCCCAGCCTTCCAGCCCTAGGCTTCATTAGACCAAATGAGCAAATGAGCTGCAGCAAAACCCAGACACTGTGTTTGGTGTGGTCCATCAACCTGAAACAGACACTGATCCTCCAGCTCCAACTCCTGCTCACGAGTTCAGCATCTGAGGAAGGGCCCCTGGAGGCGGGACAAAAGTCTCTACAGGGGCAACAAAGAGTAGCTTCACTATTTACCAATTTTTATATTTACCATAAAAAGTGTTAGCCCTGCGATGAGTAGGCCAGAGTGTACCCCGCCTAAGGCCCAAAGTCACTGGGATAGGCTCCAGTCACCCGCGACCCATAAAGGGAATAAGCGGGAGAAAATGAATGAATAATCCATCAGCCTTGGGTTAACAAATGTACTTTTCTTTAATAACTTTCTTAATATCACTCTGCCTCCCCCTGAGTGCGTCTCGCTCTGGGCCTCAGTGTTGCTGGGATCCTTCTCATTATGAAACAGCACCAGTCCAATGAGTGTTGTAATTGTCCTTCTCCTTCAGTGAGTTTCACAGACCGCTGCACTGTTCAGAAACAAAGCTCCAATCACAGGCTCCAATCAAGCGCGAGAGCTCATGTTCAAATTCTAATAACAAAAAAAGAAATGTTTACATGAGTTAAATCATTTGAGTTTAGATGTGTTTCTTAATAAGTTTATTGGTTTGTTTGACTTGTAGTTTAAAAGACAATTCTAGGTTTTGATTATTAGCATTTCACACTGACTTTGAGAACTATTAAAGAATCAAATGTGATCTTTATAAGGAATTGTGCTGATTTTTGGTCAAAGAAAGTGACAAATTACAGATACAGATTTACTTTTGTGCTCTCAGATGGGCAGCAAAGTTGGATGGGTTTAATTTCATACAGTATTACCACATTCCAGGCAAAGCTTGTTTCTCCGTGGAAACAAGCAGGTGCCAGAGCCCCACCAGAAAAGTTACACAGTGCACCTTTAGCCACAGAAAACTTGTCCAACTCCGTCTAAGTTTTTCTTGGTGTGATTGGCACGCGGCGTTCCTGTGGAGTCTTACAGGAGTTTGTTTGTCTGGGCAGTGCATGAGGCTATGATGAGGACAAATCACCACAGGCCATACCCCTCCACCCCCTCCACCTCTCAGCAGGGCCCCACACCCAGCGGCCCCCGACAGGCGCAGAGGAGAGGGCCTCTCCAGGAGGCCCCCACGCTCAAAGTGTTCATTTGTCATTAAGACTGTACAATGGCCGCTGATGCAGAGGGCCCACTCCAGTCGGGCTAATCTCACCTGGTCTGCCCACATGCCCACTCCGCTCCCCTGCAGGGAACACCGCGGCCCCGGAGTGGAGTGTGGAGGGCGGCATAAGGAGCTCACGCAGGTCGGGCGAGGCCTGGAATCGACAAACCATTGCAAACTTTTCAAACGGCGTGAACTGAGAGGAGTGAGTCAGGACGGACACGCTCTGTCAGGAAAGACTTGAGACACAATAGAGTGCATTCAAGTGACATCCTAACATTCTATCAGACAATAAGAATCAATACAGAGGCTGCTAAAATGAAGATGGTTAAAGTTAGGGCTTTTAGTCATTTAGTCGATTAATTAGTCGACAGAGTTTTACTCAACTAATTCTTTTCCTTAGCAAAAAGGAGAAGATATCAATGAGTCGACTGAATGAATCATGAGTTTAATCAAACTTGTCCATCTCCAGGACATAAATATACATTGTTTATTCATACTTTTCTGTTTAAACAGTTGTTTTTGCATCAATTCCTGTGTAATTTTTACCTTTTGAGTGCAGTTTGATTCAGATAAATGAAGATACTTGATAGTTTGATATCTTTTGTCACACCCCCTTTTAGTCGACTTATCGATTTGTAGGAAATGTTTTAGTCGACCAAGAATTTCTTTAGTCAACTACATTTATTCATTCATTCCATTTTCTACCGCTTATTCCCATTCCCGGGTGACTGGAGCCTATCCCAGTGACTTTGGGCCTTAGGCGGGGTACACCCTGGACAGTGGCCAACTCGTCGCAGGGCTGACACAGAGACATGGACAGACAACCATTCACTCTCACATTCATTCACTACGGACAATTTAGAGTTCTCAATTAACCTACACAGTCATGTGTTTGGACGGTGGGAGGAGCCAGAGAACCAGGAGAGAACCCACGGTAACACGGGGAGGACATGCAGACTCTGCATTTTTCACATTGTTATTATCTTTTAAACATGCTCTGAGTGCCTTTAAATTGTCCTCTTGTGTTTTGAAACAAACAAAAAAGTTTATTAAGCACTAAAAATAAATCATGCATCCAGCCAGTAGATGGCGCCTAGCACTATACACAGTGTAGTAATGTTAGCACTTTAAGACAACGAGAATTGGCCTAGCATTAGCAGTTATTGTATACAGACTCAGAACGTGTCTGGCGACGATATAAGGACTTAAAACAGCAGAAGATTCTTCAATAAGTGACACAGATGATCTGAAGGTCGGAGGGAGAGGATTTCCTCAAAACAGCGTGAATGCAGCTGAATGAAACTTCAGGTACATATGTAATACACCAAGTACACCAACTGCTGCAACTCCAGCCACGACTCTGTAAAACTGATCAAGTTTGCAGACGACACGGCCCTCATTGGACTCATCTGGGACGGCGATGAGTCTGTCTACAGGAGGGAGGTGGATCGGCTGGTGTCCTGGTGCAGCGATAACAACCTGGAGCTCAACGCGCAGAAGACAGTGGAGATGATCGTGGACTTCAGGAAAGTCTCAGCCCCCCTGCCCCCCCTTGCCCTGACAGACTCTCCCATCACCACCGTGGACTCTTTCCGCTTCCTCGGCACCACCATCACTCAGGACCTCAAAGTGGGAGCCGACCATCAGCTCCATCATCAAGAAGGCCCAGCAGAGGATGTACTTCCTGCGGCAGCTGAGGAAAGCCAAGCTGCCGGTGTAGATGATGGTGCAGTTCTACACGGCCATCATCGAGTCCATCCTCACCTCCTCCATCACTGTGTGGTTCATCCTCACCTCCTCCATCACCGTGTGGTCCATCCTCACCTCCTCCATCACCGTGTGGTACGCTGGAGCCACAGCCAGGGACAAACAGAGACCACAGCGCATTGTGCGCTCTGCTGAGAAGGTGATCGGCTGCAGCCTTCCATCTGTCCAGGACCTGTACGTCTCCAGGACTCTGGGACGAGCAGGTCGGATCACAGCTGACTCTTCTCATCTGGACATGGACTATTTGAGCCACTCCCCTCGGGCAGGAGGCTACGGGCCATCCGGACCAGAACCTCCCGCCACAAGAACAGTTTCTTTCCCTCTGCCGTTGGACTCATGAACACTTTGTAACACCTGACACTTTAACAATATATTATATAAGAACAATCTATTTGCACTACACATTTGCACATGGCACTGTCTGCCAACTGTACATTCTGTATATAGTCTATCTTAGTCTATTTTATTCTTAATTTTTATGCATGCCTTTTTATATATTTTTTATATTTTACTCATTGCTTTATGTTGCACCTACGCCGAAGCAAATTCCTATGTTTGTGAATTCACTGACAATGGCAATAAACCGCTTCTGATTCTGATTCTGAATATGTCATGATAGTCCATTGCAATCAAGAGGGAAAAGTGACTCTTGCTCCATCTGAGGTTATGACATCATCACATTCTATGGTCAAACTTGACAGAGGAGAAGAGGAGGAGATGGACAGGCTGGGGAGGTTGGTGGTTCTGCTGCAACGGTTGAGACAGAATATTATATTTGTCTTGAGTGATTTTGGATTCCGACTGTACCAATCGCTCCAAAGTGAAAGAGTGGAAACACGCCTCATGTCCGTGTCATGCAGACCATTCACAGCTTTGACTGTGATGCAGACTTTGTTCTTCTTTCACCAGCCTGGCCCAGTCCGGTCTGATCTTTGCCTGGTCCTTGTGTTCTTCTTTCTGCTCCTGACTGTAGGAACTGACCCAGACTTGTTACAGGGATGATTGTTCACTGCCCCGGGGCCCTCAGCTGGAGAGGGGGGAGAGGGGGGGGGGGGGGGTTACATAGAGCAGAGAGAGGAGGGATTCTACTCCTCCAACTGCCAAGTAAATGGACCAATGTTTAATCCATGCAAAATGAATTCTTAAGAAAAAACAAACTGTGTGTTTTTGTCAGTTTGCTCTTTCAACAAATTGTGGCCCGACAAGAACAAATGAAGTATCAAATCTCTGTCATGCCACAGACACATAAAACCTCTTATTTGTACATTCAAACCTCAGGCCCACATGATCAACATACAATATACTTGACACTGATGTCAATAAACTACAGAAGTTTCTAATGGATCCCTCTAAATTCAATTTAATTTTTCTTGACTCACCATAATGTGATTCAGCCTTCGCCGCTGCTGCCCCCGCCCTCTGGAACTCACTTCCACAACCATCAGGAACTTGGACTCACTACAGACATTCAAATCACTCCTTAAGACCCACCTGTTCAAACTGGCTTTTGAGTAAATTTATGTTCTTTTGTCTGTTTATGTAAAGCGTCTTTGAGTGTCCAAAAAAGCGCTATACAAGTTTGATGTAGTATTATTATTATTATTATGTCCGGAAGAAATTTATCCAAATCAATCTACCGACACGTAATGGTTTTCTCAACCATTTGGTAATGCACATTTTTAGTCACTGCCCGAGTCTGACCCAAGTCCAGCACGAGTCCAGCCCAAGTCCTGCCCGAGTCCAGCCCGAGTCCTGCCCAAGACCAGCCCAAGTCCTGCCCGAGTCCTGCCTGAGTCCTGCCCAAGACCAGCCCAAGTCCAACATGAGTCCAGCACGAGTCCAGCCCGAATCCTGCCCGAGTCCAGCCTGAGTCCGGCCCGAATCCTGTCTGAGTCCAGCACGAGTCCAGCCCAAATCCTGCCCGAGTCCTGCATGAGTCCAGCATGAGTCCGGCCCGAGTCCTGCCCAAGTTCAGCCCAAGTCCAGCCTGAATTAAAAATACTTGCATTTTAAATTTTGTTCATCCATTCTTCTTCGTCGCTTCATAAAGACTGTGTCTTCATGGGGGCAACATTAAAGGGTTAAACACTACAGGGATTGGCCTAGGATGGGAGGGCATCTGACACACATGGATAGCATACCTGTGCCAAAGTTTGTCCGTTCACTAAGACCATACTTCCCTGTGGACCTCATTATTATCTAAGTGAGGGTTTGACTCTTCTTCACGTTGGTAAATGGGGCTTCTCTGCGCTCATGTTTGTTTTGTGCTCTTTCTCGTACAAAGGTGATGAACTTTGCTTGGTAAAAAGTGCCAATCAAAGCGCCGGGCTCTGTGTACAAGTTAAAAGGTTTTCAGTTCTCTAAAGTGGTTCCTCCAAGTCCAGAAAGTCATCAAAGCAGCTTTTTAGCGGAGGAAGAGGGACCGGTTGAGCCCCGCCGCCTGACCCCCCTCCACAGCGCACCCCTCCGGCCCCGTGATGGATGATGTTGACGTTCCCAATCGCCCGCCAACACTCGCGGTGCAGCTACACTAATGGCCGAGCGCAGATTGGCCGCGCAGATAGCAGGAAGTGCAGGCGGGAGCGGAGGGAAGACGGCGTGTTCCCAGACAGACAAAGTTTTGGGAAACGGCGGATGAAAGAACGTGGGTTTTCACAAGGTCATGACCGCGCCGTGATTACTGTGGTATGTGTGTGATTGAAAAGATGGAGCGGATAGACTCACGCTAAATTACAGAATATTACGGTAAATGTTTGGTTAGCCTGTACGGGGCATTGTTCTTTAATATGGCTCCAGATGCACCCACACATGAGAAGGAAGGGAAGTGAAGGTCTACTTGGTTTCAGTCTTGTTCACACATGAACACATACGGTGTGTGCGATCAAAACAGGCAAAACGCTCCTGTGTCCAGTGTATGCAAAGTTCTTAAAATTATTATCTTCTTTCTTCATTCTTAAGATTCATTGATTCAGATAACCTTCTAGAATGGACTGTGACAATTTGTTTTAAAATAAACGAATAAAGAATGACACACTTTCATTTCTTTACTGAAATTGTTCCAGCGCAGCCCCATCTTTTCTGGCTTTTGGCAAAATACATTTACAATCATCTCATAAATAATGTGTCTTTTTTTGAAGTGTAAAGTATTTCTGAACAACGTCTGGGAGAGTATTTAGCTTTGAAGATTATTTGAATTACTTTATAATTGGCAACGTCTTTAAATTTCATCACATTTTACTTAACAAATAATGGATTTGTATATATCCAACTTTATTTATCAGACGTATTCTGTAATAAAAGGATATAGTTTATTAAGGTCTTAAGTGTAGAAGTCCACAGCTCTACACAGAGCTCACTGTAGTGTGGGTAATAAAACACACGACGGAGCAAATCTTTAGTTTTGTACAGAATACCAAGAGTCTTTATATTTTTGTCTACATATTGTATGTGTGCTTTCCATGTTAACCTGGAGTCATTTACAACCCACAGAAATGTTGTTTCAGTGCTCTTTCAGTTTCAGTTCCATCTACTGTAGTTTGAGTTTTATATCTTTGTTTATCCCTTTTTTGTTTTCAAATATCGACCGTGTTAAGTGACTATTTATTTATATCAAGCCAAATTTTAAGCAAATTAGTCGAGTCATCTGCAAACATAATGAAACGGGGAAAAAAAAGAAATATTGCAACTGTCATTGATAAATATAATAAAAGGTTTTGGACCTTGTGGTATCCCACAGTCTTTAAGTCTGATTCTCTTTTGTTCAAACTGAAGACGTTTTCCAGATTTATCCAAAGCAGAACAGTCCCTCTGACCCCGCCCTCCTCAGGTTTGACTATTGATTGTCTGGTCAGTTGTATCAAAAGCACAATTACCTGCTGAAAGCTCCTCTTTGTCCAGAGCTGAGTTCCACCATGTTCGTTGCATTTGGAGGAGTTTACTTTTCTCTAAAAACATTTTTGCCGTTTCATGTCACCAGGAACAATTCCATGGAGCAATGACTCAATGAATAATGAATCAATAACTTCTTTTATTATTCAAATATGTCTTTGGTTAGTATCTGTTGACCTTTTGGTTTGGTTTAACGTTACCCCACAGAAGCGCTGAGTTCACATTTGTGGTTAGTGTTTTTCTAAATGAGTCTTGGTCTTCATTCTTGACAGATATTTTTGAAGCCAGTGTTGGTCTCATATCTACAAAATATATAATTATAAACTAAAAACTAAACTAAATGATCTAGATTTGTATTAATGTTTCTTTGGAAATAACTTGGAATATCTTTGTTTTTGCTCCGATTTGCGAGAACCTTGTTAATGGCATTACAAGTCTGTTTATATCATTTTTACTGCTTATAATGTAATAAGAAGACATGACAGTTGGACAGTGAGGATTGTAAACATAAAAGCCACACAGACCTCTTTGGACTTTCAACATTAACGTCTTCTCAAGCACAACGTAATAGCTCCGTCTTAAAGGCCTCAATTCTTTGGATTTTCTTTTGTTTTATATTTTGATATTTACAAAAGCCGGGACATAATCAATGATACCTGTTAACAAAAGCTGTGTTATAATAGTGTGTAAAAATGTTGTCCATAAGAGTCGCATAATCTGCACTTATTTGTGTTGGTTTATCAATAATAAGTGTCACTTATCTCATTCATAAAATCATAGGCTGATTTAGGAGGGTTCCATTTTGATAAATCAATATAACAGACAGATTTCTTATTGCTTGCTCTAATTCCTTGCTTTAGCTGACAGGGACAGGACCAGGGACACTCTGTCCCACACACGGCAGGGACAGGACCAGGGACACTCTGTCCCACACACGGCAGGGACAGGACCAGGGACACTCTGTCCCACACACGGCAGGGACAGGACCAGGGACACTCTGTCCCACACACGGCAGGGACAGGACCAGGGACACTCTGTCCCACACACGGCAGGGACAGGACCAGGGACACTCTGTCCCACACACGGCAGGGACAGGACCAGGGACACTCTGACCCACACACGGCAGGGACAGGACCAGGGACACTCTGTCCCACACACGGCAGGGACAGGACCAGGGACACTCTGACCCTGCCTCTGTATGTCCCGCACACGGCAGGGACAGGACCAGGGACACTCTGACCCTGCCTCTGTATGTCCCGCACACGGCAGGGACAGGACCAGGGACACTCTGACCCTGCCTCTGTATGTCCCGCACACGGCAGGGACAGGACCAGGGACACTCTGACCCTGCTTCTGTATGTCCGCACACGGCAGGGACAGGACCAGGGACACTCTGACCCTGCCTCTGTATGTCCCGCACACGGCAGGGACAGGACCAGGGACACTCTGACCCTGCCTCTTTATGTCCCGCACACGGCAGGGACAGGACCAGGGACACTCTGACCCTGCCTCTGTATGTCCCGCACACGGCAGGGACAGGACCAGGGACACTCTGACCCTGCCTCTGTATGTCCCGCACACGGCAGGGACAGGACCAGGGACACTCTGACCCTGCCTCTGTATGTCCCGCACACGGCAGGGACAGGACCAGGGACACTCTGACCCTGCCTCTGTATGTCCCGCACACGGCAGGGACAGGACCAGGGACACTCTGACCCTGTCTCTGTATGTCCCGCACACGGCAGGGACAGGACCAGGGACACTCTGTCCCACACACGGCAGGGACAGGACCAGGGACACTCTGACCCACACACGGCAGGGACAGGACCAGGGACACTCTGACCCTACCTCTGTATGTCCCACACACGGCAGGGACAGGACCAGGGACACTCTGACCCTGCTTCTGTATGTCCTACACACGGCAGGGACAGGACCAGGGACACTCTGACCCTGTCTCTGTATGTCCTACACACGGCAGGGACAGGACCAGGGACACTCTGACCCTGCCTCTGTATGTCCCACACACGGCAGGGACAGGACCAGGGACACTCTGACCCTGCTTCTGTATGTCCCGCACACGGCAGGGACAGGACCAGGGACACTCTGACCCTGTCTCTGTATGTCCCGCACACGGCAGGGACAGGACCAGGGACACTCTGACCCTGCCTCTGTATGTCCCGCACACGGCAGGGACAGGACCAGGGACACTCTGACCCACACACGGCAGGGACAGGACCAGGGACACTCTGACCCTGCCTCTGTATGTCCCGCACACGGCAGGGACAGGACCAGGGACACTCTGACCCTGCATCTGTATGTCCCACACACGGCAGGGACAGGACCAGGGACACTCTGACCCTGCCTCTGTATGTCCCGCACACGGCAGGGACAGGACCAGGGACACTCTGACCCTGCCTCTGTATGTCCCAAGACACGGCAGGGACAGGACCAGGGACACTCTGACCCTTCTTCTGTATGTCCCGCACACGGCAGGGACAGGACCAGGGACACTCTGACCCTGCCTCTGTATGTCATGCACACGGCAGGGACAGGACCAGGGACACTCTGACCCTGTCTCTGTATGTCCCGCACACGGCAGGGACAGGACCAGGGACACTCTGACCCTGCCTCTGTATGTCATGCACACGGCAGGGACAGGACCAGGGACACTCTGACCCTGCCTCTGTATGTCCCGCACACGGCAGGGACAGGACCAGGGACACTCTGACCCTGCCTCTGTATGTCCCGCACACGGCAGGGACAGGACCAGGGACACTCTGACCCTGCCTCTGTATGTCCCGCACACGGCAGGGACAGGACCAGGGACACTCTGACCCTGTCTCTGTATGTCCCGCACACGGCAGGGACAGGACCAGGGACACTCTGACCCTGCCTCTGTATGTCATGCACACGGCAGGGACAGGACCAGGGACACTCTGACCCTGCCTCTGTATGTCATGCACACGGCAGGGACAGGACCAGGGACACTCTGACCCTGCCTCTGTATGTCCCGCACACGGCAGGGACAGGACCAGGGACACTCTGACCCTGTCTCTGTATGTCCCGCACACGGCAGGGACAGGACCAGGGACACTCTGACCCTGTCTCTGTATGTCCCGCACACGGCAGACAGAGGCAGTACCCGGAGCAGACCAGGAGACACGTGTTTAGACGTGGACTCGCTCGTTTGAGCAGATGCCAAACGCCGCTCTCTTCACTGTGGTTTACTGGAAATAACTCCACAGCAAAAAAGTAGATCTAGACTAGTTTAAAATGACTTGAATTTATTATTTTAACTTTTGACTCATTTAGATGTAACTGCAGATGTGATGCTGAATATTTCATTGTCATCTTTTCAAGAATTGTTTGACTGATAATGTAATCATTTAGCTTAAAATAAGAAAATACATTTGCCAATGGGTTAAGTTAAATGGTCTTAACCCACTGATAGATGATTTGGCTTGGAATATATAGAAATGTAATGAAACAAGTCAGAAACGGTTTGAAATAAGTAAAATAATCTAGTTCCAGTAAATAAATACTGATAACAAATCTTAACAAGTCAAAACGTCTGAAATTAAGATTAATATCCATAAATCAAGATATTTTAACTGTTGTTTCTTGTCAACTGATTTACACAGGCTTTGGACCGGCCTCCTGCTGGTGCCAGAGCCAGGACTAAACATGGACCGGCCTCCTGCTGGTGCCAGAGTCAGGACTAAACATGGACCGGCCTCCTGCTGGTGCCAGAGTCAGGACTAAACATGGACCGGCCTCCTGCTGGTGCCAGAGTCAGGACTAAACATGGACTGGCCTCCTGCTGGTGCCAGAGTCAGGACTAAACATGGACCGGCCTCCTGCTGGTGCCAGAGCCAGGACTGAACATGGACCGGCCTCCTGCTGGTGCCAGAGCCAGGACTAAACATGGACCGGCCTCCTGTTGGTGCCAGAGCCAGGACTAAACATGGACCGGCCTCCTGCTGATGCCAGAGTCAGGACTAAACATGGACCGGCCTCCTGCTGGTGCCAGAGCCAGGACTGAACATGGACCGGCCTCCTGCTGGTGCCAGAGTCAGGACTAAACATGGACCGGCCTCCTGCTGGTGCCAGAGCCAGGACTAAACATGGACCGGCCTCCTGCTGGTGCCTAGAGTCAGGACTAAACATGGACCGGCCTCCTGTTGGTGCCAGAGCCAGGACTAAACATGGACCGGCCTCCTGCTGGTGCCAGAGCCAGGACTAAACATGGACCGGCCTCCTGCTGGTGCCAGAGCCAGGACTAAACATGGACCGGCCTCCTGCTGGTGCCAGAGCCAGGACTAAACATGGACCGGCCTCCTGCTGGTGCCAGAATCAGGACTAAACATGGACCGGCCTCCTGCTGGTGCCAGAATCAGGACTAAACATGGACCGGCCTCCTGCTGGTGCCAGAGCCAGGACTAAACATGGACCGGCCTCCTGCTGGTGCCAGAGTCAGGACTAAACATGGACCGGCCTCCTGCTGGTGCCAGATGTTGTAGTGTTCAAGTCTGGACTACTGGACAGTTCTGATTGGCTGTGTTTATGACTGAGAGAATTTTATATGTATTTCATTTCTTAAAAACTGATTTTAATGTAATGATTAATGTTTTTAGAAGTTTTTAAATGGTCTGGTGTGTTGATGTTGTATTTTCTATGATAATTTACGATAATGAGACCAAGGCGGTGTTCTTTTGTTCTGTTTTGATTTCGTTGATCTGTTTTTGCGGTTTTCCTTTTTATTGTCCATGTTTTATGAGCTCGTGAATGTGTCTGTCCTCTTCTTACTCGTCTTGTTCGTCTGTCATGATGTCTGTTCTGTCTAATAAAGTTCTAATGACGGAGAGTTTGTGGTTTGTGGGTTTTTGTGTATTTTGGGAGTGCGGTGTTTGCAGTTGGTATGAAGAGGTTGTAAGGGTCCGTGTCTTGCCAACCGGTACAAAGACAGCACCAAAACCTGTGTAAACCAGCAGAAAAGACACGCAACCACAACATGGAGCGACACTGAGGAAGAATGTGAGTTAACAGTCGAAACTGTCAGCAAGCAAACTCTGGTCTGACAAAAACCCTTCAAATAAATGACTGACCAAAGACGCACAGATCCTCTTTGGACCATCACTTATGGATTTGTGCCAAAGGTGTGGTTTTATGTACAATCGATATTTTATCAACAGTACAAAGTTTTGATGCTGAGGCTAAAGCATTAGACACACCTGAAAGTCTCTCAGCTCCTCTGGGCCTCTCTTGGTTTTTGGGACCTGCTGTACACTTGGACAAGAGGTCTGACAGGGTTTGGAGCGAAGATGATTAGAGTTTGGTGGTTTAGTGCACTTCAAGTACTCTGCACATGTAAATGTAGGGAGCCCACAGGGGCTAGTGTTAGACCCCAAGATACTGGAGCTGTTCACCATGTTTTAATGTATGCACATGAAAAATACATTTTCTTATTATGGGAACTCTTTGTGGCCTATATTTGGTTGAGATTGATGCCATGGCTGATGCAAGTATACCAACTGTTCAGAATTCAGAGAAACATACAGGCTGAGCTATCATTATTTCCCCCAGATTATATAATTTGACTTGACCACAAACATGTTTTATGACAAACTGGATTAGTGTGGTCATGTGTGGTGCAGTTCCCTTTTTGCCAGTCAGCTCAAACTAAATATCATCCACTGCTGGAGATTTAAGCCTGACATGCAGGGGCATCAGACTGGGGGGGGGGGGGGGGGTTCACTGGGACCCAAAGCAGGGTAGGGCCCTCAAAAGAAAAGAGTTTTTTTCTCAGTTGCATTTTTCTACAGTTTAAAATGCATTATGCATCTTGAGAGTCAGTTGTAGTGTTCTGAAATTGTTCTTGTAGTTATTGCAAATACAAACAACACTGTATCATAAAAATAGCTACACTGGATGTCTAAAAATGTGTGAGTTATTGTGAAATGTATGCCGAAACTATAGGGTGTATATTCTAGCAATTGGGGACAAAAATATAACAATAATAACTGAATTTGTTGGGATAAATAAATATAATATTATGCATTAGGAGCCCATCGAGAAGGTTTGTACTGGAGACCCAGAATTTGATGCTACGCCCCTGACAACATGTGCTCTAAAGTGCAAATATCGGTCCAATAGGTCGCTCTATAGTTAAGGTCGGTCTATAAAGCAATTTTATTTTTAGTTTAACCCTTTAGAATGACTTCTTTCAAAATGGCTCCTGAAATCCTTAGAAAAACAGACAAAGTGAAACTTTGTAACATTCTGAATGAATAGATAAGTGTTAGCAGGTGCTTGCAACATGTGGTGTTCACCAGTCAGGTCCTGAGAGAGTCCAGCCTGCTCACAGTAAAGGTGCATCTATTAAATGTAATAAAGCTCATTTTTTTGGTGTTGCGTGCTTGCAGTTTGCATGTAGAAAACGAATGCAAAGACATTTTCAGGGCTGAGATTCTCAGAACAAGACCAGTGAAAATGTATGGAGCATAAAAGCACAAAGGAGCTCTGCCAAGAAGACAATCGCTCCCGATCGTTCCCACATTAGCACAACCACATCCAGTTATGTTGCTCTTTATTGCATTATTAATTGTCCAGCCATGATTGAATTTTCTGGTGAGTTTGTTTACTGTGTGCAGTGGTCAGTGAGTCAGTGAGGCAGCCGCCGCCCGCTGCAGAGAGCCGCGGGGGCAGAGCGTCTCTCAGGGCAGACAGGACAAGCTGGTCATGAACAAGGCCTTTGTGGTGGTTGCGTGCCCAGAGCAGGCCCTCCCTCCCTCAGACAGACACTCACAGGCGCAAGGAGAAAGGACGCTCTCATGCACTAGACAGGGAAATTACACACCCGCCCGCCCTGATACTGCCTATTAGATTACACTGGGTTCGGTGGTGCTGTGGCAGAGTGGTTAGCATCTCCCAACAAGTAGGTTTGGCTGCTTTGCATGTTCTCCTTGCGTGACTGTGAAGAAAACAAGCCAAATGACCTCCACTAAACCCACTAAAACGATAAAAACCAGACTACTTTGTCCATTTTTATTTCCATATTTGTTGATTTATTTATTTTGTTTGTGTTGTTGGCTGTGATGAAGGCAGCCTTTATTGTTCCTGTCCCACTCCTCAACTTGGTCCATATCCACACACGATGACCTCCACAAAGTCTGTGCTTCATTGGTTTGTCCCTTGACATATTTTAGTCACTCTCATGAAAGTATTTTTGAGTACTAGCTCTTGTTGATCCACATTCACAGCACTAGGGATGGGAATTATGACTCTTTAAAAGCATTCAAATCTTCAGGAATCGGTCCTTTAAAAGACAGATTCTGTTTTTTTCATCAATCTGAAAGAGTTAATTACTGTAATCAGAAAATAAACATTGGAATGGGTGTATTTTGTCATTTTTGAACATATTGGTTCTAGTCAAACATGTGATTATAAATCATTGTTAACATATAATTATATGAACTGAATTCATATAAAACAGTAGTCAGTTAGGCCTGAGCTGTGTCTGTGCTGTTCCAGTGTCAGTTAAAGGACACATTCTGCAACAGTGACCTTTTTGAGCTTTTATCCATGTTCTAACAATGTTCCATCATCATCAGCATTTAGCTTCATTCACACTGTTTTGAGGAATGTTTGAAAACCCTCCCCCTCCAAGCATCAAAAAGCACTTCCTGCTGAAACTCCCTTGATCTGGGACGTTTTTCCCCGATTTTAGACGTCACTTATCACAGAATCTGACCAGACTCGTTCTGAGTTTTTCTGCCTATTAACACAATCACTGCTGCTGCTAGGCTACATTAGCATTTCACGCAGTGATAACATAACTAAATTGTTAGTTATGCGCCATCTACTGGCTGCATACACTCAGTAAGTGCCAGGGCAAAAAGAAACAAATGTTCATTTAGTTCATAATAAACTTTTTTCAAAACATGAGATGACAAATTAAAGGTACTCAAGAGCCTGTTAAGAGGCTAATAACAATATGAAACATGCATAATAGTTTTCCTTTAAAACTAAGCAGACAACATTTTTTTTTAATCTTCCATAGTACAAAAACCTTCAGTATTGTGCAAAATATTGCAACAATAATAGACCCAGCACTGAAATGCAAGCTTTTTAAAGCCTTTATTGACACCTCAGGCAACACACGTCGTTTAACTTGCTAGTTTGTTGTGGTTTTGTTGTTGCTTGAACCTTGCTCACGTACTGTCCAACAGAGCTGCACTGGACACATTTCTTTCCCACATGAGTGATGCACTAAGTCAATATTCAGTAGCTGCCGGTGTATTCAAACCATCCCAAGAAAAACACTACACGCAGACCCAGGTTTTTGTCTTTTTTGATTGCCCAATAGTTCAGGAAAAACGTAGCACTGGCAAATATGTAGGAGACAGAAAGCATTACCCTGGGCTCCGGGCTCTGGATTCTTTCCATTGGACTGACATTTTGGCCGGACGTTGGAGCCCACTGCTAGCCTTTCTTTCCTTGTAGTAATGACTAGTTATCACACGAGCACGTGGTCATGAGTGCTTGATCAAAGCATATGAGCTCCAGACCTAACGTGAGCTGTCACAAGAACGCGAGCGAGGCGTTATACACATGTACTGATAATTGGTTGAAAGGTGAAGGTGGCAGGCTGTGATTGGCTGACGGTGACAGGAGATTCAGTAGGAACCAGGAGCAGATCCAGTCCTTAGCTTCTGGACATATTGGATTCATTTAGTCACATTTTAGCCTCAGAATGATACATTTGGCACTCTCTCCTCCTCCTCCCTCTCTCCTCCTCCTCCTCACCACCCCGCCCGCTCCATCCTGCCCACCGGCAGAGAAACAAAAGCCGCACAATGGCCCTGTCCCGGCGCTCGTCTTAATGAGCGGCTCCGTGCGCTAATTACACGTTCAGTCCCCAGGCAGAGAAGCGGTTTGAGGGAGAGCTCCAGCGACTAGGCTGCTGAGAGAGCCAGAGACAGTGAGTGACAGCTGTCCCCCTCCTCGCGCTGTGGAGGGCCTCACAGACACAGACACTGGGCTCACATGGGAAGATAGGTTTCATCAGTGTTGGAGACGAGAACCAAGGATCCGTTCAAGAGCTGTTCAAAAGGCTGACTCATTTGTGGCTAAAAGTAGCATAATCCTGACACGTCTAAGTTATAGTAGAACCAATCTCTGAGGAATGAGCACGATGAAGTATTGAGATATCAATCTGATACTGATAAGTTCTACAAATGAATGTGTTATTATTATTCATTCATTATTGTTATTATTGAGAAATTAGATCTATAGTTTTGTTACATTTTCAGTACATACACAGTTTGGTGTTGATTCATTCATTACGACCCTGTCCTATCTACACTAGAGCAGAACGGCACGACGCTAATCACTGAAACCTTTTATACACGCCATTGCACGTTAGCATCAGCTGTTTCCTGTTTATTGACGCACAACACTCGCTTTGACAAGACCAAAAATATGATATTTCTAGGTCATAATCATCTAACATTATTCAAAGCCAATGTGTTACATAAAGAGATGTAGAAAAGCGGACAAACTGTAGTAGTTAGTAGTTTCCTGTTTACTCTCGCTTTAGCCACAACACACAGCCACAAACACAGAATAACTAAACACCTTTTTTTGAAACACTGAGATCAGCAGGATAAAAAAGTATAAAACCAGTCAAATTTTATCCATTAAGAAAACATTTGTTATGTTTGAGTACGTTACATAGCAGACCTCTGCCCCACGATGCGGAGCCAAGATCTGAACAGGAAACACCACCAATCAATAAGTCAACGGGACAACTGAAAGCAGGAACCAATGGATCCTGTAACGTCCTGACACAAGAAGTGTTATACTGCCATTACAAGAGTTGTCGCGAGACTACTGTATGTGAATCAAGGAGATCCAACACAGCATATTAATTACAATTCATTAATTACAATTCATGAATTGCATTAATACATTAAGCGTACCTGATGTACATAGTGTGGTTCTTGTAAGATAACAGTAACATTATCAGTCATAACCAGACGGCAAATACAACAGAACCAAAGATCTCCACAACAGAATGATCCTGGGGACCAGAACCAGAGAGCACCCAGACTGGGAGGACATGCAGTCATGTGACCCAGGCTTAACTACAGCAGGAGCACTGGGCAGCTCTCTGTCTGGATGTTCAACAAATGTCAAACCTAAGCATCATAAATTGGCACAGAGTTGTGTTTTAGGTTGATGTTGGAAAACCAGAGTGCCCAGAGGAAACCCACCCAAACATGGGGAGAACATGCAAACTCCAGCATGGGAATCGAACCCAGGACACTGACCACTCCACCAGGCCTGCATTCAGGGAGTTCATTTGTCAACACTGAAATACAACCAACAGAATGTAATTATGTGTTTTTCTCTGTCATAAAAGTGGAACATTTGGATAAAATACACACACATAATATGACTATGGCAATAAATTCAAGATAATTAGAGTGGGACAGATGCCAGAGCCACAAAATGTGTGAGTTTTATTCATTCAACAGACCACATGTGATGCACCGCTGCTAATGCAATCCATAAGCTCTGGGCACGAGAGAGAGGGGGAGAAAGGGGGAGGAGAGAGAGGGCGGGGAGAGAGAGAGCGAGAGCAGGACTTGTGTTTTGGCTCTGGGAGTTCTCAGGCCCATGTGCACAGAAGATGTTTGTGGTTTGTCCTTGTTGAAGTTGTCACTTTGCTGAGCGTCTTCAGGCTTCAGACCCAGGACTAAGACATCATGGAAGAGTGTGTGCTGCTCTGCGCTCTCTCTGGAGCGGAGGACGAGCCAACAGCTGTTTGTACCTTTACTTAAAAAAATAAAAAAAAAACCTGAAAGACAGATCTTAAGTTTTCCACACGGCCGTTCCCTCAGAGTTTTGGATGAGTGCGTGCAGTGAGAGGTGTGCAAAGAGTTGAGCTTCGACCTGGAGCAGATCAACATTTCACTCTGTTTAGTGTGTTTTTGTCTCCATAAAATATATGGAGCAGCATAGACTTTACTTTCAGTCTACGATTGAAAAGATCATTAAAGGGTTTGAGAACTAATTCTAATTTCAATAAATGAAAATGAAACCTTTTGAGCTCTAAGATTTTTTAGTTTCGTTTAATTTTAGTTTTTTGTTTTTACAAATCTTCGAACAATCAAAGTATACTTTGCAGTTTGTAAATGTTCAGCCTGTGAATGGTTTGAATCTAAAATCCAAGTTTAGGCCCTGTAATGAGAGTCAAACAAGTGTTTCAGCTCTGCCTGACAAAAAAAAAAGCATGAAAATTATAACTTTTGGAACAAGACTGTAAGAATTAAAACTGAAAATAACATCTGACAGTCACTTATGCAGAGTATTTTTGCAAGAATAAGAAAATTGATGCACATAGCACTATTTTTAGCAGACAACAGTTCAGCCTTCTGTGCCACTTTGATTGTGGAAATTGCGATTGGGTGACATCAATACATTTATCAACATAAATACATTTTACGTTCTCACATAAATGTACGCTCTGGCACTAATTTAAGGTGTCAAAATAATGTGTGCTATTCATGCTCCGAGCAAATAATGTCTGTGCAATCCCTCATGTCCAGATTCTGTCATAAAAATGTAATTCTGTCAATTGGACAAAATTTTATAAAAATGATACATGTCAGAGAAGAGCATCCAGCCCCTCTCGAAGAGACGGGTCCCACAGCCCAGGCTGTGCTGGAGGTGAGATCGACCACGTCTAGTCGGTAACCCTCAACCTCCCTCGACTGCTGCCCAGATCTCACAGCAGGTGGTGGGTCCACTGGAGGACGGCTCCACGTCACTCCTTTGGACTGTGCCCGGCCGGGCCCCGTGGGGAAAAGCCCGTCCACCAGGCTCCAGGGTGGGGCTCTGGTGACGCCAATCCAGGCGACATAACTGGCCTCGTTGTCTTCATAAGTTCATAAGGGGCTTCTGACCTGCTCTGGATCTGAGCCGTCGCCTGGGACCTGTTTGCCATGCCCCCCATGATAGCTGCGTACCATTCGGGTGCCAGTCAGGCAGTCGAAGGTGACTGTGCTGATGACACAGCTGACCTGTGTCATGACATGGTGAGGCTTCAAACTTTATTTGACTGAATCAACTCAAAACAATACATTTATGCCTGGTCAAATAACTTTTGATGAGACGCTTAAGTTGGACCATTCGAACAGGTTTTTTCCATGACCATATTGTGTCTTGTCGTCCTGGTTGGTTACGTTTGGTGCTATAAAGTAATACACTGGTGTTGTTGTAGAATAAATTGAAGTAGAGCGAGATGATTGAGGCTGGAGTTCCAGTGCATCTTTATTTCCAGCCCAGTCCAGTCCTGCTGTGCTTCCGCTGTAGGGCGTCTTGTACCTGATGATGCAGACAGGACAACAAGCTGAGCTGGCAGTGTTTGACTGGCCCAGGCTGGTGTGGATGGGTTTGTTATTTATTTATTTCATATTTATAGCACGTAAAATATTAAGAGCAAAGAGCACAGCAAGTATTGAATTATCCAATGCTCTTGGTGAAGTAAGATTTGTCTTTTGTGAACATACAGTATTTGCCAGATACATTTTGGTTGTATTTGTAGCTCAGTGCAGCGTATTAAGAACAATACTAGTGTAAGATTGTGATTTGTATTTATCAAGTCAGGACTTTTATTTATGTAGGTCAGGGCTAGTCAATTTAAGGCCCAGGGGCCAAATTAGGCCCTCCAAGGGTTATGATCCATGATTTAGTCCTGCTTTAGTCCTGGTTTAGACTTTGGGTAGTCCAGGTTTAGACCTGGTTTAAACCTGGTTTAGTCTGGGTTTAATCCTGGTTTAGTCCTAGTTAAGTCCTAGTTTAGAACTGGCTCAGTCCTGGTTTAGTCCTGGTTCAGTCCTGGTTTAGTCCTGGTTTAATCCTGGTTTAGTCCTAGTTTAGAACTGGTTCAGTCCTGGTTTAGTCCTGGTTTTGTCCTGTTTTAGTCCTGGTTTATACCTGTTATAGACCTGGTTTAGTCCTGGTTTAGTCCTGGTTCAGTCCTGGTTTAGACCTGGTTTAGTCCTGGTTTAGTCCTGGTTTAGTCCTGGTTTAGTCCTGGTTTAGTCCTGGTTTAATCCTGGATTAGTCCTGGTTTAATCCTGGTTTAGTCCTAGTTTAGAACTGGCTCAGTCCTGGTTTAGTCCTGGTTTAGGTCTGGTTTAGTCCTGGTTTAATCCTAGTTTAGTCCTGGTTTAGACCTGGTTAAGTCCCAGTTTATACCTGTTTTAGACCTGGTTTAGTCCTGGTTTAGTCCTGGTTTAATCCTGGTTTAGTCCTGGTTTATACCTGTTATAGACCTGGTTTAGTCCTGGTTTAGTCCTGGTTTAGTCCTGGTTTAATCCTGGTTTAGTCCTGGTTTATACCTGTTATAGACCTGGTTTAGTCCTGGTTTAGTCCTGGTTTAATCCTGGTTTAGTCCTGGTTTATACCTGTTATAGACCTGGTTTAATCCTGGTTTAGTCCTGGTTTAGTCCTGGTTTATACCTGTTATAGACCTGGTTTAGTCCTGGTTTATAGTCCTGGTTTAGCCCTGGTTTAGTCCTGGTTTAGTCCTGGTTTAGTCCTGGTTTAGCCCTGGTTTAGTCCTGGTTTAATCCTGGTTTAGTCCTGGTTTATACCTGTTATAGTCCTGGTTTAGAACTGGTTTAGTCTTGGTTTAATCCTGGTTTAGTCCTGGTTTAGCCCTGGTTTAGTCCTGGTTTAGACCTGGTTAAATCTCAGTTTAGACCTGGTTTAGTCCTGGTTTTATCCTGGTTTAGTCCTGGTTTAGTCCTAGTTTAGACCTGGTTTAGTCCTGGTTTAGACCTGGTTTAGTCCTGGTTTAGTCCTGGTTTAGTCCTGGTTTAGTCCTGGTTTAGACCTGGTTTAGTCCTGGTTTAGTCCTGGTTTAGCCCTGGTTTAGTCCTGGTTTAGCCCTGGTTTAGTCCTGGTTTAGTCCTGGTTTAGAGCTGGTTTAGACCTGGTTAAATCTCAGTTTAGACCTGGTTTAGTCCTGGTTTAATCCTGGTTTAGTCCTGGTTTATAGTCCTGGTTTAGTCCTGGTTTATACCTGTTATAGTCCTGGTTTAGAACTGGTTTAGTCTTGGTTTAATCCTGGTTTAGTCCTGGTTTAGAACTGGCTCAGTCCTGGTTAAGTCCTGGTTTAGTCCTGGTTTAGACCTGGTTAAATCTCAGTTTAGACCTGGTTTAGTCCTGGTTTAATCCTGGTTTAGTCCTGGTTTAGTCCTGGTTTAGACCTGGTTTAGTCCTGGTTTAGACCTGGTTTAGTCCTGGTTTAGTCCTGGTTTAGTCCTGGTTTAGACCTGGTTTAGTCCTGGTTTAGTCCTGGTTTAGCCCTGGTTTAGTCCTGGTTTAGCCCTGGTTTAGTCCTGGTTTAGTCCTGGTTTAGAGCTGGTTTAGACCTGGTTAAATCTCAGTTTAGACCTGGTTTAGTCCTGGTTTAATCCTGGTTTTGTCCTGGTTTATAGTCCTGGTTTAGCCCTGGTTTAGTCCTGGTTTAGTCCTGGTTTAGTCCTGGTTTAGACCTGGTTTAGTCCTGGTTTAGACCTGGTTTAGTCCTGGTTTAGTCCTGGTTTAGCCCTGGTTTAGTCCTGGTTTAGCCCTGGTTTAGCCCTAGTTTAGTCCTGGTTTAGTCCTGGTTTAGTCCTGGTTTAGTCCTGGTTTAGCCCTGGTTTAGTCCTGGTTTAGTCCTGGTTTAGACCTGGTTTAGACCTGGTTTAGTCCTGGTTTAGACCTGGTTTAGTCCTGGTTTAGACCTGGTTTAGTCCTGGTTTAGTCCTGGTTTAGTCCTGGTTTATACCTGTTATAGACCTGGTTTAGTCCTGGTTTAGTCCTGGTTTAATCCTGGTTTAGTCCTGGTTTATACCTGTTATAGACCTGGTTTAGTCCTGGTTTAGTCCTGGTTTATACCTGTTATAGACCTGGTTTAGTCCTGGTTTATAGTCCTGGTTTAGCCCTGGTTTAGTCCTGGTTTAGTCCTGGTTTAGTCCTGGTTTAGCCCTGGTTTAGTCCTGGTTTAATCCTGGTTTAGTCCTGGTTTATACCTGTTATAGTCCTGGTTTAGAACTGGTTTAGTCTTGGTTTAATCCTGGTTTAGTCCTGGTTTAGCCCTGGTTTAGTCCTGGTTTAGACCTGGTTAAATCTCAGTTTAGACCTGGTTTAGTCCTGGTTTTATCCTGGTTTAGTCCTGGTTTAGTCCTGGTTTAGACCTGGTTTAGTCCTGGTTTAGACCTGGTTTAGTCCTGGTTTAGTCCTGGTTTAGTCCTGGTTTAGTCCTGGTTTAGACCTGGTTTAGTCCTGGTTTAGTCCTGGTTTAGCCCTGGTTTAGTCCTGGTTTAGCCCTGGTTTAGTCCTGGTTTAGTCCTGGTTTAGAGCTGGTTTAGACCTGGTTAAATCTCAGTTTAGACCTGGTTTAGTCCTGGTTTAATCCTGGTTTAGTCCTGGTTTATAGTCCTGGTTTAGTCCTGGTTTATACCTGTTATAGTCCTGGTTTAGAACTGGTTTAGTCTTGGTTTAATCCTGGTTTAGTCCTGGTTTAGAACTGGCTCAGTCCTGGTTAAGTCCTGGTTTAGTCCTGGTTTAGACCTGGTTAAATCTCAGTTTAGACCTGGTTTAGTCCTGGTTTAATCCTGGTTTAGTCCTGGTTTAGACCTGGTTTAGTCCTGGTTTAGACCTGGTTTAGTCCTGGTTTAGTCCTGGTTTAGGCCTGGTTTAGTCCTGGTTTAGACCTGGTTTAGTCCTGGTTTAGCCCTGGTTTAGTCCTGGTTTAGCCCTGGTTTAGTCCTGGTTTAGTCCTGGTTTAGAGCTGGTTTAGACCTGGTTAAATCTCAGTTTAGACCTGGTTTAGTCCTGGTTTAATCCTGGTTTAGTCCTGGTTTATAGTCCTGGTTTAGCCATGGTTTAGTCCTGGTTTAGTCCTGGTTTAGTCCTGGTTTAGACCTGGTTTAGTCCTGGTTTAGACCTGGTTTAGTCCTGGTTTAGTCCTGGTTTAGCCCTGGTTTAGTCCTGGTTTAGCCCTGGTTTAGCCCTAGTTTAGTCCTGGTTTAGTCCTGGTTTAGAGCTGGTTTAGCCCTGGTTTAGACCTGGTTTAGTCCTGGTTTAGTCCTGGTTTAGACCTGGTTTAGTCCTGGTTTAGTCCTGGTTTAGTCCTGGTTTAGTCCTGGTTTAGTCCTGGTTTAGCCCTGGTTTAGTCCTGGTTTAGTCCTGGTTTAGACCTGGTTTAGACCTGGTTTAGTCCTGGTTTAGACCTGGTTTAGTCCTGGTTTAGACCTGGTTTAGTCCTGGTTTAGTCCTGGTTTAGTCCTGGTTTAGACCTGGTTTAGTCCTGGTTTAGACCTGGTTTAGTCCTGGTTTAGTCCTGGTTTAGCCCTGGTTTAGTCCTGGTTTAGACCTGGTTTAGTCCTGGTTTAGTCCTGGTTTAGCCCTGGTTTAGTCCTGGTTTAGCCCTGGTTTAGTCCTGGTTTAGTCCTGGTTTAGAGCTGGTTTAGACCTGGTTAAATCTCAGTTTAGACCTGGTTTAGTCCTGGTTTAATCCTGGTTTAGTCCTGGTTTATAGTCCTGGTTTAGTCCTGGTTTAGTCCTGGTTTAGTCCTGGTTTAGACCTGGTTTAGTCCTGGTTTAGACCTGGTTTAGTCCTGGTTTAGTCCTGGTTTAGCCCTGGTTTAGTCCTGGTTTAGCCCTGGTTTAGCCCTAGTTTAGTCCTGGTTTAGTCCTGGTTTAGAGCTGGTTTAGACCTGGTTTAGCCCTGGTTTAGACCTGGTTTAGTCCTGGTTTAGACCTGGTTTAGACCTGGTTAAATCTCAGTTTAGACCTGGTTTAGTCCTGGTTTAATCCTGGTTTAGTCCTGGTTTATAGTCCTGGTTTAGCCCTGGTTTAGTCCTGGTTTAGTCCTGGTTTAGTCCTGGTTTAGACCTGGTTTAGTCCTGGTTTAGACCTGGTTTAGTCCTGGTTTAGTCCTGGTTTAGCCCTGGTTTAGCCCTAGTTTAGTCCTGGTTTAGTCCTGGTTTAGAGCTGGTTTAGACCTGGTTTAGCCCTGGTTTAGACCTGGTTTAGTCCTGGTTTAGACCTGGTTTAGACCTGGTTTAGTCCTGGTTTAGTCCTGGTTTAGCCCTGGTTTAGACCTGGTTTAGTCCTGGTTTAGACCTGGTTTAGACCTGGTTTAGTCCTGGTTTAGTCCTGGTTTAGTCCTGGTTTAGTCCTGGTTTAGTCCTGGTTTAGACCTGGTTTAGCCCTGGTTTAGTCCTGGTTTAGTCCTGGTTTAGACCTGGTTTAGACCTGGTTTAGTCCTGGATTAGACCTGGTTTAGTCCTGGTTTAGACCTGGTTCAGTCCTGGTTTAGTCCTGGTTTAGTCCTGGTTTAGACCTGGTTTAGTCCTGGTTTAGACCTGGTTTAGTCCTGGTTTAGTCCTGGTTTAGCCCTGGTTTAGACCTGGTTTAGTCCTGGTTTAGTCCTGGTTTAGTCCTGGTTTAGTCCTGGTTTAGACCTGGTTTAGCCCTGGTTTAGTCCTGGTTTAGTCCTGGTTTAGACCTGGTTTAGACCTGGTTTAGTCCTGGTTTAGACCTGGTTTAGTCCTGGTTTAGACCTGGTTTAGTCCTGGTTTAGACCTGGTTTAGACCTGGTTTAGTCCTGGTTTAGACCTGGTTTAGTCCTGGATTAGACCTGGTTTAGTCCTGGTTTAGACCTGGTTTAGGCCTGGTTTAGTCCTGGTTTAGACCTGGTTTAGTCCTGGTTTAGACCTGGTTTAGTCCTGGTTTAGACCTGGTTTAGACCTGGTTTAGTCCTGGATTAGACCTGGTTTAATCCTGGTTTAGTCCTGGTTTAGACCTGGTTTAGTCCTGGTTTAGACCTGGTTTAGTCCTGGTTTAGACCTGGTTTAGTCCTGGTTTAGACCTGGTTTAGACCTGGTTTAGTCCTGGTTTAGACCTGGTTTAGTCCTGGATTAGACCTGGTTTAGTCCTGGTTTAGACCTGGTTCAGTTCTGCAGATGTTGTTAAAGCCTTTCCTGTCACATGTTTTTCGTATTTTAAGTGTTGGACATGTTTCTGCCTCGAGGACAAAACCATCCCTAAAGTCTGGCCCTCTGTGACATGAAGTTGAATAGCTCTGATCGAGGTCTTTTATTTCTTTTTAACAGATTTCTTTGGAGACCTCAGTAGGTCCAAAGTGAACAGCCTCTGCCATGTAAGGACAAGGTGGATACGGGAAGTCAGATCCGTAGTTTTGAGCGTTGTTCCATTCTTGCATGTTTGAGTGATCCTGCAGCGCAAACCTATCTCCACCTCTTGACGTCATCTGGTGGTCACCCCAGACGTGTTCCTCTGTGTTTTTAAGGTGCACACAATCAGAGCACACAGCCCCCTCGGTGAGATCTGTGAGTGTGGAGCGCTGTACCTGAGCATGAGGTCACGTCTGCTCCAGCTCACACGCGTCCAGACCATTAGGAGCTTTATGTTTGTGGAAAACATCTCCAGGCTCCAGGCGTTGTGTTTGGGTCTCCAGCGGTGCTGCTCTGTCTGCGCACATATGAGAACCATGTGTGAGAACCAGAGCCAAGTCCATCTGTGAACATGCAGCCTCTTACAGTCCAGGGGAAATATGATTCATTTAGTCATATTTCAGAAAGTGTCGTAAAATGTGCTAATCCCAAGTAGTGGAAACATCAAATCTGTGGATATGGCTTTAAACTCCAAGGAGACAAGAAGGACACGCAAAGTTACTGGTCAGCTCTGGTCAAGGAGCAGAGGAGTCTCTTTATGAGTTAAGTTCAGTTTTCTTCCCTTGGACGACCCACACTATTTCAATGCTTTGATGACATTTCCGGCTGGTTTAAGTGAATTGAACTGTATGTGAGCAGTGTGTCCACCAAAGGGCCACGTGACATGTCTCCTGGTGGACCTCAGCGGGCCTCCTGGTGGACCTCAGCGGGTCTCCTGGTGGACCTCAGCGGGTCTCCTGGTGGACCTCAGCGGGTCTCCTGTTGGACCTCAGCAGGTCTCCTGGTGGACCTCAGCGGGTCTCCTACCTGGTGGACCTCAGTCGGTGGACCTCAGCGGGTCTGGTGGACTCTGGTGGACCTCAGAAGGCCTCCTGGTGGACCTCAGCGGGTCTCCTGGTGGACCTCCTGGTGGACCTCAGCTGGTCTCCCTGCAGGCCTCCTGGACCTCAGCAGGCCTCCTGGTGGACCTCAGCGGGCCTCTCCTGTGGTGGACCTCAGCGGGTCTCGGACCTCAGGGGTCTCCTGGTGGACCTCAGCGGGCCTCCTGGTGGACCTCAGTGGGTCTCCTGGTGGACCTCAGTAGGCCTCCTGGTGGACCTCAGTAGGTCTCCTGGTGGACCTCAGCGGGCCTCCTGGTGGACTCAGCAGTCTGGTGGACCTCAGCGGGTCTCCTGGTGGACCTCAGTAGGCCTCCTGGTGGACCTCAGCAGGCCTCCTGGTGGACCTCAGCGGGCCTCCTGGTGGACCTCAGCGGGCCTCCTGGTGGACCTCAGCGGGTCTCCTGGTGGACCTCAGCGGGCCTCCTGGTGGACCTCAGCGGGACTCCTGGTGGACCTCAGTTGGTCTCCTGGTGGACCTCAGCGGGTCTCCTGGTGGACCTCAGCGGGACTCCTGGTGGACCTCAGCGGGTCTCTTGGTGGACCTCAGCGGGTCTCCTGGTGGACCTCCGCGGGCCTCCTCGTGGACCTCAGCGGGTCTCCTGGTGGACCTCAGCAGGCCTCCTGGTGGACCTCAGCGGGTCTCCTGGTGGCCCTCAGCAGGCCTCCTGGTGGACCTCAGTAGGCCTCCTGGTGGACCTCAGTAGGCCTCCTGGTGGACCTCAGCGGGTCTCCTGGTGGACCTCATCGGGCCTCCTGGTGGACCTCAGTTGGCCTCCTGGTGGACCTCAGCTGGTCTCCTGGTGGACCTCAGCGGGTCTCCTGGTGGCTCTCAGTAGGCCTCCTGGTGGACCTCAGTAGGGCTACTGGTGGACCTCAGTGGGTCTCCTGGTAGACCTCAGCGGGCCTCCTGGTGCACCTCAGCAGGCCTCCTGGTGGACCTCAGCGGGCCTCCTGGTGGACCTCAGCGGGTCTCCTGGTGGACCTCAGCGGGTCTCCTGTTGGACCTCAGCGGGTCTCCTGTTGGACCTCAGCAGGTCTCCTGTTGGACCTCAGCGGGTCTCCTGTTGGACCTCAGCAGGTCTCCTGGTGGACCTCAGCGGGTCTCCTGGTGCACCTCAGTAGGCCTCCTGGTGGACCTCAGTAGGTCTCCTGGTGGACCTCAGCGGGCCTCCTGGTGGACCTCAGCGGGTCTCCTGGTGGACCTCAGCGGGTCTCCTGGTGGACCTCAGCGGGTCTCCTGTTGGACCTCAGCGGGTCTCCTGTTGGACCTCAGCAGGTCTCCTGGTGGACCTCAGCGGGTCTCTTGGTGGACCTCAGCGGGTCTCCTGGTGGACCTCAGCGGGTCTCCTGGTGGACCTCAGCGGGTCTCCTGGTGGACCTCAGCAGGCCTCCTGGTGGACCTCAGCGGGCCTCCTGGTGGACCTCAGCGGGTCTCCTGGTGGACCTCAGCGGGTCTCCTGGTGGACCTCAGTAGGGCTCCTGGTGGACCTCAGTAGGCCTCCTGGTGGACCTCAGCGGGTCTCCTGGTGGACCTCAGCGGGTCTCCTGGTGGACCTCAGTAGGCCTCCTGGTGGACCTCAGTGGGTCTCCTGGTGGACCTCAGTGGGTCTCCTGGTGGACCTCAGTGGGCCTCCTGGTGGACCTCAGCGGGTCTCCTGGTGGACCTCAGCGGGTCTCCTGGTGGACCTCAGCGGGTCTCCTGGTGGACCTCAGTAGGCCTCCTGTTGGACCTCAGCGGGTCTCCTGGTGGACCTCAGTAGGCCTCCTGTTGGACCTCAGCGGGTCTCCTGGTGGACCTCAGTAGGCCTCCTGGTGGACCTCAGTCGGCCTCCTGGTGGACCTCAGCGGGTCTCCTGGTGGACCTCAGTAGGGCTCCTGGTGGACCTCAGTAGGCCTCCTGGTGGACCTCAGTGGGTCTCCTGGTGGACCTCAGTGGGTCTCCTGGTGGACCTCAGTGGGTCTCCTGGTGGACCTCAGTGGGCCTCCTGGTGGACCTCAGTGGGTCTCCTGGTGGACCTCAGCGGGTCTCCTGGTGGACCTCAGTAGGCCTCCTGGTGGACCTCAGTAGGCCTCCTGGTGGACCTCAGTAGGTCTCCTGGTGGACCTCAGTGGGCCTCCTGGTGGACCTCAGTGGGTCTCCTGGTGGACCTCAGCGGGTCTCCTGGTGGACCTCAGTAGGCCTCCTGGTGGACCTCAGTAGGCCTCCTGGTGGACCTCAGCGGGTCTCCTGGTGGACCTCAGTAGGGCTCCTGGTGGACCTCAGTAGGCCTCCTGGTGGACCTCAGCGGGTCTCCTGGTGGACCTCAGTGGGTCTCCTGGTGGACCTCAGCGGGTCTCCTGGTGGCCCTCAGTAGGTGGATCTAAGCAAGCGTCCTGATGGTTCATTTTTTCATTTTCTCCCGCTTATTCCCGTTTCCAGGGTCGCGGGTGACTGGAGCCTATCCCAGTGACTTTGGGCCTTAGGCTTTTCTAAAATAAAATGTTATAAATGTAAAACAAGTAAAGTAGCGGCAGTAGCGCAGTAGGTAGAGTGGGCGCCTTCTGATCCGACGGTCGGCGGTTCGAATCCCACTCCAGACATGGAGTAGTTGAGTGGTCAGATCCCCTGACCCGCAGGTTGGTGGTGCGATTTCAGCTCCTTCAGATGAATAATGCCGTTGTGTCCTTGGGCAGGACACTTAACCCACCTTGCCCCCAGTGTCTGCGTACACTGGTGTATGAATGTGTGAGTGGATGGGTGACTGGTTCCTTGATGTAAAGCGCTTTGAGTGCCTTAAAAAAGGTAGAAAAGCGCTATATAAATGTGACCATTTACCATTTAAAGTTTATTTGTAGAACACAGATTGTACACAGAGCAACTCAAAAAAAAAATATGTTTTAAAATCACAAAACAGACAAATAAAAACTGTAATGTTGATTTAATATATGATATTGATAAATTCTGACTCAAAAATTGTTTTTGGAAAAGCATCAGGGTGCTTGGTGGCAGAGTGGTTAGAGCTCCTGCCCCTCAATAAGGAGATTGTAGGTTCAGACCAACATCACGCTCTCTCTGGGTGGACTCTGCATGTTCTCCCCGCTCTCTGGCTCCTCCCACCGTCCAAACACATGTGGAGGTTAATTGGTGACTCTAAATTGCCCCGAGTGAGTGAATGTGAGAGTGAACCTTAAGGACCTTATCTTCTCATTTCGCTTTCATTTAGCAACTTTTACAAAAGTGAAAACACAGCTAGCATGTGACGCAATCCTCCTCTAACAGGTACAACTGCGACTTTATCACATGGAGCCTGAGCTTGATATTCAAACATATAAACGTTTGTCGTAGCTACGATAGATCGTGTGATTCATCGCTCAATGTGACTGCGTTCTGTCTAACGACTTTTAATTCATCACGTCTTGCAGTGTGACATCCATAAATCTTATAAGACGAAAAAAATCGTAAAGTGGACACCCGGCCCAAGGCCCAAACTCACTGGGATAGGCTCCAGTCACAAGCAGTAGAAAATGAATGAATGAATGAATGAATCTATTCCAGGAAGAGAAAGCAGGTGGAGCCTCCAAAGACTGTGACACCAACTTCTGCATTGTCACTCTTAAAATGCACCGACAACTATTCAAAGTATTATGAGTAGTATATGAGTTATCAATATCTCTAACATTAGTCTGCCCCTTTGCTTTGTGGGTTATAATTGTGTGTAATTGTACCGTCCAATAAACATAAAAGCATATGTGAATCTGTTTAAAGCCCTAAAAGAGCACTTTATTTGAGGGACATAAGCATGAAAAAAATAAAAAGAACTAATTTAAAAGTTCATCTCTGCTGGACACACAAAGATAAATCATGATGACTCGTGATGTTCATGGATGTTAATTAATCATTTTTGTACAAATGTCTTCAAAACTATGATGAATTACTTATATTCAAAGAAGGTTAAAATGTGATGATGAACTAACATGATTCTTATGTTAGTTCATTACAGGAGTCATCATTTAATTCATGAATAAAACGACCTATGGTCCATGTTTAGTCCTGACTCTGGCACCAGCAGGAGGCCGGTCCATGTTTAGTCCTGACTCTGGCACCAGCAGGAGGCCGGTCCATGTTTAGTCCTGACTCTGGCACCAGCAGGAGGCCGGTCCATGTTTAGTCCTGACTCTGGCACCAGCAGGAGGCCGGTCCATGTTTAGTCCTGACTCTGGCACCAGCAGGAGGCCGGTCCATGTTTAGTCCTGGCTCTGGCACCAGCAGGAGGCCGGTCCATGTTTAGTCCTGGCTCTGGCACCAGCAGGAGGCCGGTCCATGTTTAGTCCTGGCTCTGGCACCAGCAGGAGGCCGGTCCATGTTTAGTCCTGATCTGGCACCAGCAGGAGGCCGGTCCATGTTTAGTCCTGGCTCTGGCACCAGCAGGAGGCCGGTCCATGTTTAGTCCTGGCTCTGGCACCAGCAGGAGGCCGGTCCATGTTTAGTCCTGACTCTGGCACCAGCAGCAGGCCGGTCCATGTTTAGTCCTGGCTCTGGCACCAGCAGGAGGCCGGTCCATGTTTAGTCTGACTCTGGCACCAGCAGGAGGCCGGTCCATGTTTAGTCCTGGCTCTGGCACCAGCAGGAGGCCGGTCCATGTTTAGCCCTGACTCTGGCACCAGCAGGAGGCCGGTCCATGTTTAGTCTTGACTCTGGCACCAGCAGGAGGCCGGTCCAAGTTAAGTCCTGACTCTGGCACCAGCAGGAGGCGGTCCATGTTTAGTCCTGGCTCTGGCACCAGCAGGAGGCCGGTCCATGTTTAGTCCTGACTCTGGCACCAGCAGGAGGCCAGTCCATGTTTAGTCCTGACTCTGGCACCAGCAGGAGGCGGTCCATGTTTAGTCTTGACTCTGGCACCAGCAGGAGGCGGTCCATGTTTAGTCCTGACTCTGGCACCAGCAGGAGGCCGGTCCATGTTTAGTCCTGGCTCTGGCACCAGCAGGAGGCCGGTCCATGTTTAGTCCTGGCTCTGGCACCAGCAGGAGGCCGGTCCATGTTTAGTCCTGACTCTGGCACCAGCAGGAGGCCGGTCCATGTTTAGTCCTGACTCTGGCACCAGCAGGAGGCCGGTCCATGTTTAGTCCTGGCTCTGGCACCAGCAGGAGGCCGGTCCATGTTTAGTCCTGGCTCTGGCACCAGCAGGAGGCCGGTCCATGTTTAGTCTGACTCTGGCACCAGCAGGAGGCCGGTCCATGTTTAGTCCTGACTCTGGCACCAGCAGGAGGCCGGTCCATGTTTAGTCCTGGCTCTGGCACCAGCAGGAGGCGGTCCATGTTTAGTCCTGACTCTGGCACCAGCAGGAGGCCGGTCCATGTTTAGTCCTGACTCTGGCACCAGCAGGAGGCCGGTCCATGTTTAGTCCTGACTCAGGCACCAGCAGGAGGCCGGTCCATGTTTAGTCCTGGCTCTGGCACCAGCAGGAGGCCGGTCCATGTTTAGTCCTGACTCTGGCACCAGCAGGAGGCCGGTCCATGTTTAGTCCTGACTCTGGCACCAGCAGGAGGCCGGTCCATGTTTAGTCCTGACTCTGGCACCAGCAGGAGGCCGGTCCATGTTTAGTCCTGGCTCTGGCACCAGCGGGAGGCCGGTCCATGTTTAGTCCTGGCTCTGGCACCAGCAGCATGTTTAGTCTGGTCCATGTTTAGTCTGACTCTGGCGGTCCATGTTTAGTCTCTGGCACCAGCAGGAGGCCGGTCCATGTTTAGTCTGACCAGCGGAGGCGGTCTGGAAGCAGGAGGCCAGTCCATGTTTAGTCCTGACTCTGGCACCAGCAGGAGGCCAGTCCATGTTTAGTCCTGACTCTGGCACCAGCAGGAGGCGGTCCATGTTTAGTCCTGACTCTGGCACCAGCAGGAGGCCGGTCCATGTTTAGTCCTGACTCTGGCACCAGCAGGAGGCCGGTCCATGTTTACGACTGCATCTGGCACCAGCAGGAGGCCGGTCCATGTTTAGTCTGGCTCTGGCACCAGCAGAGGCGGTCGGTCCATGTTTAGTCCTGACTCTGGCACCAGCAGGAGGCCAGTCCATGTTTAGTCCTGACTCTGGCACCAGCAGGAGGCCAGTCCATGTTTAGTCCTGACTCTGGCACCAGCAGAGGCGGTCCATGTTTAGTCCTGACTCTGGCACCAGCAGGAGGCGGTCCATGTTTAGTCCTGACTCTGGCACCAGCAGGAGGCCGGTCCATGTTTAGTCTGACTCTGGCACCAGCAGGAGGCGGTCCATGTTTAGTCCTGACTCTGGCACCAGCAGGAGGCCGGTCCATGTTTAGTCTGACTCTGGCACCAGCAGGAGGCCGGTCCATGTTTAGTCCTGGCTCTGGCACCAGCAGGAGGCCGGTCCATGTTTAGTCCTGACTCTGGCACCAGCAGGAGGCCGGTCCATGTTTAGTCCTGACTCTGGCACCAGCAGGAGGCCAGTCCATGTTTAGTCCTGACTCTGGCACCAGCAGGAGGCCAGTCCATGTTTAGTCCTGACTCTGGCACCAGCAGGAGGCCAGTCCATGTTTAGTCCTGACTCTGGCACCAGCAGGAGGCCGGTCCATGTTTAGTCCTGACTCTGGCACCAGCAGGAGGCCGGTCCATGTTTAGTCCTGACTCTGGCACCAGCAGGAGGCGGTCCATGTTTAGTCCTGACTCTGGCACCAGCAGGAGGCCGGTCCATGTTTAGTCCTGGCTCTGGCACCAGCAGGAGGCCGGTCCATGTTTAGTCCTGGCTCTGGCACCAGCAGGAGGCCGGTCCATGTTTAGTCCTGACTCTGGCACCAGCAGGAGGCCAGTCCATGTTTAGTCCTGACTCTGGCACCAGCAGGAGGCCAGTCCATGTTTAGTCCTGACTCTGGCACCAGCAGGAGGCCAGTCCATGTTTAGTTCTGACTCTGGCACCAGCAGGAGGCCAGTCCATGTTTAGTCCTGACTCTGGCACCAGCAGGAGGCCAGTCCATGTTTAGTCCTGACTCTGGCACCAGCAGGAGGCCGGTCCATGTTTAGTCCTGACTCTGGCACCAGCAGGAGGCCGGTCCATGTTTAGTCCTGGCTCTGGCACCAGCAGGAGGCGGTCCATGTTTAGTCCTGACTCTGGCACCAGCAGGAGGCCGGTCCATGTTTAGTCCTGGCTCTGGCACCAGCAGGAGGCCGGTCCATGTTTAGTCCTGACTCTGGCACCAGCAGGAGGCCAGTCCATGTTTAGTCCTGACTCTGGCACCAGCAGGAGGCCAGTCCATGTTTAGTCCTGACTCTGGCACCAGCAGGAGGCCAGTCCATGTTTAGTCCTGACTCTGGCACCAGCAGGAGGCCGGTCCATGTTTAGTCCTGACTCTGGCACCAGCAGGAGGCCGGTCCATGTTTAGTCCTGACTCTGGCACCAGCAGGAGGCCGGTCCATGTTTAGTCCTGGCTCTGGCACCAGCAGGAGGCCGGTCCATGTTTAGTCCTGACTCTGGCACCAGCAGGAGGCCGGTCCATGTTTAGTCCTGACTCTGGCACCAGCAGGAGGCCGGTCCATGTTTAGTCCTGACTCTGGCACCAGCAGGAGGCCGGTCCATGTTTAGTCCTGACTCTGGCACCAGCAGGAGGCCGGTCCATGTTTAGTCCTGACTCTGGCACCAGCAGGAGGCCGGTCCATGTTTAGTCCTGACTCTGGCACCAGCAGGAGGCCGGTCCATGTTTAGTCCTGACTGTCCTGTACTGTGGTGCGGGGCCTTGGAGAGACGAAAGAGGAGCCAAAATCGATATTGTTCAGTCTTAAGCACATGGTACATTTTCTTTTCATAAGGATAATGTTTTTTTGTGTTTTGCCCTGGATGAAATAAATACATTCAAATACAAATTTTCAAAGTAAAAATATAGGCCGTGCAGCTAGTGGTCGAGGGGATAGCACCACAGGGTCGTCGGCTCTAACCGTTTACTGTATGTTGTTCCTCGCTCTCATCCTCAGGTCACGCTCTACTGTCCTGCCAAATAAAGCATACAGGCCTTTAAGAAATTAAAGAAAACATAGGCCTATAATTATATACATGACAATTAAATCTGAGCTTAGCGTTACTTAATAAAATAATTAGTTTCTTGTTGAGTGAAAGAAGAATTTAGTAAAAAAAACAAAAAAATCCAAGTAAATCCCTTCCTCCTCCCCCTGCTCTGTTAGCTTTGGCTGCTGTTGGACATATGTCACTAGCTAATTATCCCCGGCCCTGTGGAAGCATAAAACACCACGGGTTTATTTATTAGCATTAGCGGCGTGTCACAAACCCTGTGTGTGTATGAGCCTGCTCCTTTCATTCATGAAGTGTCGTCCGGCCGGGAGCATCCGTCTCTCGGTTGTGTTTGCGCACAGTCAGCGCACAGAGGAGCCTTGTACCCGGGTGGCTAGCTGTGGCGCGGGTAGAATCTGTCATTTGAGTGCTGCTGTTGTTTAGTTCAACGCTAAAGCCCATGAATGGTGTTAGCGTTTGTTGTTAGCGCCGCGGCGACTGATGTGCTGATCAAATTGCAGACTGGGTTACGAGGTGACTGTGTAGGTCTGTGACGGCCCGATCAAAGTGAACACGATAGAACAGCTTTGGAAAAAAAGTGTGAAACTGTGAACGTGTGTGTTTAGTGCTCCTGCTAGCTGCTGACACCTAACACTGGATGTTATAATTGACGTGGTTTCTGAAGCTGGATTTAAAGTCAGAATTCTGTACAATTAGCTCTTTAGACTTCGCCAAGGTGACGTTAGTGCAGTCGCAGAGTCTCTCTGCTAATTTTAAATGTTGAGTTTAAGTTAAGAACAAAACCATAAAGAGAAAAGGAGAGACTAGGGGCTCCAAGGATTAAAGGAGATTTCCACTACGGCGACAAGAGGATTTATTTCACCACGAACCTGACCAAGGGAGTTCGTCAATAGTTGGCGGATGTGGATAGATGATCCAATATGGAGAATGTGGTCTCATTTAATGACATTTTATGAGACAGGTTTGTTATTTTGACAATACTAAGCACACAACCAGTTTGACTTTATTACACTTAATGAAAATTTTTAGTTATTTTGCTGATACTAAGCTAATGATGGTTGTTACATCCTTGTATCATGTGTTTTTTGCAGTTCTTGTGTTTTTGTTGCGTGTTATGCACGGACAGAGAGTTTTGTAGCATTGCCATATGAGTAGGTTGGATCCCTACAGTTAACCTAATGGTATCTGACAAAGAGTTGAATCTTTTCATGTTAATGAGATATTTTATTTTATTTGGTTATAAAGGACTGTACTTTTCCTCATACATGTAGGAAAGATAAATGGAGAGTTGCTATACTCGTTTCAAGTTGAATAAGCTTTTAACAGACCGTAGCAGTGCAGAAGGGCACTGCTGTTCGCCCCTGCACCTGAATACTGTCAGACGTCGTCCAGGCACGGCGTGAGGCTCACTTTGAGAGACAGTAGGTGCACTCAGCCCCTGTGTAAATCAAGCCCTGGTGGCTCTGTGGAGTGTTTTAGGGATTGTATTGGTGAGATGTGGGCTAATATGTTTCAGTGTAATCGCTGTGGGGCTCCGTGCTCATGATGAGGGGCATGTGGGGGCTCCGTGCTCATGATGAGGGGCATGTGGGGGCTCCATGCTCATGATGAGGGGCATGTGGGGGCTCCATGCTCATGATGAGGGGCATGTGGGCTCCATGCTCATGATGAGGGGCATGTGGGGGCTCCATGCTCATGATGAGGGGCATGTGGGGGCTCCATGCTCATGATGAGGGGCATGTGGGCTCCATACTCATGATGAGGGGCATGTGGGGGCTCCGTGCTCATGATGAGGGGTATGTGGGGGCTCCATGCTCATGATGAGGGGCATGTGGGGGTTCCGTGCTCATGATGAGGGGCATGTGGGGGCTCCGTGCTCATGATGAGGGGCATGTGGGGGCTCCATGCTCATGATGAGGGGCATGTGGGCCTCCATGCTCATGATGAGGGGCATGTGGGGGCTCCATGCTCATGATGGGGAATGTGGGGCTCCATGCTCATGATGAGGGGCATGTGGGGGCTCCATGCTCATGATGAGGGGCATGTGGGGGCTCCAAGCTCATGATGAGGGGTATGTGGGGGCTCCGGGCTCATGATGAGGGGCATGTGGGGGCTCCGTGCTCATGATGAGGGGCATGTGGGCTCCATACTCATGATGAGGGGCATGTGGGGGCTCCATGCTCATGATGAGGGGCATGTGGGCTCCATACTCATGATGAGGGGCATGTGGGCTCCATACTCATGATGAGGGGCATGTGGGCTCCATGCTCATGATGAGGGGCATGTGGGCTCCATGCTCATGATGAGGGGCATGTGGGCTCCATGCTCATGATGAGGGGCATGTGGGCTCCATACTCATGATGAGGGGCATGTGGGCTCCATGCTCATGATGAGGGGCATGTGTGGGCTCCGTGCTCATGATGAGGGGCATGTGGGGGCTCCATGCTCATGATGAGGGGCATGTGGGGGCTCCATGCTCATGATGAGGGGCATGTGGGCTCCATACTCATGATGAGGGGCATGTGGGCTCCATGCTCATGATGAGGGCCATGTGGGCTCCGTGCTCATGATGAGGGGCATGTGGGGCTCCATGCTCATGATGAGGGGCATGTGGGGGCTCCATGCTCATGATGAGGGGCATGTGGGCTCCGTGCTCATGATGAGGGGCATGTGGGCTCCGTGCTCATGATGAGGGGCATGTGGGGGCTCCATGCTCATGATGAGGGGCATGTGGGCTCCATGCTCATGATGAGGAGCATGTGGGGGCTCCATGCTCATGATGAGGGGCATGAGGGCTCCGTGCTCATGATGAGGGGCATGTGGGGTTTCCGAGCTCATGATGAGGGGCATGTGGGGGTACCGTGCTCATGATGAGGGGCATGTGGGCTCCATACTCATGATGAGGGGCATGTGGGCTCCATGCTCATGATGAGGGGCATGTGGGGCTCCATGCTCATGATGAGGGGCATGTGGGGCTCCATGCTCATGATGAGGGGCATGTGGGCTCCATGCTCATGATGAGGGGCATGTGGGCTCCATGCTCATGATGAGGGGCATGTGGGGGCTCCATGCTCATGAAAAGGGGCATGAGGGCTCCGTGCTCATGATGAGGGGCATGTGGGGGCTCCATGCTCATGATGAGGGGCATGTGGGGGCTCCATGCTCATGATGAGGGGCATGTGGGGGCTCCGTGCTCATGATGAGGGGCATGTGGGGCTACATGCTCATGATGAGGGGCATGTGGGGGCTCCGTGCTCATGATGAGGGGCATGTGGGGCTCCGTGCTCATGATGAGTGGTATGTGGGGGCTCCATGCTCATGATGAGGGGCATGTGGGGCTCCATGCTCATGATGAGGGGCATGTGGGGCTCCGTGCTCATGATGAGGGGCATGTGGGGGCTCCATGCTCATGATGAGGGGCATGTGGGGGCTCCATGCTCATGATGAGGGGCATGTGGGGGCTCCATGCTCATGATGAGGGGCATGTGGGCTCCATGCTCATGATGAGGGGCATGTGGGCTCCGTGCTCATGATGAGGGGCATGTGGGCTCCGTGCTCATGATGAGGGGCATGTGGGGGCTCCATGCTCATGATGAGGGGCATGTGGGCTCCGTGCTCATGATGAGGGGCATGTGGGCTCCGTGCTCATGATGAGGGGCATGTGTGGGCTCCGTGCTCATGATGAGGGGCATGTGGGGCTACATGCTCATGATGAGGGGCATGTGGGCTCCGTGCTCATGATGAGGGGCATGTGGGGGCTCCATGCTCATGATGAGGGGCATGTGGGGCTCCATGCTCATGATGAGGGGCATGTGGGCTCCGTGCTCATGATGAGGGGCATGTGGGCTCCGTGCTCATGATGAGGGCATGTGGGCTCCATGCTCATGATGAGGGCATGTGGGCTCCGTGCTCATGATGAGGGCATGTGGGCTCCGTGCTCATGATGAGGGGCATGTGGGCTCCATGCTCATGATGAGGGGCATGTGGGCTCCGTGCTCATGATGAGGGGCATGTGGGCTCCGTGCTCATGATGAGGGGCATGTGGGCTCCATGCTCATGATGAGGGGCATGTGGGCTCCGTGCTCATGATGAGGGGCATGTGGGCTCCATGCTCATGATGAGGGGCATGTGGGCTCCGTGCTCATGATGAGGGGCATGTGGGGGCTCCGTGCTCATGATGATTACCACAGCGTGTTACCACAACTGCTCCTCCTGTTGTTGTTGCTGTTGCTGCTCCTCCTGTTGCTGCTGCTCCTCCTGTTGTTGCTGCTCCTCCTGTTGTTGCTGCTGCTGCTGTTGCTGCTCCTCCTGTTGTTGCTGCTGCTGCTCCTCCTGCTGCTGTTGCTACTCCTCCTGCTGCTGCTGCTGCTGCTTCTGCTGTTGCTGCTCCTCCTGTTGTTGTTGCTGCTGCTGCTCCTCCTGCTGCTGTTGCTGCTCCTCCTGTTGTTGTTGCTGCTGCTCCTCCTGCTGCCATTGCTTCTCCTCCTGTTGTTGCTGCTCCTCCTGTTGCTGCTGCTCCTCCTGTTGCTGCTGCTCCTCCTGCTGCTGTTGCTGCTCCTCCTGTTGCTCCTCCTGCTGCTGTTGCTGCTCCTGTTGCTGCTGCTCCTCCTGCTGCTGCTGCTCCTCCTGTTGCTGCTGCTCCTCCTGCTGCTGCTGCTGCTCCTCCTGTTGCTGCTGCTCCTCCTGTTGCTGCTCCTCCTGTTGCTGCTGCTCCTCCTGTTGCTGCTCCTCCTGTTGCTGCTGCTCCTCCTGCTGTTGTTGCTGCTCCTGTTGCTGCTGCTGCTGCTGTTGCTGCTCCTCCTGTTGCTGCTGCTCCTCCTGCTGTTGTTGCTGCTCCTCCTGTTGTTGCTGCTGCTGCTCCTCCTGCTGCCATTGCTACTCCTCCTGTTGCTGCTCCTCCTGCTGCTGCTGCTCCTCCTGTTGCTCCTGTTGCTCCTGCTGCTGCTGCTGGGTGCTGGCTTTGTTCCACAGGAACAAATGGCTCTGGACAATCACCAAGAATAAATGAAAAAGTCCTATTGGCAGCCGAGCCCGGCTGTAAAGTGCACTGGATTTAGCCTGGCATAGAACCATTATGTTGGACTTTCAAAGGTTGTGTTTCTGCAGTTGTGGTAACACGCTGAAAGAATAACAACAGTGATGTGAATTCTGAATATTTATCTTGATTTGAGTAGCTGTAAACATTCATAGCTTTAACACGTGCTCCTGCTGGTTTAGAAACAGTACAATCCCAACTGGACCTGGGACTCACCATCACAGAGAGCCCTTTGGGTTTATGACAAACTGGTTTTAATCATCAGATCTGGCCACCCAAAGTGCGGTGCTCATTCTGCTTTCAGATAATTCATGTTTAATAAATGTGAGAGCCAAACCATAAAATGTAATTACGCCCTGAGATTTTTTTTTCTGTAATTGTCAACAAATCCATGTTACAATTACAAGCAGTAGAAAAACAGATCAAAAACCTCCTATAAGCCTAATACTGTACAAGAGTACGGGCAACAACAGGAAGAACAGTGTCACTGAAATGTCATCAAGTAAATAAGTATTAACTGTCAAAACATCAAGACTTTGAATTAATATAATTTTGTTTTCCCCCATTTTTTCTTTTACAGTATCGAGGGGGGAGAGAGAAAGAGAGAGGGAGAGAGAGAGAGAGAGAGGGGGGGGGGGGGGTGGCTGAACTCTTGGCAGGTGTGGGGCCGTTGCCATGGCGATGCATCAGTGGGCTCCATCAGCAGAGGTGGGCGGTGCTCAGCAGAACGTATAGACCGGGCTGAGTGACAGGGACAGAGGGCCTAATGCAGGCTGAAGCTGCCTCTGCTCTCCTCCTTTCTCTACCTCTCCCTTCCTCTCCCCTCCTCTCGCTTCCCTTCTTCTCTACCCCCCCTCTCTTTTCTCTACTCTCTCCCTTCTCTCCTCTCTTTCGCTCTCACCCTTCCTTTCCTCTCCTCTTATTAAACCTCCCATCTTTCCTCTGCTTCTCTTTTCTCCCTTGTCTCATCTGCTCCTTTCTTTCTTCTCTCCTCTTTCCCTCTTCCATCCCCTCCCCCCCCCTTATCGCCTCCTCTCTCTCTTCCTCTCATTTTTCTCCCTCTCTTCCCTCTCTGCTTTTTCCTTTTCTGTCTCCTCTCCTCCTTTCTCTCCAGCTCTATCCTCTTCTTCCTTCTCCTCCCCTCCTCCTCTCCCCCTCCTCTCTCCCTCCCCCCCCCCTCTCTCTCTCTCTCTGGATGGAGCGTGTCTGGAGGTGGACATTACACAGAGTGGAGGTAATATTCAGATCTATGCCATTTCTCATAAAAGACACATTCTATGTAAAGAAGTCAGCTTTCAGCCGCTGAAGTGTGCGCCGCTAAAGGGCAGCGTGGATGAGGCAGTGAGCACCGGCACTTAAGGCTCCAGTCCAGGCTCTGAGTTTTACCTGGACAGATTTTGAGATTAGCTGTAGACACAAAGAGCAAAACATTATACGTTGGTTTGAATGAACAACAAAAACATTACAGTGGTAGAAACATTGCACTTTGCAGCACAGGAACAGTGCTTTTGTCTATAATAAATAGTGAATGTATTCAGTCTAGGTGTTTGTATTGTATTTGTATTGACAGTCACCTCTCCACAGATCTGACCTGTAACTTGGCCTGATAGTGTCACCTGTTTGTGTCCAATGAGCAGTGTTGAGGAAGCAGTGTTGAGAAAAAGTAATTCTTTCCAAATTATTACTAATTACTTTTTACTCGTAATTAGTTACATTACTTAGTTACTCCCTTAAGAAAGTAACTAAGCTACATTACTTTTTCTGTGCTCTTTATGGGATTACTTTCTTATTGTATTATTGGTAATTGTAACTTTTATCCATGAGACTTAAACAGAGGGAACGTGGCGCACTGTGAGGAGCTACTCTGTACGAGTCCCACTGGTGTTTGACTTTGGTCACATTGGGCTCCTTGTGTCGACAGAGAAATCTAAACATTGTTGTTGCTGTTGAATATAACTTAACTAAGTATTTTGTTAGGAACTGTAATATAATTACAAGTATTTACAAAGTAATGCCTAATTGTAGTGTAATTACAGTAACTAAGTATTAGTAACTTAGTTACACCCAACACTAGTAGTATTAGTATTAGTTTGGACATGAATTATAAAAGTGGAAGATGTTCTAAAGTGTTTGTGTGTTCAGCAACAAAGGGAAAGAAACGAGCGAGAAGTTCTGGACTGGATGGACTGTCTGAGGGGAGGGGCCCAAATAGTCCATGTCCCGGATCACAAAGGTCGGCTGTGATCGACCTGCTCGTCCTCGAGTCCTGGAGACGCCTGGAGACACAGGTCCTGGAGTCGCACAGGTCCTGGAGTCGCACAGGTCCTGGAGACACACAGGTCCTGGAGACTCACAGGTCCTGGAGACTCACAGGTCCTGGAGATGCACAGAGACACACAGGTCCTGGAGATGCACAGGTCCTGGAGACACACATGTCCTGGAGACCCACAGGTCCTGGAGACACACAGGTCCTGGAGACACACAGATCCTAGAGGTGCCAGGGAGATGGAAAGCTGCAGCTGATCACCTTCTCAGCGGAGCACACAATGCACTGCAAGCACAACACATGCAATAAATACAACACTCAGAAAACACAGTCTCGGCTGTCCTTAAAGATAATGTTCTTTAGCCTTATGGCCTGACAATAAAAACTGTTCTTAAAGTGAGAGGTCCGCTCCTGAGGGGAGGAAGGAGAAAGCTGACTCTGGTCCTGCACGATGCCAAGAGCTTTTTTTCCTGCGGTGCTCCTGCTCCAGTCAAACATGGACTGGACACAGGGCCTAGGACCCCATACTCCCAGAACACTCCCCACAGGACACCACGAGGGACACAGTCAAACCAGTGTGGTTTTGGTCCATGACCAGGACTAAAACCACACTGCCCTGCTTTGGAATAGACCTGAGGAGTGTGATCCCTCTTTACTTGGAACTCTCTAATTATAATACATTTCACAACCACTAACCAAGAAAAAAGAGCCTGATAGTTGGTGATTGTGAATATTATGTGCCAAAGAGTTTGTGAGAGCTAGGACTATGTTAGATAGATTTAAATAAATATGTTGTCCTTTCACAGTTTGAAAATCAGCCCAGCTTTAACATTAGTGCCATGTGACAAACCTGATGTGGAGGAAACTCTTAACACACACAGCCTTCAGGACAAATTGCTGCTGTGTGACGTGTTGTGAGCAGGCAGTAAACACATGTCGGCCATGTTGACACAAATAACACACACTGCACTGGGTCTGCTCCGCTGTGTGACACAGGTCAGGCTGATAACACTATATTTCAATATCACTACAGGTGCTCTACAGTTGGATTTCTAAAATACTGAGTCTAAAGACACCGTATCTATTGGTTCCAAACTAAATACAAATGAAGGAGAAGTAAAGCTCTATTCATCTGTTTTCAAACCACAAAGGGGGAGGTATAAGGTATTTAAATCTAATTAGATCACTGGTGGGTGCACGGTGGCAGAGCGGCTAGAGCTTCTGCCTCTCAATAAGGAGATCGTGGGTTCGAATCCCGGACCACCCCAACATCACACGATCTCTCTGGGTGGAGTCTGCATGTCCTCCCCGTGTTACCGTGGGTTCTCTCCGGGTTCTCCGGCTCCTCCCACCGTCCAAAGACATGACTGTGTAGGTTAATTGAGAACTCTAAATTGTCCCTAGTGAATGAATGTGAGAGTGAATGGTTGTCTGTCCATGTCTCTGTCTCTCTGTGTCAGCCCTGTGACGAGTTGGCCACTGTCCAGGGTGTACCCCGCCTAAGGCCCAAAGTCACTGGGATAGGCTCCAGTCACCCGCGACCCCTAACGGGAATAAGCGGTAGAAAATGAATGAATGAATAGATCACTGGTTCTGGTTGATTAAGCTGCAAACTCCAAATAAATATCATGGGATGAGATGAAAGAGTGTGTGATGTTGTGGTTTTTCCTGTTAATTTTTATAGATGTCCAAAGTCAGGTTCAGAACTTCAATTAATTAGTTTAATTATGGTACAATGTGTGGAAAAAGAGTTTTTCGTGTTAAGCCTGTAGCTGTATGTCTGATCACAAAGGACATACTTTTGTATGTATTCATATACAAGAATAGTTTTATATTGTTTTCAGTTGTTACAGTTATTTCAGCCTAATCTGACTCTGTCCCCATCATCCATCTCCTTTTCCAGCCAAAAGTACCACTGGTATCTATCAATTGTTTCCATTGTTGGAGATTTACATCACATTTATCATTTTCAAGTCAATTGAATATCCGTGTTGGGGACAGCCTGCAGTGCCTCATTAATCTCAGTTTGACATTAACGAGCTTTGGGCACTCACTGTGGTGTATTCCAATGTTATTACATGATTATATGCATGCAGCCACTAGGGGGCAGGTCGTGTTGCTGTGTTCCCTGGATGATGTCTGGGTATTACAGCTAAGTGTGGTGGCGGACATTAAGGATGGGTCAAATGCAGAGGACAGATTTCCCTATGGAGGCATAATGGTGGATCTTAACCTTAACATCCTGTCAGCAGTTATTATTTGTGAACTCAACACAACAGTCCCAGGACACATGTCGTGTAGTGTTTCCCTGTGAATAATGTGCACTTTACCAGGGCGTCAGAAATCATGTATATATACAGCCCACCTCTAACTAATACATTAAAAATGTGCACAGTTCAATAATTCTTCATCTTGGTGCTCGGCCACTGAGGTCACACTCTGCTCCTGACAGGACCCCAGCCACAATGCAGGACGGGGCAACTGCAGAGGACACATTTTGGACTGAGCACTTGGTCCAAAGTTGAACTTGAGCCTCACTGAATAATAAGGTTCTGTCGGTACAGAATACTTGCCTGGCCTCCATCTCCATGTATTATTCAATACTGTCATTAGTCTGGAGACGCCGCCACATAATTTGACTTCAGCGGAGGCGGGACAAACCTGCGTAGATCAGACGAATAGCGGACATGACAAAACCGTACAGTTTATGCGTAAAAAGCAGCTGTGGCTGTCAGTCCAAAATGGTGTGCACCTGTAAAGGACTTAATTCATTCATTTTCAACCACTTGCTCCCCTTTGGTGTCTCGCTGGTGGCTGGAGCCCATCCCAGTGACTTTGGGCCTGGACCCTGGACAGGGGCCAGTCGCAGGGTTAACACAGAGACATGGACAGTGGGAGGTTGGAAACCCGGGGAGTACCAACAGTAACACAGGGAGGACATGCAGACTCCACACAGAGATCGTGTGATGTTGGACTGGGCCGGGATTCAAACCCACGATCTCCTCTTTGGGAGGCGAGAGCTCTAACCACTCTGTCACCGTGCACCGCCCAAAGTCTGTAAAATCAGGCAGGTGCCTCCGGTAGAAAGTTACATGCTGTTACTTTAGAAGTGTAATAGTCATTCTGGGGGAGTGTTGATGTGTTTCACACTATGGCATTAAAAGTATCTATCTCACGGAGACAAGCAGCAGACCACCAGGCCAGATCTATTTCATGCTATATCTGACAGATAAAAACACCTGTGAAGGAGGTTTAATGTCGTACTGTGGAATATTCCAAGAAAAGCTCTACATGGAGACAAGTTACTTGTCTTTGCAAAAGTCCTCCGAGCCTCCTCTGGATCTGGTTCAGTCTCTCCAGCTGCACCAGCTGGTGCAGTCCTACAGTGTCACTTCCTCTGCAGCTCCCCATGACCCCCCCATGACCCCCTCCCATTCCCCGGTGCCCACGGCTCCGTCTGTATGCCTGTCTGCGGGCTCATCACCAGCATTCATACACAAAACAGCCCTTAGCTCCTGAAAGCCCTGCCGCTGCTGCCGCTGCTGCCGCCGCTCGTAGCAACTGTTGCTATGTGTAACACTGTTGAACTGCACCTCTGGCTGGCTCTTCAAACCCCAATGACTAATCCATGAGCGCCGGAGCAGTGCAGTTCTGAGGCCCCTGACCCTCTCCTGCGCTAACTCATTACTTTATAATGTATTCACGCGTGCGCTCCTCACCCGCCCAGGCCCGCTATGGGGAGGAAGCACAATTTGCACTCCATTTTATTAACAAAAAGCAGCCATCCAGGAGTCTAGCACAGGCCTGGCAAAGCGCGGCTCCAAAACGCTCCGAGTAGCTGTGGGGTACCTCCGCCGGCCCCCGGGAGACGCCGCCATTACGACTGTTTGTAATCACAGGAGCTGAATACCTTGGCTGGAAGTGAGGGAGGACGGAGCGGAGCGAGAGGAGGGGGAGACGGGGGGGAGGGAGGGGGGCAGAGCTGAGGAAGAGTGTTTCTGCTTCTCTGTGGTGTTTGGAGCGCACCGAAAATGCAAGCGCTATCATAGCAATGTTGTGTTTACCCCAGCGGGAGGCGAGCGGCGAGTCAGGGAGGAAACGCGGCGCACAGTAAAATGAGCAAAATACATACATTAGGCCCGTGAGCAGGGAACTCATTTTAATATAAATAGGAGACAAGCCGAGAGTGGCTGCTGCTGTTTTTTTTTTCCCTCTGTAATCTCCAGCGTGTGGGGAAGACGAGTTTCGCAGCAAAGTCAGGATGTCAGCGCTCATTTTGTGGCGGTTGCTAAGGCGACGCTGTCAGAGGGCCCGTGTCCCTCCCCCCCGGTCAGCACGCGCTCACTCAAAGAAGCCTTTTCTCCGGCAGAGCCATTGTGCAATCAGCAGCCAGGGAGATGGGAGGCCGGCCGGACGAGCCCCACATCTGGACTCGGGGATCAGGAGCGTGTTGTCTCCGCGGTGAGGCTTTCAGAGCGGCCGACCCCCCACCACACGCACACACAGGCCGGGAGCAGGGAGGCGCAGGCCCGTGTTGTGCCGCTGTTGCCACATCTATGCAGGCTTCTTTAGATGTCAGTCGCTTGTCCTCCTGAAACTGGAGACGGAGGGCGGCTGATGTGAAGTCGTGTGGAGAGGAGAACCTTGTAAACAGTTTGAGAAAAGTCCTGGTGTGTGGCTGAATGTACATCTCACTGAGAATGTGCAGGGCCTAAGTGACTGTACAGGGAGCAGAAATGGTTCACACTTTGGACGGAGTTTGCTTTTAACCACGTTAAAACCATCAGCTTAGTCAAAGTTGTATTTTGATTGATTCCGGCATGTTTGAGTAATCCTGTGTTGTCCTGCAATTGTGGCTCAGAAAATGTCTGTTGTCACCTACCCCCTATCCCCGCCCACAGTCCCTTCAGACTGAAAGTCGTATAATCATGTTCTAACGTAGCTATTTAAAAATTCGAACAACAAAAACAAAAAAGGCTGCCTCCTGCTATAGTGAAACGTCACAATGAAGAGGCGGGGCCAGCATCAGGAAGAGGCGGGGCCAGCATCAGGAAGAGGCGGGGCCAGCAGTAGAGATTAGGTGCGTTCATGTTTAGCTGCGCCTCGTCCGGATGAGCATCACTTCTCAGACAGCAAAAATGGTGTTTGCACTGGTCGGCATCGAACTTGACGAAATAGTCAACTGACAACTGGTCACCTGAGCCACAGAAAAGTAGGAGGAAAAAACAAAACACTAAATAAATAATCAGTTCTGTAGTTTAGAACAGGAAGTCAGTGGAACTGATTCTGTTGTTAAGCCATTTTAGATCAACTTTGTGGTTTACAATGAACAAAATGAAAAAAATATGTACACACACACACACACACACACACATATATATATATATATATATATATATATATATATATATATATATATATATATATATATATATATATATATATATATAAAATATAACAACAATTATCTACATGGGTTTATGATTTTATACATTAGTCAGGAAAAGGATATTTTCACAGACACAGTGCAAAACACATCGATTAAGATGAAGGTTGGCGGAGCACACTTTACTGTTTACTGTCCCTGTGAGGAAATGTGTATTTTGCATTTGACCCATCCTAATGGCGCAGGAGCAGTGAGACCTGGGACCCATCTCAGATGAAACAGTAAACGGGGTTATATTTCTATAGCTTTTACCTTCAAGACAGTGCTTTCCATCAGGACCTCTCACGGACACTGGGCTGATGCATTCACTGATGGAATGACACTCACAGTATGATGTCATCACTTTGTTTTGACTTCCTGTAATTTTCAACTGATTTTTCAATGATTCTTGAATGTTTTGTGGCAGAGTGGCTAGCACGTTCTCCTCACAGCAAGAAGGTTGTGGGATCGATTCCTAGTCAAGACCGGGCTTTTCGATGTGGAGTTTGCATGTTCCTCCTGTGTCTGGGTGGGTTTCCTCCAGATGATCCGGTTTCCCCCATCAACTCAAACACATAAACATGCACACATGTATATGTGTACATATGTACATGTACATACATGTACATGTACATATGTATATTATGTACATACATGTACATGTACACATGTATATTATGTACATGTACACATATACATGTGTGCATGTACATACATCTACATGTACACATGTATATGTGTACATATATAAATCCTCCAGCTCTGGTGGTCCTGACCAAACCTGGCACAAACATCTGGAGATGGTCCGTGGGCCCTGCACGGCAGAGAAGCAGCAGCATTGAAGGATCAGGGGGGTCAAATGCACAGGACAAATTTCTCTGCGGGGAAAATAAAGTGTTCAACACATCTTCTACTTTAAAGTCTTGTAAAAAGCATGTGCATGGGTTCCTCTTTATTATAACGACACCTTAATTTGCCCAAACAAAACATGAACAAAGACTTAATTCACAATGAACATATAGTTTATTAAGCATTATTCAGGCTTAGTAACTATTTAATTAAGGTTAGGGTTAAGGTTAGGAATTAGGGTTAGAGTATTACTTAAGTAGTTATGAAGTCGGAATAATTCTTAATCAACAATTATTTAACTATGATTTAAGCAGGCGTGAGTGTAATTATTATAAAGTGTTACCCTGTTTTCTTTTTTGTTGACTATTTATTGATATGGATGAAACATTAACATTAACACTGACCATGAAACATTACACTTTCACATTTCTTTCAGTTTATTCCTTTCCACAAAACAAATCCCACATGAGTCTTTAGTTCTCTTGTGTTAATGCAGCGCTCCTTAATAAAACCATGACGAATAAAACACCAGAATGTTCAGTGAATATGTATTTATTTATTCAATAAATATGTATTCAACAGTCACATAAACATGTAGTTAAGGCTTGACATGGAGTTTGATTCAAAGACATCATTTTACTGTAACATTTATTCTATTTATTCATTTAGTAAAAAAAATGTAAATGTTGTAAAGACATTTAAAAGAAATTTTTTTCATTAAAACAAAGAATGGAAAAACACAAAAAACAGCACGACCAACGAAAACACAAGCGAGATGCTGCAGGTAAAAAGGGAAACAGATCGGAAATTTAGGGCTTCAATTGTTTTTAGGTTAAACCCCAATAAATCGAACTAGTGATGGTGAAACATTGTAAACATTGTTCAGTGACAAATCTGGAGTCACAGTGTGATAAATGTGCATCTTTCTTTCTATTTTGGTGCAGCAATTTCCTCAGTTAGAAAATCTGAACCAAAACCTGAAAAATAAATAATAATAATCAGCTTTGCCTGCAGTGTTTCTCTTTGGAGATGTTTTTTTCATTTACATTTATGGATTAAAGTGCATTCATATTTGCTTCTTTTGCCTTTTGTTTCCAGTGTTCTGTCCATGTACAAGCGCAGCCTCAGATCAGAGACATAACCAGTCAGTCCAGGACATTTGCATTCTGCTCACATCAGGCTGCATTCTCCGGTCCATCTGACACATCTCTAAGTGGGTGTGCAGGGACGCGCCGGAGAGAGAGAGGGGCACATGACAAGATGTGAGCGGACAATCCTTTTAGCGCCCGCTGACAGATGAGCCGGGCCAGACGCGGGCCGGAGCCGACGCACTATTTGGAGTAATGCAGCTAAAAACTGACAAGTGTAATTTCATCCATCTGGGCCGCTGTGTAAAAGCCGCCGTTCGGAACATTCTCCCTGATTGTGCCCCCCCCCCCCCCCCCCCCTCACACACACACATACACACACTCCTCCCTCACCCCACTCCTGCCCCCCTCTCACTCCCCTCCACCACCAAACCGGACTCAAACACCTATTATTAGCCAGGGGCCTAATAGCAGCAGGATGGCAGGATGGCTCGGCGCGCTCCCAGGGGCCAATTCTGTGGTCACCGGGCCCTGCAGCTGCGGAGAGAGAGAAGGGGGGGGTCAAAGGGGAAAGAGTTAGTGAGACAGATCTAGAGACACAGTAGAACATTAAATATGCTTTATGTGCGTGGTTGGGTGTGAGCTGCTCAGAGCGTGGACGCTTCACCCACGTCGCCCGCTCCATAAAAACAACTGTAAATGAATAAATGCAAGTGCCACCAATTTTTGAAAACGTTTATTTATTTATTTTTTAGCTCAGTTTTTAACACGACATATTGGGATTTTGAAAAGCTAAGAAGTGTGGCTTGTGACAGAGGTTGAAGTGCAGATGACAGCTCGGAGAACTCATTTTACCAAAACGCAATTAAAATAATCAAATTTAAGATTCTGCAAAAGAAATAACCATTTTGATCCCAGTTTGCAATTCTTTTAGGTTTAAATTTTTACTTTCTGGTTGTTAATCATGACATCACACTGGGAAATTCTGTAACTGTTACTGCTCTAATGTCACAGAAATTATTATATATAATTATTATGGGAACATTTGTGTTGAATTAATGTTTAAAGGATCAGGAAAATGTGTGTCTTGGTTGTAAACTATACAGTGATGTCATCATGTTTGGTACTCTGCTCTACTTCCTGTTCATTTCAACATATTTTTTCAATTTTCTTCACAAACTGACACTTGATTGGTGTAAAACTACCATTTCTATTTATAACAGGTTTTATTCCACCAAATAAAGAAAATCATGAAAACCTGTCATACGCACTTAAAGGACAGTTAGAGTGTGTGAAGTGAGTGGTTTGTGTTTGTCCTAACCATGAGGACCATGTAGGAGCTATGGACGGATACAGACTTTTACTCCCAGTGCCGCACAAGGGTCTTTCCTGTTGTGCCTCCAGAGCTTACCTGGACACTGAGGGCTGTTACTCTCCTCAAACTGCCTGACACAGATCTGCAGACTCCACCTGATCTATCTAATGCAGACAAGCAGGTGGACAGAAAAGTTACATATGTATCTTTAAGTTTGAACAGGAATATGTGCTTTAAGGTGTCATGTATGGACTGGGACGACTTTATAGTTTTGTACTTTGCCTTCTGATTGTCGGAATGAAACTTTGAGTTATTTTAAAATCTTAAGGCGAGACACTGTGCAAAAGGAAAGTCTTAAATTCAGAGATATCAATTTTAGACTTCTGTAATTTACTCACTAAATGTAAGGAAAAAGTACTACAAGACATTCATGCTGTATGTGTAAAACTTCGAAAATGTCACATTTTTGGGATGTTACAATCAGAAAAATGGACAAAATCTGGCTTAAATTTCATTGTTCATTGTTGACATGATAGACACACAAACTGTACAGAGTGGACTGAATATCTTATTTAGTTTTGAGTAAACCAAATCTAAATCCAAATGTTTTGATACAACTTCTGTCGTAATAATATATAACCTTCTGTTTGTACTGTCTGGTGTGTGTAGGAGCTCTTTAAGGCTGATCTTTATGTCTCTGAGGGAGAAAAATGCATTTCAAGAAAAAGGCCTTTGAAGTTACAATGTCCCAGAGAAATCTATGGAAGTGCATTCAATGAAATAAAACGTCTTTCGGTGCAGATTGAACCATGTTGTTGTTTCCCAGAGTCAGTTTTAGTGTTGAGAGAGCAAAATTACCACAAAAAGGTGTATTAGTGTCTCGTCTTAAGATCACATCAATCCGTCAGTTACAGTTATTCATTCTGATCCAATTTCAAACGCTTCTTTTCTTCACAGCATCAGGCGTTACATGCTAAACCTGCTCTTTCTGCAATGTTCACAAACTGTCGGTCAATGATAATGAATGACTCCTTTTAAAGTAGAAATAGTACCTCTGTGATATTTGGACAGGTTGCAAATACTGTGTTGAATCAGTGTTAAAGTTCTGCAGCGTCATCGTTCGAGAGAGACGGAAATCTAAACTCCTAAACTTTGCATTTCTTTGCTTTGCTTCTACACAGTCAGACCTCATGGGGACGCTGGGATGTCCAGGGACGTGGCACCAAATTCTGGGCCCCAGGTACAAACCTTCTTGGTGGTCCACCACCAGCAGTCTCGTGTGTGTTCGCCTCTATCCGTTAGCATTAGCCCGCAAAACACGCAAATTATGAATAATCCAGAGAGTGTCAGCTGGTACCAACCCATCGACCACATTTAGGTGAAGTCAGAGCCTCGTTAAAGTCCTTGAGTGGATAAACCGTATGGTGTTTTAATTTAGGTGATAATTAGCGTGAAAAACTGTCATCTGAGCTAAAGGTTAACTCACTTTAAGTTTAGATTTCTGAGTTTGTGCACTTCTGATGAGACTCTCGTGACCACAAAACATCCTGTGTCACATGTTACAGGTGAGGAGAGCAGATAAATATCATGCCTCACCGTTTATTAGTAAGTATGAGTGTTCAGTTAGACGTAACTCCAGGTAGCATCGGCAAGACTATAGCTAAGTCCGAGTCTCAGCAACAGAGACTGTCTGTGGATCTATAAAGGCATTCAGCTAAAACACAATGACCAACTGACCGACTGCGTCACAGAGTATCAGCAATCTATAGGTGGTTAAAGGCAAACAGGCTCCAAATGCAGAAAGTTCAACATATCTAACTTTAAAGGGCCTGTACCTGATTTTTATTTATTCTAGCTCAGCTAAATTCTCTTTACATCACACATTGTTTGAAGCAACTTCATGGAAAGACAGAGTTTGTAATGTATAATCTGTGCATATTATAAATACACTTTATAAAAACTACTCCAAAAGTGTTTAACAGGGTCACCTCTTTTCAACCAATCAGGCATATCGTACACTGTGAATCATGGGTAAATAAATGCTTGACACTATCGCGGACATGGTGCAGTTTCAAAAGTGCTAAAAGCTAATTGTAAGGAGGAACTAATCGTTAGAAAACTTGGAAACAACTGTTTCTGAGTCATGGTGCAATATTGAGTTAAAGGAAGGTCTGCGTGGGCGGGGCTAAAGGTCCAAACAAAAACATGTTCCTGTCTCATGGTTCAAAACCAGGTACAGGCCCTTTAATGAATCCAACATGTTAAATATTTCAAACACACACAAACCGGCCCCTTTTGCTCATGATTATGCAGTGATTGCTTAATACTGCAGTTTATCCATAAAATGATGATATTCACCAGTGTGTTCATCACATTCACCAGACAAACATGGCCGTCTTTATGAACGTCTGTGGTGCGCCCCTTATACATAATGTTTTATATGATGCATCTATCCCAGCAAATTCAGTTGTTGTTATTATTATTATTTATTCCTTCCCATTGCTAGACTATACATGCTACGGTTGCTACCTGACTATAACTTGCACATTGATAGACATTCTGTACCGGCTTCTATTATGATACAGTTGTTTGTATTTACAATAATTACCAGACAAATTTCACAAAAATCCCGAAACTTATTTTTACTATAAGAAAATACATAAACGCCAGATTATAATGACTCGTTTTCTTTGTTACCAATCTGGATATAATGATTTTCCTCTTTTTTAAAGGGGTGATGGGGCCCTCAGAACTCATGCTAATTACATTTAGTCTCTCAAGGACTTTACTCAACCACAGTGTATTTTATTACCGCAAAATAGATTAAAGCTTCGAAAAATAAAAAACATCACATGCTTTTGAGGGCCCTTCCCTGCCCTGGGACCCCCCCAGTCCAGCGGGTCTCAAAGTGGACAGGAGATGAACCTAAACTCAGTATAAACACTAAATTGTGATTTTTGTTTAATTGTTGACTCCAGCGCAGAGCCGTGGTGAGGCCAAGGTGACGGGAAGTTTGGCGGTGGTGCTTTTTGGCGGTCAGCAGGAGAGGTGCTGATTACAGTGATTTGGATGCAGAATCAGGTCAGAATCATTAGTTAATGGTCCTGGAGCGTGGAGCTGTACAGGCTGATGGAGAGAGCAGCTAATGGGCCTGACGTGCACTCGGCTCAGGCAGAATGAAGCCCAAATGACCCTGTGCCCCAGGACAGGTGCAGAGAGGAAGAACTCAAACCAAAGTCAAAACGGGAATCGCATTTTGACCTGTTTGGATCGCAATAATTACTATAATAACTTATCGTTCAATAAATAATAGCTGGAACATTATTTGTGGGTCTCATTATTTATTTTATGAATTTTCTTTGCACAAGTGAAAATATTTTTGTTATTTTAATTGTAGTACGACTATGACTTCTGTGACTAATTATAGACCCTTCCAGTCTTTATCAAAAAAACGCTGCGTTCCATTAGCTGGTACCATTCCATGTGTTAGCATGAATGCATTTTCATGGGGGAGTTAGCATTAGCCTCCAAGCATCACAAAATATGAATCCAGGGCTGTTTAGAGCACTTGTGCACCAGCCGGAAGTCTCCTCAAAAGACCATTTAAACTGTACAGAAAAGAACAGATGTATCTATAATGATTGTTTTATAATGATTTGTGATAAGAAATATTTTTATGACAATCAAAATAGAAAATAAGGAAGAATAAATAAACAAATAGTTTGTTTATTGTTTCGAGGCACTACTGAATGAGCTGATAAGGACCTACTTTATAAATGAAGAGCAGATAACTTTATTAGCGTGCTTCTCTGCTCTATTTAATGTGACAGTCAGGTGTTCAAACAAACTTATGAATACAAGGACAATACCAGGAGAAACACAAGCTTCAGTTCTGTCGGCTGATGGACGTAAAGGCACAGGTTCGTCTTCGAGAGTGGAGGAACACATCGAACGAGCTGCTCTGCTCATCCTGGGACGAGCAGCGCAGGGCTATTGTTTTGGGTGGCATCAAAAATATTGGTCATATTTTCGCAAATCATTATAAAACAAAAACAACAAAAAAGGCCAATAAACTTTTTGTTCCGTTTTGAAACATCTTTTGGGGAGACATCCGGTTATGCACAGCCCAGATCCCATTTCCTGGTACGGATCCTGTTGCTACAGCACGAGTAACACCAGAGCAGAGTGAGGACACTTTACCACGTGGACCATGTGTTTTGTGTGGACACAACTGAAGACCCCTAAACTAAAAACAACCAAATTCAAGGAAAGCCCAAACCATGATCAAACAAAGTCTAAGGTCCAAGAAACTTAAAGGTGAACTATGTAACATTTCAATTGGGGGTTACGATATCTCCTTGTCTCCATGGAATGCTCTGCAGCACGGCATGGATCTTCCATGTTAATGAACATACATGGTGCACATGCTGTAAACATGACGGACTGTAGCCATGGGCACACTTCCATGTTGTCCCACATTCACTATTGTATTGTTCAGGTATTTTATGGTGGGGGACACCGGAGCACACGGAGGAAACTTACACAGACACAGGGAGAACATGCAAACTCCACACAGAAAGCCTCCACTCTGGGAGTCGAACTCAGGACCTTCTTGGTGTGAAGTGAGAGCTCGTGCCACTGCACTACTGCATGCTTTTATCAATTACAGCTGTTTTTTATTGCTCAAAGTACCTTGAAAAACCTGTATTCTTCCTGTCCTGCCTCTCCACAGACCTGACCTGGAGCTGGCCTGGCGGTGTCACTTTACATTAAAAAGACACTGGCCCTTTTCACTTCATCTCTTTAGCAGATGTTGCTGCACTTTTCTCCATGAAGTCTGAGATGGAACTCAGAAGTGAGGCTTTTTTAGAGGAACAGATATCCACAAATGTCCAACCGGATCAGTGTTTCTTTGTGGTTTTGTCGACAAACTTAATAATAATAACATTATTTTGTGACTCATAACAATCTGCAAGTACCCCATTGTGAATAAATCACAGCACCACTTTGAGGCCATAGAAAAATCAACTTTGTTCCATTGTGCTGACAGGTGCTGACAGGTGCAGACAGGGCAGTGCTCTGTTACATTTACTCGAGTTCATTTACAAAAGTCACTTTTGTGTGTGAGTTGTACTTATAGTGTTCAGACACCACTGAGGTGACATATGGGCTCAGGTACTCTCTAGAATTCATCCTGCATTTGACCCAGCCTTCACCCAGGGGGGTCTGACTGAAGCAGCAGGTGCTGCACTTGGGAACACATCTCCAGATCTTGTTCTAGTCTTGATCAGGCCCTTGGGATTTTACAGTTTTGGGTTTATGGGGGAAACCAGAGGACACTCACCCAGACACAGAAAGAACACGCAAACTCAGAGAGTCGAAGCCTGAACCTTCGTGCTGCGAGGCAAATGTTACCCACTGCACCACCACAAACTCTTACTCGAGTAAAAGTGTTGGTCCCTCTTCAAACTAGTCCTAGCACTGTTCCTTCAGATAGTTTTTCTCTTAGTTTTTTGTCTATTGTTTCAAAACACCACATTATTTCATGTTAATGAATGAATTGTAAATCAGATGTTAGAGTCATTTCTTGAACCACAATTAATAGTACATATTTTAGAGTACTTGTGTATACTGTATATTCAATCAAAATATTTAGTCTAAGTCTAGTTTTATTTTCATTTAGCAGGCCTTATTTTCTCATAGATTATACTCTGAAATATACAAGCTTTTGTTTTGCTCCCATTTTCCTTGAGCTGAACTCAAACATGTGCCTCAGTTTCTCTCCACTATTGTTCTAAATCTGTGTTAGTGAGCACTTTGCCCAGATAATCCCTCCCACCTCACAGGTACGGTATATCAAGATGCTGATTAAACAGCATGAATATTGCACAGATGTGCCTTACACTGGCCACAATAAAAGGACACTCTGAGATGTTGAGTTTTGTCTGAGCACACATAGATGTGGCTGTGAGGGAGCTGCTTGGCCTGGGACTGCAGAATGTCCACCAGAGCTGTTGCCCGTGCAATGTTCATGTCTCTGCCATGAGCCGTCTCCAAAGGAGTTTCAGAAAATTTGGCAGAACATGCAAGCAGCGTCCCAACCACAGAGCACGTGTAACCAGACCAGGCCAGGGCCTCCACATCCAGCACGTTCATCTCCAAGATCATCTGACACCAGCCCCCGGACACCTGCTGCAACAATCGCTTTGCAGAATTGAAGAATTCCTGTACAAACCGTCAGGAACCCTGTCAGCGAAGCTCCTCTGCTCGTCCTCATGGGGGACCTGACCACAGTTCAGAGTCACAGCCCACTTGAGTGGGCAAACGACAAATGAAGGTGTTCTCTTCATGGATGAATCCTGGTTTTCACTGTTCAGGGTAGATCAGAAAAATGGAGCAAAAAAAGTGTTGCATTTTTATTTATTTATTTTTTTTTATACCTGGAGGATCACCAAGCCAGAACGCATCAACCAGGACTACACCAGAATGTGCACCTCCACAGCCCAGAGCAGACCAAAAGCACTTGAAACGAGGCATTAACCTGGACTTAACTGTGTACACACCAACCAAAGCTGGTCTCAACAACTGAAGAAAACCAGGATCAAAGTCTGACTAAATCTGGTCTAAAATAGGACCACACAGGCCTATAGAAGGTCCAAATCAAAACCTAGTTCAGCACAAATCAAGAGCTAAGTGTTCCAACTGCTGACTGGGATATGTCCCACCTTGGATTGAATAAATGCCCAGGACACTGGACGTCTGCAGCATGGATTACCTTTCACTGTCCTCCAAGTGGAATGACTGAATCTGTCTTGGTGAAGAAGAAAGTGAGCATGAAACATGTCAGGACCAGCGTGATAAATGATGTGTGTGACTTGTTTGATTCCAGGGGAGAGCCTCGTCAGGTGTGGTGTGAATGATTAACACCAAAGCAAAAGCAGAGGTCACTTTGGCCCTGACAGTGTATGAGGAAAAGACTATTAGACAATGATATAATATGAAGTTGTATTAATTAAGTATAAATGTGATTTGTTGAAACATTAAAATATATATATATTACTGTAATTATAATAACTTAATAATGTAATAAGTTCATTTTAAATATACGCGTCCACACTCTGGTCCACACTCTGGTCCACACTCTGGTCCACACTCTGGTCCACACTCTGGCCCACACTCTGGTCCACACTCTGGTCCACACTCTGGTCCACACTCTGGTCCACACTCTGGTCCACACTCTGGTCCACACTCTGGTCCACACTCTGGCCCACAGTTTGCTTTTGTGCTATTCAGCTTGTTGTGCTGCATGTGCTGCTGGTGCTGTTGTGCTGCTGGTGCTGTTGTGCTGCTGGTGCTGTTGTGCTGCTGGTGCTGTTGTGCTGCTGGTGCTGTTGTGCTGCTGGTGCTGTTGTGCTGCATGTGCTGCTGGTGCTGTTGTGCTGCTGGTGCTGCTGGTGCTGTTGTGCTGCTGGTGCTGCTGGTGCTGTTGTGTTGTTGTGCTGCTGGTGTTGTTGTGCTGCTGGTGTTGTTGTGCTGCTGGTGCTGTTGTGCTGCTGGTGCTGTTGTGCTGCTTGAGCTGCTTGTTTCCTGTGGAGCGCTCACTTCAGTGGTGTGTGTTGATCCACTGACGCCTGTCATCTGTGCTCTGATCCTAGAGCCCACGCAGCGTGACACCTGCCCCCGCACCACAGCCGCCCCGGCCACGTCTGCCACATCTGCCACGTCTGCCACATCTGCCACGTCTGCCACATCTGCCACGTCTGCCACATCTGCCACGTCTGCCACATCTGCCACGTCTGCCACATCTGCCACACCTGCCACGTCTGCCACACCTGCCACACCTGCCACGTCTGCCACGTCTGCCACACCTGCCACACCTGCCACACCTGCCACATCTGCCACATCTGCCACGTCTGCCACGTCTGCCACACCTGCCACATCTGCCACGTCTGCCGCGTCTGCCACATCTGCCACGTCTGCCACATCTGCCACGTCTGCCACATCTGCCACACCTGCCACATCTGCCACATCTGCCACGTCTGCCACGTCTGCCACACCTGCCACATCTGCCACGTCTGCCACACCTGCCACATCTGCCACGTCTGCCACATCTGCCACGTCTGCCACATCTGCCACACCTGCCACGTCTGCCACATCTGCCACGTCTGCCACACCTGCCACGTCTGCCACGTCTGCCACACCTGCCACGTCTACCGCATCTGCCACACCTGCCACATCTGCCACGTCTACCGCATCTGCCACATCTGCCACATCTGCCACGTCTGCCACATCTGCCACGTCTGCCACGTCTGCCACGTCTACCGCATCTGCCACACCTGCCACGTCTGCCACATGTGCCACGTCTGCCACGTCTGCCACATCTGCCACACCTGCCACATCTGCCACGTCTGCCACACCTGCCACATCTGCCACATCTGCCACGTCTGCCACATCTGCCACATCTGCCACGTCTGCCGCATCTGCCACACCTGCCACATCTGCCACACCTGCCACGTCTGCCACATGTGCCACGTCTGCCACGTCTGCCACATCTGCCCCGTCCAGCAGGTCCATGGAGCAGGTCACACTACGCCCTGCTTGGGCACTAAACTCTCATATCCATCTACTTTATCAAACCACACGCCTCGAGCTACAAACACAACGTAGACACATTCATTATCTCACTGCAATAAAAAACAAAAAAAGTTCATTCTTAAGATGAAATGGTCTAAATATATTCATTCATTCATTTTCTACCGCTTATTCCCGTTAGGGGTCGCGGGTGACTGGAGCCTATCCCAGTGACTTTGGGCCTTAGGCGGGTACACCCTGGACAGTGGCCAACTCGTCGCAGGCTGACACAGCCCTGGTCTAAATATAATTTATTTCAGTTCAGGTTTATCCTGGTTTGGTCCTGGTTTGAGCCCGGTTTCTTCCTGATGTAGACACGGTTCGATACGATGCACGAAACATGTCACAAGTGCACTAAAGACGATAATCAATATATTGCACAGGGTATTGTGCAATATTTCACTTTTATTAACAGCCAAATACATTTGAACTGCAGTATTTCTTTGTTGAACCACAACCTGTACAAATGAATACAAAATACACGTTTTAATCATCATAACAGTGAATATGTCTAATATCTTACATTAAAGGTTTTCCTGACTTTAAACAAGCGCCATATGATATTTTATTATCATGTAGACTGGTTTAGTCCTGTTCAATCCTGGTTTAGTCCCGCTCCAGGTTTAATCCCAGGGTTAACACTACTCCCGAGTATAAATACACGCTAAAGATCAGAGGGACCAAAGGTACGTGGATATATAATTCTATTCTATATTTCATATGGTTGATGTTTTGGGTAATATTTCTATAACCTGGAACATGCATTTCATCTTTTGGAGACGAATCAGAAGGCCGTTTGTGAGTCATAAATATATGGATGATTCTCTTCATTGCTTCATATCCTTTGTGTTTGAATATCCTCGTGTTAGTTTCATGTCTGCTTTTACGCACGGCTCCATTGTCGCGTATTCCTGGCTTGGCTGCATTTAGCGCCTAATAACGGGGTAATTTGGGGGGTCTCCGGCTTGTTTGAAGTCGGGACCGGGCCCTAGGAGCGCAGCACTCCTCACTCACAGCTGCTGGACGCGTAAAAGGCTCACTGTGCGTCGGCGAACCGGAGCGCCGAGGTGGCTCAAACGCGGGCTTTGTTTCGCCCTTTGTTTACCAGGAGATTCTTGCTCATTTTCCTCCCTCCTTTTTTCATTTTGGACTAATTCATTTCAATGGCTTTCAAAGTAGAAAATGGAAATGTTGCTCCTGGCCCCCATCACGGCGGCCGCGTCCTGGCAACAGAGCAATTTTCTATCATCAGGGATAAACGGCATCGAACAGTACATTCGGGTAAAAAGAGCCGTGATTGCCGTGGCCTTCCTGTCTGTCATCCCCGCGTCCAAATCCTCTCCTTCAAGACCGACCACTGCGCTGTCACACCTAATAATGTCGCGTATTAAGTTGGAGAGAGACGAGAGGGGGAACGATACGCTCTCCCCGTCCCTTCTCTCACGCACGGGCCCGGGAGGCGCGCTCACGGGGCGCCGTGGAGAGCCGTGGCCCCCTCCGATGGCACAGCGCGCTTTTGGGACGTGACACTGTGTAGAAACCACAATCACACGGGAATAATGTAACAGGAGGGCTTTGTTCACGACGCACGGCGCGCACAGAGGACAACATGGTTTATTTAATGCTACAGACCCTTTGAAATGTCACAAAGTTCAAAATCTGAAATGGAGGCAAAGAGAACTGGCTATAGACCATAATATATGTTTAAAGATGAACAGAGGTCAGACCTGAATCATTTTATATCATTAAGAGAAAAAAAAAAAGAAAAAAATTACAATTTCCAGGATAGAGATGTCACTCAGTTGTTTTTGCATCGCAGAAAATGGTTAAAAAAATACATTTTTCAGCCTCAAAATGTTATTTTAGCTTCACAGAACGTCACATTTGTGGTAAAGTCTGTGATATATCAGCTGATAAAGTGAAAAACTGATGTGGGCTCAACATTTTTGTCTAAAAATCTGTATTTTTTTCCTTCTTAATACATCCGTAAAAGTGTATCATGACGTCTTTTTAAATCTCCAAACGCAGTAAAAGCAGCTAAATGTGTTTAAAGTATCTCTAACGTCATATGTATCTGATGCTTTTGCTGGATCTTCATATTTTGTGATATTCTGAGGTTAATCCCAGTTTCTCTAGTCAATCATAACATGTTCCACTTCATTTTTTTCTTCATTCTGAAATGTTATTGTTTTTGTGTTCAGAGTTTTCAGGCTCTGTAGATGTGGTTCTGCTCATGGGTGTGGACTGGTCTGGGTTTACATTTTAAAGTATCACATTATTCTTTTAATACTGATTGAATCAGTGTTTTCCAAAGCGTGCGTAAAGCCGCATTACGCGCGTGTCCGTGTTTAGAAGAAGGCCTCTTGTTGTGGCCCAGTGTTTGGTCAAACAAGTGCGTTACGGAGTTATTAAACCTCCGGTGCCATGGCAACGCTAATGGATGGAATCATTAATGCTTGGCCAATAACAAGGCACTCATTTGTGCGCGTTAGAAATGGATATGATAGTAAAGAATAGGCTTACATTCAGTTTAATTATAGCTTATAATGACCCAGAAATAGAATCATTTATCCGCAAACTATATTTACATCAATAACCTTGATATAGTTTGTTTCCCTACCTAATTTATATAATTTGTTTTCGAGAGTTTGTGAAATAAATTAACAAAATAAACACAAACGAAGGCGTGTAATCTTTTGTACAAAGTCTTGCACTTCTTGCACAATTCTTCAGGAGATACTCGCTGGCGTTGGAGATGGATTGGATTTAGTTACAGTTCGTTCTTAAGGAATGTGTTAAATCCCATGCATTTACCCAGAGTACTCATCTTAAAGTACAATTATGTGTCAAATAATGTACTCAAGTACAAGCACAAGTACTGCTACCAAAACTACTAAAAAGTACACGTGAAAAATACTACTTGGCGTACACTTGTTTTACACAGATTTTGACAAGTGAATTGTTTAAACTGAATTAAGTTGTTTAAGAGCTCTGGCCAATCAGAGCAGCAGATACAGATAGGGACTTGAGCTACTCTTATACTCACGTGATTTTAAGATATTTTAAGATATACTAAATGTATTCCACACTATATATATATATATATATATATATATATATATATATATATATATATATATATATATATATATATATATATATATATATATATATATATATATATATATATATATATATATATATATATATATATATATATATATATATATATATATATATATATATATATATATATATATATATATATATATATATTATAAATTATTATTATATATTATTTCCCTCCTGCATCCCATGTCAAATTCATTTAATTAAGTTTGAATAATTCCGTGACTGTCGTGGGGGGAACACTGAGCCACGTTCAAACGGCCAAACCACGCATGTGCAGTAGCACATATTACTCCTTTACTGCCCGTGAGGCGTTGGATCAGGCTGATCCCGAATGCGTAAAGCCCTGGTTCTTGTCCGGCTCAGTGCAGTGTTCGAGGCCCCTGCTCCTCCAGGCTCGCGCCCGCCGCGGCATGCGCGTGCCATTCGTCACTCTCCGTACCTGCGTTTCCTCAGCGCACACGCGCGTCCACTTTGACAAATCCAATTAAGCTTCACGCGGCCCTGAGTATGTTTCCTCAGTGTTTACGCACGGACCGTCTCAAGAGGCTCTTTCTGTGTTTGTAAGTTAAAGGGACATGTCGTGTGTCGTTTGCCTTTCTGCGTGTCCCTCCGACATTAACCCACGCACACACCCCTGGCACGGCTGGCACCTTTACGCGTCGGTTTGGGCCACGGAGGAGAGAGCTAATGACATTTAGAGACGGCAATTACATGTGGCCAAAAGGGAGTGAAAAACAAAATGGTGTGAGTGAAAAGTAAAATATGTTACAAAAAATATGAAACCTCTGATAAAGTGTTATGTTTGCAGCCCACAGCCTGGAGCTGCGTGAAAGGTTCAAGGAACTGTGTTCAAATGTAGGCCTTTATCTGAACCTGAACAATCCAGACACATTAAACCAGGGCCAAAGAAGACAAAAAAGAACTCATCAACCAAGAACCAACTCAAATTAAAATACTTCATTCTTTTTTGACATTTTGTATAGTCTGGATAATGTTTACGCTGACTCTATTATATTTGTATGGATTAATGACAAATGGCTCCAGACCAAAGACAGACCAGCGAGCGTTCACACTTGTCGTTATTTAAAAACTGAGAGGATTTTTGTCCTGAAGTGGACTTGGTTTGGTCCCAGTCTCTGTTTAGTTCTTTCAGGTTTAGTTTGGTGTTGGTCCTGGTTTAGTCCCAGCTCTGATGTAGTGACAGTCAGACTGGCTTTAACATCAGCAGCTGTACTTTACAGACAACACAACACAATTATTCACAGCTATTCAAAATGGCTGTCAGTATTTAAGATTTAGTTTTTGCTACTGTGTCCAAATCATATTTATTTTTATTTTTTTTGTAAATGAGTTTGTTAATTTGTTGATTTACGTTTCAGAAGGAACAAACAAACAAACCTTCAAAGTTAATGTTGTAAATGTACTTTCGTTTAAACAAAGGTTCCATGTCGGATTAAAAGCACCTGAGCAGGAGCTAAAAGTCCCAAAAGTCTGACTCCAGGCCCTGATCTGCTCTGTGTGAAAGCACAGGGGACTGGAACTTACAAAAGCACCAGGAAATGAAAACGGTTCCCACAGCGGGGACACACACATAAGGCCTTTTCACACATATGAAGAACTAAGGCCTTAGAGGAACCCAGTCCCCAGTTCTCGCGTCCACACAGGAGCACGGCTCAAACTGCTTTATCTGACTATAACATACACTTGTCCGATTACATTAGGATTACTAAAGTCTTTCTTTCCTTCTTCTGCTCCTTTTGTGTAAACCTCCACATGAAACTGTAATGCACCAAAAGCTCAAATGAAATTAAAAATAAAACAATTTGAATTACCATTTACTAACTGTATTTATGGAGCTACTGCGTCCAAGTTCATTCTCGTTTGTCAAAAACATTAGTCTAAGTCAGAGAATGAATGACACATATTTCCCAGTAAAGTTAAAGTCAGAAATGTACTTGTTTTAACAAAAAGGTTCCTGGTTTGACTGGGAAGTACCTGCCCCGGAGCAGGAGCTAAAAAGGTGCCCACAGTGTGGCACTAGTCCTGTAGTTCCTGTCTTATGTGAACACGCAAATGGGGACTGGAATTTTTAAAAAATTTTAAAATGTTCCTACATTGGTGTGAAGTATGACGCACCCTTAAAGTGCCTCTGACATTTATCTAAAATGCAGTTAAGATAAACATATTTCAAACTCCTAAAACCTTTACACATTTTTCCTCAGTTTAACTTTTTTTTTAGGTATTTCATTCTACTTCCTGTTTGTAAATGATGACATCACACAAGGAAATTACCAAGAAACTGTCCCGTACAGTGGGCCAGATTACATGTGAACAAAATACACGTGGACACCTTTATTTTGTTGAATCAATGTTTAAAGGGTCAAAACAGTAGTTTGTTTTGTGTGAATTATGCGTGACCTTTGTCTCCCCAGTGTGATGTCATCAGTTTGTTTACTTCCTCTAATTTTCAACAGATATTTCAACTTTTCTCCACAAACATCAACCTAATTGGTGTAAACTATCATTTATATTTACAAACGGTACAAAGTCAAAATTAGAAAATCCTAAAAACCGTACAATACGCATTTTAACCCGGACCAAACCCGGACCAAACCAGGACCGGCTCAGGCTAAACGATCAAACAGCTCTAAACCAGGTCCAAATCCAAACCAAGCAGGACCAAAGCGTGACATAATCCGATCTAAATGAAAGTAGAGCCTAAACTATTGGTGTTGCGCGTCCTGAGCGCGTGGCTGTTGCGTAAAAAGCCGGGGAATCCCGAACGGCGCTGATCCCGGAGTGATTCTGGAGGGCCATTCATCAGCTTCATGAGGCCGCTGGAAATGAAGACCACTCGCGTTAAACCGGCGGTGCTCATTGATTGGGTGAAGGTCGGTCGTCTGCGCGCGTGCGTGTGTGCGCGCGCTCGGGGACAGTGCCGTTCGCGCGACCTGTTTCGTGCCGATGATTGACGTTTGCGTTCGTGCGTGAAATCCCCGCTGATGTGGAAGGCGCGCGGATCATTCTGGGAGTCAAATGATGTAATATTATGTTTGTGCCATTATTTGCTTGAGATTGAGCTCTGAATCTTAAAATGTCGCCTAATCTTTTCTTAACATTAGGAAGAAGCAGTTGTTTAAATTGAAATGGAGCCAACGGGAGCTTTTGACTGAATTTCCCGTCAAAATGTAAAAATCTTGGGAAGTTGTATGATTAATATATCGGTAACTTCAGGACCGTCTTTGTATTTAATAATTCACACAGAAGGAGAAAACAACCAATGAGTAGACAGAGGTGGACAAAGGGGTCTGTTATCCTGGGCCTCGGTTTTAGGGGCCCATAATTCTCTTCCCTCTTCCTATTCATTCCTTTTAGAGGGGGCCCATGCGAGGCTTCTTGCCCCGGACCCTCTGGTTTCTGTTGACGGGCCTGAAACAGCGCGTGTGGCAGAAGTGTGACGTGTGAGGATTAGCATATTTGTCCCACTTTATTATTATCAAAACATTCATTGGAAAATTAATTGTTTTTCATTTGTTTCCACTGATTTCGTTTGGTTCTTTTTCTGCTGCTAAAATATCTATTCCAAATGGATCCAATCACTGTTTCCACTGTAGGAGTTTGACGTCCCGTTTGTCAGCTCTGGGGTGTATCTTTGCTTCCCACGAGGCCTGCTGGTTGTCTCGTGGATGACACAACACTAACGCAGTGACTTTGTTGAGTTATTTTGATAGTAACCCATTAAAGTACAAGCCCAACCAAACAACGGCGAGGGTTTCTTTCTTTAGCTGTGCTCTTCACCTGAAAGTCTGACAGCATCTTACAGTGAACGCACATCTCAAGAGGCTGGACGGGTTCATTGATGGTGAAAAACCAGGACTAAATATGTACAAAAACTAAACAAGATTTATTAGCCCATAGAAATGTAAATAAACAGAAATAACGACACGATGACTCGAGCTTTACACCTATTTAGAACATTTCAGATCTTGTTTGTGCAAGATGCCTTTGATTAGAAACAAACAGTAGCCTGTATTTTAAACATAAAATAAAAAGCAGGGCAAGGATCTACGTAGAACATGCATTTTTTTGACCATGCTATTTTTATCATAATGAAACGAGCAATCAATGGGTCAGAAAACAAACCACGAGGCTGCGCAAGTCCCAATCAAAGGCTCCAGGACAGCTCCAGGTAAATGTTCAAAATGGCTGTCCAGACGCAGCACAATCAGATACAAATATCAACCACACACGACTGTTTCAAAGCCAAAGTTTGCCAAATGTGTATAATAACGTACAGGAAATGTGCAAACACAAAAAGGATTGTGAGGAACGTTGTCAAATGCGTAAAGTGTGCATTGGTTTTGAAGTGCGGCTCTGCGCTGACGCTGCGGTAACGCGCCACAGAGCAGGCCTTTCAATTAGCCACGGCTGTCAGCGCTTAACGTTTCCAAAGCATGTCATGTTCGAACAGATCCGTCCTTTCAGCGCGTCTCCGCTCCATCCTCGGCTCCGCGCGTAAAAGTGGCCCCTACACAAGCCGACTCTTCTTTGACCAGCGCGGACAGAGGCGCGCTTTCAAGCCGCGGGATGGAGCGGGCGCAGCGGCGGCGACACGAGCGACGAGTGCGGCTTCGGAGCGGTTCGGAAAAAAAACACAGGGTCTCGTTTCTGTCGGCGCGTCCGAGTGGAACGGCGGGGGAAGTGCCCGGTGTTGTCAGCTCGCTCATGGGTGACCGCGGCGGACACGGGGCGGAAATGTCCAGAGTTCACCCGAAACAAGCTGCCGTGTGTTGTTTAAAATGACTTACTTTTCAAAGATCCCTGTCCCGCCGCGCGCGTAAAAGCCTCCGCGCCGCTTCCTCTCCGTGCGCGTCTCGCCGCTCCGCCGCTGCTCAGTGATCACGGCGCGGCAGCTTGGGCGCTTTTTAAAATCCCCACAAAGTAAATAACAACCGTAGATGACGATAATAGCAAGGTACCAAGTTCTTGTTACAGGAAAAAATAAGGGGTAGAAAATTGAAACTAAACGCTGCGTTTAGACAAGCATTTCTGATAAGAGGATAATTGGAGCGACGGTGGCGTGTAATTAGGCCGTAATTTATGCTATATCCACTTTTTATTCCCCCTCCCAAAATAAAACCAAACCATAATCATCACTGCGCAATTGTTCTTCATTTCACTGCGGCAATTTGGGCAAAGTGTGGCCGCTAATCAAACGCTCTCTTGATTGGGGGCATTATTATTTTATGCGTAAAATTCAAAGTAGTCCAAATACTGTATAAGCATTGTTTTTGTCCGTATTTGTAAGAGTGTGAGTATAATTGGCACATATCGGGGAGCCTCGCGTTACAAGTGGGATAAAGACCCTGTCAGTTTATCCGGGTATCCACCCTTCTATCTGCAAAATAACCTATTGTACCTCCGGGGCTATTGTTACGCATGCGTGACACTCACTCGGCTGGAGTTTGTCTCCAGATACTTATTCATGTGGGCACCAGACAAACATCAGAAAAGTGTAAATCGAAAAAGGTGCGTATATAAAACTGTTAAAACACTTGGATTCTAAAGCTCTCCCAATTTTGCATTTAATGAACCGTGATGCAAACAGGAAACTGCAAATATTCTACATTTGTAAATATTTAAAATGTGATTTATGTTTTGAATTAAAAAGACGTAAAACAAAACCTCGAACCCAGTGCATTCCCATTCAAATCTAATTGGTGGGAATTAAAGAAAACCAAATCAAAGCGCATTGTAAGCCGCGCGTAATTTGAGGGTTTGGGTCAAAAACAAAACAGTAAAAAAACGTGGCGTGTGCGCGTCCTGTGGCGTGAGACGTCTGCTCCACGCGCCGCGTCTGAATGGGCTCTAGAGCTGCGGTTGGTGGTGGTGGCGGTGGTGGTGGTGGTGGGAGCTGGTAAGGTGGGTTAACTCCACGCAGCTCAAGTCTCCGTGAAGCGCAGAGCTGTGCTGATGACGTTGGGCTCGGGATGACCAATCGTGAGGCGCTGCCCTTTCGAGACAAACCATTTTACTTGTGCATCAAAGTCTGGAAGCGAGGGCTCAATTTTAACAGAATCCACCTTAAAATCTGTCGTCTTAACTTTACCTTTTTGCCGCCACGTTGAGTGAGACCATCACTGGGCGCGAAAAGAGGGGAAAAGGGGAGACGCCGCGTGTTAATAGGACAATATCTGCGCAGAGGAGTGAGGAAGTGAGGTCTTGAGCAGAGGAGAGGGGGGCGAGGAGTGCTCTCAAGGCAGAAAATTCGATGATGACCATGACTACGATGGCTGACGGGCTGGAGACGCAGGACTCGTCCAAATCCGCCTTCATGGAGTTTGGGCAGCAGTCGCAGTCGCACTCGCAGCAGAGCTCTCCGTCCATGTCCGGGGCGCACTACCCGCTGCACTGCCTCCACTCGGGCTCCACGCACACGCACCACCAGCACGACGGCGGCAGCCCGTACAGCAGCGGCACCGCCAACTCCTACAACCGCTCCCTCGCCTACCCGTATGTGAGCCACGCGCACCACAGCCCCTACCTGCCGTCCTACCACAACAACACCGGGGCGCAGACGCGGTTAGACGGCGCAGGTAAGGCCACGCTGCTCCACGCCGCTCCCGCACGCGAGTCTCAAAGCGGAAATCTGTGCGTAAATGCGGCGCGCTCGCGGTTTAGTGGCGCGCCGAGCACTCCAGACCCGAACTAAAAGCTGGTTTACAGCCGCAGTGTGATCCTGGTGGAAATTAGGCAGCACTGAATGTTGTAATTAGCATTTAATTGACATGTCATTACCAGCAATATCCTAAATATGACAGCCTATGCGGAATGCTGGCGGCGCCTACAGCCAACGCCAATCACCTCGGAATAAAACACACCTATATTTTTTACTCTTTTTTAGGTTTCTTCTCTCTGCGTGGCTGTGGAATGATGACTGTTTGTTTTTGTTGCAGAGCAGCAGAAGACGACGGTGATTGAGAACGGGGAGATTCGCTTTAACGGGAAGGGGAAGAAGATCCGCAAGCCCCGGACCATCTACTCCAGCCTCCAGCTCCAGGCGCTGAACCACCGCTTCCAGCAGACGCAGTACCTGGCGTTACCGGAGCGCGCCGAGCTGGCCGCGTCCCTGGGGCTCACGCAGACGCAGGTACGAGACCAGACCACACGTATGCAAATGTCAGCTCAGCAACCCGGCTCTGATTGTGCGCAGCTGTGCGGATTCATGTATTATTTCTATGGATATGCATATATATATATTTAGATTCATGCATTTGTTCTTAATTGTAAATGTTTGTGAAAGTTTGTAATTTCTCTGTGTTTGCAATTTACAAATCTGAACATTTTTACGAATATTCCGAATTTTGATTCAGTTTATTCGTGGATAAATATTACGTTTTAATGATTCAAGGCAGAGGTTTTTGTCTGTTTGTTTTTTTCAAGTAAATTCACGACAAAGAACATCACTGAGATTGACTTTTTAGTATTCATGTGTGTCGATTAATTATTTATCTCTCCGCGTGCCATGTCACCTTTTACGCACCTTTCTCCTCGTAACCACAGTCATTACAAGATTGTATTTTTCGCTTGGCCGCGCTCCCTCTCGTTTAACACCACTTCTCTTTTCTCCCCCTCGGCCCCAGGTGAAGATCTGGTTCCAGAACAAGAGGTCAAAGTTCAAGAAGCTGCTGAAGCAAGGCGGCAACCCTCACGAGAGCGAGCAGATCCCGGGCTCCATGTCCCTGTCTCCGCGCTCGCCGTCCATCCCTCCCATCTGGGACGTGTCCGCCTCGTCCAAAGCCATGCCGGCCAACACCTACATGACGGGCTACTCCCACTGGTACTCGTCCCCGCACCAGGACTCGATGCAGAGGTAGACCCGGACGCGGGCCTCGAGGGACACTCTGCTCTGCTTTGGAGAGGCCTTTGCGCGTTGCGTCCGGCCGAAAGTAGCCACAGTTTTGGATGGAGATGAAGCCGAGCGCGGACTAAAGCTGCCGTGAAGGCTTTGGTGGCGCACACAAGGACCTTCTGTACACGGCTGTGCTCTGGGCGCCCTCTCTGTTCCGCTTCATTCATGTTGAGAGCCAAATACAGCAGTGACACTGAAGCCACGTCGGGCGTAACGCTGACGCCATGTTGGACTCCTGTCTCTCTGGTTGTTCTCTCCTTCGACATGCAAACTCGATTTGTCTGTGTGTATATATCTATGCCTTTTGGAGCTGTACATACACTTTTTATGTTTTGTCAGATTGAGTAAAGCGTGACTCCCAACCACACGCCTGCCTTTGTTGCCTGATTTCCTAAACGCACTTAGCTCCGCATTCTCCGGGCCTTTTGCGCGCACCGTATTGGGCCAACATCACATTGTAGCGTCGCAGTTCCCCGCCGCCCTGCGGGGCCCGCGCTGCAAACACACGGCTCAACATAAGCTAATGACACAGTGCAGTGAAAGCCCCAAACACGGCGCACACTGACGGAGATTGATGCTGAGGAAATCAACTTACCCGCTCCGCTGCGGCACATTCACCCCGCACACTCGCTCCTGGTCCAGCGCATCTTGTCATTTCAACCCCAATTATCAGAGGTATTGACAAATGTTGCTCCTCTCTCCGTCCTAATGCAGGCCGCTAAATGCCAGGCTCCGCGGGATCGATGCGGAACAAAGCGGCAGCTGCAGTGGCGTTCAATATGAAGGAGATATTTGGGACAATTTGTGGGTTTTTATCCAAGTGAGCCTTTTTTTCCATTCTCATAAATGCAGGCATAATTAGGGTAATTTTTGATGTAGCCCGCTGATTACAGCGTTTTTACCGTCAAAGATAATTACCTGTAATTTTCTACCACTTTTAATACTAAAAGGCATCTTTATTTGGATTTGAGGTAGCACAGATGGAACAAAAGGGAAAATTATTCGGTTATTCATATACAAATTGCTCAGAAGAGTGAGCGCTTGGGATATTATCTGAAATTACACAACGCTGAAAAGCTTCATGCAGCTGTCAAGTCGCGGATGTCCCACTGGCGCTCATTCAGCACTACCTGGGCCCCCACACACGGCAGGGGCCTCATCTGCCCCATCCCCGAGAGAGGAGCAGCCTGTGCCGGGCTCACACCAAGCAGCAGCCGGGAACAACAAGCAGAGCTCCAGAAACACCTCGAATCAGCAGCTTGGAGCGAGAGTCACCGAGGATTTAGATCTACACGTGTGAAGATAGATAGATAGATAGATAGATAGATAGATAGATAGATAGATAGATAGATAGATAGATAGATAGATAGATAGATAGATAGATAGATAGATAGATAGATAGATAGATAGATAGATAGATAGATAGATAGATAGATAGATAGATAGTGTGTGGGGGAGGATGTGTCACTCTGGCTGACTCTATAGAAGGAACTGTGCGCTATAAAAGCACCTGCAGCTGACGTGCGTAAACCGTGCGTGTACGTATACGTGTACGCGTGTGCACGCTCCCTCCAGTCCGCAGCAGCACTAAAAGCCTGTTCTGAGACACCTCACAACATCTGACTCCAGCACGAGGCCCGTCCACCGTCAAACACCACGTGCACGTACACACCCCAGACACGAAGAAAGAGTCCTACCGTGTGCGCGAGCCGAGCGGAGGGTCTGCGCCTGTCCTGCCGCCTCTGCCGCCTGTCCTGCCGCCTCTGCCGCCTGTCCCGCTGCCTCTGCCGCCTGTCCTGCCGCCTCTGCCGCCTGTCCCGCTGCCTCTGCCGCCTGTCCCGCTGCCTCTGCTGCCTGTGCATAAGCAAATCCAGGTGGAAGTGTTTGCACACCCCGGTAAGCTCTTATATATTGCCCGCAAAATTAGCTGTTATTACTGTCACTGTTTAGTGATGGCGAGCCTGAAAAAAAAGCCCTCTGCAATCAAGAACCAAGCGCATCTTTGCAAATTATAGGTAATTGTCAATGTCCAGATTATGATAATGGAGGCCCTAATCCTGAGAATAATTATTGTGGAGAGTTACAGTTGGAGCTGTCCAGTAAAGCTCATTATTTAGACTCGATTTGTGAACGGCAAACTGGCTGAGTGGAAAATGTTGGGCTGGAAATAAACGGAGCTCTCGATATAATGGCGCCACTACAGCTTTGGGTAAATATGAGCGCAAATCTCACTCATCAGTGGGACGTGGCCATAAAGCACCACGCGTGTTTCATCTGCGTGAAGTGCGTGGACAAGAGAACTAATAAACAACAAATACAAACTAAATAAGGTGCGTTGTCTTTTGTCCTGTGCATTTGACTTCAACGAACTTTCTGGTCTTCAGCTTCATGGGTTTTATTTATTTATTGTTCTTTTCTCTTTTTTCTATTTGGATGTTTTTATTGCTCTGAAAAACGTTTAAAACATCCTCCTGACAGTGAGTTTGCATCTCCACAAACCTGACTCGTAATTGGCCTGGAGGAGCCTCTTCCTGTTTGTTTCCATGGAAATGATGTTTCACGAGCTATAATCAAACATATGAATGCTCTGCAGCTGTGGTTTTGTCTTTCTCTTTCATGAATCATATGCAGGTGACTTTCCACCGCCAGAAAGTTACATCCTGTTGCTTTAAACTGTTTCTACACATTTTATTGACATTTATTGAAAAGTGTTCTCTCTTTCAAACCCTCGTGCTCTCTTCGTTTGGGCAAAGCACATTTGGTCAAAGAGCAATATACTTTTACATATCAGAAAAAAACGTCTTTTATTTTTAAATGTTGCATACATTGTATGTTGAGTCATGTTTGGGACCCATGAAAGTTTCATAGTGATGAAATAAAATATAATAAAATAATGAATAAATAATCTAGACGTGCGCCGCACGAGGGCTAAAAGCCTTCCGTCATAATAATTCAACATTTGGTTAAAAATGTGTTTTAAAAATCTCAACGTATAATAGAAATGGTCGTTTGACCAGTCCACTTAACATAAATAGAATGTATTATTATTATTATTATTATTATTATTATTATTATTATTATTATTATTATTGTTGTTATTATTATTATTATTATTATTATTATTATTATTGTTATTATTATTATTATTATTGAAAGAAAACACATTTGACCAATTGTAAATAAACGTAAATAAATAAAGAGGGATAATGACCAATCACGTGCGAGCGTAAAGGCCGTGACGTCTCCCTGAGCTGCGTGGCGTGAGGGCTCTGTGCGTCATGGCCCAGGGTGGCCCACTGTGGCCCAGTGTGGCCCACTGTGGCCCACTGTGGCCCAGTGTGGCCCAGTGTGGCCCAGTGTGGCCCAGTGTGGCTCAGTGTGGCCCAGTGTGGCTCAGTGTGGCCCAGTGTGGCCCAGTGTGGCTCAGTGTGGCCCAGTGTGGCTCAGTGTGGCTCAGTGTGGCTCACTGTGGCCCACTGTGGCCCAGGGTGGCCCACTGTGGCTCATTGTGGCTCAATGTGGCCCAGTGTGGCTCACTGTGGCTCACCGTGGCTCACTGTGGCTCATTGTGGCTCACCGTAGCTCACTATGGCTCAGTGTGGCTCACTGTGACACAGTGTTACTCAGTGTGACTCACTGTGACTCACTGTGGCCCAGTGTGACTCAGTGTGACTCATTGTGGCCCAGTGTGGCCCAGTGTGACTCAGTGTGACTCAGTGTGGCTCAATGTGGCCCAGTGTGGCTCAGTGTGGCTCACTGTGGCTCAGTGTGGCTCCCGTCCCGCCCACATCCAGGATCAAGCTGAAAATGACAACAAGCTGTGGTCACGCTGGAACAGGAGAGGATTTGGGGTGGAACATGAGCCCGTTGGTCCCTGCACAGGTCAGCTGTGGTCAGGTGTGAGGGGCCCTGGTGCTGGACGAGCCCACTCAGGTCCTGAGTGTCCCAGGCCAAGTGAAATCCTCAATGAATCCTGGTTTAGTTCATGCGTAATTGCGCGTGGTCTAATCCTCCTTGTTGTTTTGTTTAGAACACAGTTAGGCCCAGTTTGAGACAGTTTGGCTGAATGTAAGTCTTGCTTTAGAGGATTTAAAGGTGCTCTATGTAGGTTTTCTAGTTGAGGGTCTGCTTCATCTGTATTATATAAACACATCTGCATGATTCATCCATCTAGTGAAAGGAGTTTTATTGAAAGGTCTTGGTTTGAGATTGTTTGGTTTTAGTCCATCTCCAGGAGAATACAATGTTTCATCACCAGCAGCAGACCACACGGTGCCCCTTTAAGACGGGTTTAGATTTCTTCTTGGTTTGTTTAAAACGTCGTGTGATTTAATGATTTAATGAAGGCCCACAACAACACAATTTTGCCATAAGGCCTGGTTTGGTCCTATTGTGGTTCTGTTTTGTCCTGGTCGTTTAAATGTGTCACGTGGTGCTGCACATCCTTTGGTTTCAGCCTATAGTTGTGGCTCAAGGTTCGTTCTCACTTGTTCTGGTTTGAGCCCAGTTTCTTCCTGATGTGGACTTGGTTTGGTCCGGTTTTAAGACCAGCTTTAATCTTGTGTTTGTGTGGTTTGTGTCCAAGTGTGAACGCAGCCTTAGTTCCGGGTTTAGTCCCAGTTTAGATGTTGGTTTGGTTTGGTTTAGGTTTGGATCAGTCAGTCTTTCCTTTTGCCTGCTTGTCAGTAGCCTCTGGGTTGGTGCACAAAACAGAGTCAAAACACTGAGAGTTGAATAACCAAATGCATGTAAGGCGTGCACTGGGCCATGCTCACTTCAGACCGGTTTGTTTAGCGGTTTTAGCAGCAGCAGCAGCAGTGCTAGTATTACTGCCTGTTAATAACACCCTGGAATGGTTTTTTTCTCTCTCTTTTTTCTCTTTCCCGGAAGGTGGGCTGCGGCCGGGAGTGGCGGAGCTCTGGAGCCGCTCAGCCCCCACAGGAATGCGGATTGTCTCAGCTCCAGAGCCGCCCCCCTCGCCTCCTCGCTGCCATTCAAAGCGCATAATTGTAGGGGACACAAAGCCGTCTGCTGCTGCTGCTGCTCTCGCCTTACGCCCGGCCTCGACACAGCGCGGGGAGAGGATAGAAATGCCACCAGATTTTACGACGTGTATTACGCAAGATGGAACGTGACTCTAAAACGGTTCAGAAAAGGAATTTACGCACGAGGACTGAAAGAGACTATGGCTTGGGTTTCATGTTATTATGTTTATTTTATTTTAGTTTATTGTTATTTTATTTTATTTTATTTTATTTTATTTTATTTTATTTTATTTTATTTTATTTTTTTTTATTTTTATTTAATTTTATTTTATTTTATTTTATTTTATTTTCCTACACCGCTCATCACTGTCTTCATTGTGGTTGCCACAATTATACCTGTCAATTATCTATAAATATTAATAGTCCTATTTGAATCCTGTTTGAATTGTTTTCTCAACAATTTCATTTCTCACTGATATAATGTTACCTTTCCATGGATTTCACATTGTCCCATTCAAAACATATAACGCTTTGATTTCAAATTGGCAAAGGTCATAATATTTCAGCATTCTGAAACCATTGTCAGCATATACTCCCAAATATAATACTTTATTTTTCTAAAGTGTTTGGCCCACATTTACACTGTTCTGTGTGCAAACATGGAGCCAAATGCATAAGTTTGCACTGCGCAGGGCAGTTTTATGCGTCAAAGCCAATGGTCTTCCAGCCATAAACTATTGGTCAATAATATTTCTGCATAAATTGGTCAAATCTGAACAAATAATGATATTAGATGTAATTGTGTGTGGAAAATGACGTAAAGGATTGAGTATATGACTGAAATTCAGTGTCCAGTGCGCGCAGCCCTCGCGCTGCCGTCAACACAAACAGGTTGGATAAACACAGTCGCGCGGTAACGTCACGTTCCAGTGCGCTGCGGTGATTTACGGCGCCGTCCCCCGAGGCAGCGCTTTGTCTGCGGCTTAAAGAACAGCACAGGAACCGCTCACAGCTCAGTGTCCACTTAAAGGTTTAATAGTCTCCCAAAAATGCAATAAATTACATGCACACATTTACACATTTTACACGTTTGCTCCTATGACCATCAGCACAGACATTGCATATTCCTCTGAAATATGAACGAGTCCAAAGGGAGTGGCTTCAGTATAACGTCCCTGCTCCCAGCGCCAGCGAGTGTGCTATGGAGCCGGGGCTCTGCAGGTGCGCGGACACGGAGCCAGAGGCCGCGGAGCTGTACCAAGAGACAGAGTTTTCCAAAAAGTGAGACGGCGTGCTGCTGCTGCTGCTGAGGCTCTGGGGCGGCAGCCCGTGCGTCCTGCCCGGGCCCTGGGAGTCCCACACGGCCGGGGACTGCGGGGAGTTACACGCCATGGGGTCGCTGGAGCTGGGGCTGTGCTCCGGAGGCAGCTCCCCGTTTTTCATGATCTTCTTCAATTTAGAGCGTCTGTTCTGGAACCAGATTTTCACCTGGAAACGAGAGAGCGCAGCGTTAAGGAGAGAGGACTGGAGAGCTGTGCGTAAAATGGGATTACGGCACACGTTTCATTATCCAGTAAAAGTAAACAAAACACATTTGTAGAACGATGTAATAAATTAGATGGTTCTAAAATATTATGTAAATAGAGCCACTGACCATTTGTGCACGAAATATGTGTAAAATACTATGCTACATTTGTATTAGTATTTTCTGTACACACATGCAGGCTTAAGACACTCTATGATTTACAGATCATTTTTGGCTGCATATTGCTGTTGAGCTATTTTATAAAAGAACCATTATTTGTCCCAAAATGGAGAAATTCCAGTGTTGTAAAGCACAGTTCGAAAACAGCAGAATATAAACGATCAAAAATCAAAATATAAGTAACTATTAAAAATTAAAACACTGTGCTAGAGGGCAAACGGTACCTGCACTGTTGTGGATAAGTGTCTCTCACTATGGCTGTGTGTCAAAGCACAAATGACAGACCCTCCGTGTGCAGACCGTACCTGTGTTTGCGTGAGGCCCAGAGACGCGGCCAGCTCGGCGCGCTCCGGCAGCGCCAGGTACTGCGTGTTCTGGAAGCGCCTCTGCAGCGCGGCCAGCTGGAAACTCGAGTAGATGGTCCGGGGCTTCCGCACTTTCTTCGGTTTGCCGTTCACCATCCGCACCTCCGGTTCGACCACGTCTTTGTCCGCTGAGAAAAGGACACCAAACATTCAAAATCAGGTGAAACACTTCAACAATTTGAAAAGGCAAATCACCAAAACCATCGATATTATCAGGTAAAAATAATAGTATAAAATAATACTGCAATTCCCCAAATCAAAACGCCTCTCCGGGCCGTACCTTGCGGACTCGCTGGCCCCGGTACTCGGCTGTAAGTTCCATACTGCGTGTAGGCTGCTGTGGTGTACGAGCCGTAGTCGGAGTAGGATTTGGCCGCGTAGTTCCCTGCGGCTCCGTTGACGCTCTGGTACTGGTACTGGTACGCGTTGAGCGGCTTCCCGTACGACGTGGGGCTCGGGGAGCAGTAGCCGTGCGCGGAGCCCGTGGAGGCTGCAGCGGGGCCCGGGCTGTAGTAGCCTGAGTCCGTGGCCGTTGACTCCGGTAAAGTGGGAGATTCCTGAGACGGATGGTGCATGTTGGAGAAGTGGAACGCGCTCTGAAAATCTTTGACACTCCTCCGGTCGAATACTCCAGTCATAATTTGGTTACGCGTAAAATGGAGTAGTTTGGTAATTATAAAGCAAGAAAAGTGGGTCCAGTCAGCTGCAGAACTAGAGTGCCATTGTCACACGCGCTCCACTGAAGACTGCAGCCAGCCCTTCAGCAAAGACTTGGTTAAATCCTAAACGGCGCTGTTACGCACTGCGGGGAGGACCTGGTTCCATTGGCCAAGGCGCGCACAGACGGAGCTACACCCAGTTCGCTCCTCAGCTCTGCGCGAGGGGACGCCCGGCCCAGGAGCCTTTGTTTTTATACGATCAATCAGTGTGGCCCATTAAAGCGCAATGTGCACGACGTTTGTACGCGCGCGGAATGACGGAGAGTAGATCCAGAAGGCCTCGTGCGTTCACCGACATCCGCCGCACACGCAGCTCGTTACTGACACGATATGGCTTTTATTAACGCGCTTCAGAAGCGTATGCAACCGAATAACCACATGACACAAGGCCAACTACAACTCAAACATAAAAAGGAAAAACAATGTAAAGCGTAATTTGTTATAATAAACAATAAGCTTGAATATGATGATGTCATGCGGAGTGGACGGAACTGAGTTTGAATTTCACGGTTGTGTTTTGGACAGAGGCTGCTGGTCCATGAGCAGGCCTTTGCAGCAGATTCACTGGTAGACAGCGCCGCCCAGTGGAGAGCTCTCTAACCGCATCCCTCTCAGCCTCACTTCCATGACACACTGACTGTCCAGAAAAGAAAAGGCTCCACAGAAAACATAGGTCCCACGCTCTAATATTTGGTGGGAGCGCCTTTAGCTTTGATGACAGCTCACTGTGGCATTGTTCCATTAAGCTTCTGCCATGTCAAAAGATGTATTTCCATCCAGCATTGCATTCATTTTTCACCAAGATCGTGTGTTGAAAAGGACACACCAACAATTACAGGCCAACTGCAATCCTCCTTTTAGGTTCTGAAGAGAAGAGAGAAGAGACGTCCTGCTGAGCAACTTGTGGAGCACCTGGAGTTGCTGCATCCTCAGCAGTTTGGGTTCAGACCGAAGTACAGCACTGAAAGAAAGAACTGTTTCTTGCTGGCAAAGATTAAAAGCTGTCTAGACAAAGGCCAAATTGTTGGTGCAGTGTTTTAGACCTTCCAGTGGATCACAGTGAAATGTCCTTTAATAACTAAAATGTATCTTGAGGACAGACAGCAATGCGCTAAGGTCAGTGGGGTTAAAGCTATTGTTTCCGGCCTAATGACATGGGGGTGCCGCAAGGTTCTGTGCTAGGACCACTGCTGTTTGCCATGTGACCTGCCGGACTGCTGCGGGGGTCAGCTTCCAGTCATCCATGTGTCTGTCTGAACCTCCACTCTGGCTGGGCAGCAGGTGACACAGGCTCTGCTCAACATCTCCACCTGGCTTGAGCCACTTAACCCTAAAACTGTTGCTGTTTGTTTTTCTTTCAGAGCACTTTGTTCAAATAGCCCTGTATGTATAAATGGTGAAATAATCGCAGAAGTCAAAGAGACAAAATATCTAGGAGTCAAAACTGATAACAATCTTGAGTTTCAAAGCCAGGTCAAGAGTGTTTGCAAAAAGGTTTCTTCATCTTATCACTCGCTGCCTATCACTCAAGTTTGGATTAAAGACCTGGACCAAACAGAGGATACTTCACTGGACTGGAGCAAGATTTGGGAATCTGTAGTCATGTCCTCCAAGAATCCTAACCATCAATTAATACACTTCAGTTCCATACATAGGACATACCTCACACCAAAGAAGTCTCCGGACTGTACTCTATGTGATGACCACGTTGTAGGTTCCTTTATGCACATGTACTGGGAAAGTAAAAATGTAAGAGCCTTTTGGGAGATGATCTGTGCAAGTAGTGGGTATCAGAGCTTCTCACACTGTCTCCCCTCATAGTCACAAACCTTACCTTCAACACTTAAGTCAATGAAGGTATTTGACACAAAACCCATGAGGTGGCATCACTGTGATATCACCCCAAAACATCATCTTTTCACATTTGAAAATTTTGCAAATGTAAGTACATTGAAAGTGTTTTTACAATGTTTGACTTGTTTGTGTCACCCCTGTTTTCTGGTCTGGCTGTGAGGCATCAGGGCTTTCAGACTCACACCAGAGCCTCCGCCAGTGCAGACTGGGGAGTTCCAAAGTTCAGAACATCTTTTGGACAGTCCAGTTTCTCCTCCAGTGGACCCAGACTGTGGAACACTCTTTCCACTGGGCTAAAACTACAAACTGAGTTTAACAACTTCAGCAAATCTGAAATTATGGCTGAAATCAAGGTTGTACACATGATCATGTTTGAGTGAAATTCTTGTTAATCATTAATATTGTCTAATTCCTTTCTTAATCTATAATGTTTTTAATTTAATTTCTCTAAAAAGCCTCCTACAGTCAGGTGAAAATGAGCATTTTTGCTATAACACTCGAAACAATGCTTCTGGTTCGTTGTAATTGCCATGTTCATGTCAAATAAATAAATAAATGGGAGAGTGTCACACTGCACAAAGCCTTCTCCAGCACATCCAAAAGATATTTTTTATTTACTTTTATTTAACCAGGTAAGAAACCATTGAGATCAAAACCTAATTTTCAAGGGTGACCTGGGGAGTGGCATTAAGATATGGAACAGTGAAAACCTGCACTCATCACACCACATCACCTTCATTTATTGCAACCAGAGTCCAATCTTTATGCTCCAGAGCAAATTTAATTTTGCAGTTAGTCTCAATGATTGCTTTTTTTCCCCGACCGCACAGCCTTTCAGTCCCAGCCCCTTGAGTTCCCTTCACGTTGTTCTTGTGAAAATGTACTTTCACTATTAGTTGTACAGTTGTTTGTTGTTGTATCTCAAATAGAAAATACATTTTTGCAGCACAAAACACAAACAGACATATCTACATCGTTTTCACACAAAGACATTTTACTCCCTGCTCATCTCTAAAGGCTGCAGATGTGGATGCATCTTCCAACAAATAAATGTTTATAAAATACTTCCTGCAAATAATTACTGAGGCATGGACACTACCAACATTACACAGACATTACAAACAACATCAGTTCCTCAACGCCATTTATTTGTATTTTGATTTGAATTGATAAATAAATGAGCATCGCACACATGCTTTTCCTGTTACTTCTCACCGTTAACACCCATAAAATGTACAACAAACTGCATTTTATATTCATTCCATTCCATTCCATCCACATTCTTATTTTTATTTAAATCTGAAATAATTCCAAGTGCCTCCTGACATGTTTTACTTTACTTGTATTTTTTTGTTGCTTGGATTATGTTGGTCAGAGGATCAGAGGGTCAGAGGATCAGAGGGTCAGAGGAGCAGAGGGTCAGAGGAGCAGAGGGTCAGAGGAGCAGAGGGTCAGAGAAGCAGAGGGTCAGAGGAGCAGAGGGTCAGAGGAGCAGAGGGTCAGAGGAGCAGAGGGTCAGAGGAGCAGAGGGTCAGAGGAGCAGAGGGTCAGAGGGTCAGAGGAGCAGAGGGTCAGAGGGTCAGAGAAGCAGAGGGTCAGAGGAGCAGAGGGTCAGAGGAGCAGAGGGTCAGAGAAGCAGAGGGTCAGAGGGTCAGAGGAGCAGAGGGTCAGAGGAGCAGAGGGTCAGAGGAGCAGAGGGTCAGAGGGTCAGAGGAGCAGAGGGTCAGAGGGTCAGAGAAGCAGAGGGTCAGAGGAGCAGAGGATCAGAGGGTCAGAGGAGCAGAGGATCAGAGGGTCAGAGGGTCAGAGGAGCAGAGGAGCAGAGGAGCAGAGGGTCAGAGGAGCAGAGGGTCAGAGGAGCAGAGGGTCAGAGGGTCAGAGAGTCAGAGGAGCAGAGGGTCAGAGGAGCAGAGGGTCAGAGGAGCAGAAGAGCAGAGGAGCAGAGGAGCAGAGGGTCAGAGGAGCAGAGGGTCAGAGGAGCAGAGGGTCAGAGGGTCAGAGGAGCAGAGAGTCAGAGGAGCAGAGGGTCAGAGGAGCAGAGGGTCAGAGGGTCAGAGGGTCAGAGGAGCAGAGGGTCAGAGGAGCAGAGGGTCAGAGGAGCAGAGGGTCAGAGGAGCAGAGGGTCAGAGGAGCAGAGGGTCAGAGGAGCAGAAGAGCAGAGGAGCAGAGGAGCAGAGGGTCAGAGGAGCAGAGGGTCAGAGGAGCAGAGGGTCAGAGGGTCAGAGGAGCAGAGAGTCAGAGGAGCAGAGGGTCAGAGGAGCAGAGGGTCAGAGGAGCAGAGGGTCAGAGGGTCAGAGGTGCAGAGGAGCAGAGGGTCAGAGGAGCAGGAGAGAGGGTCAGAGGAGCAGAGGGTCAGAGGAGCAGAGGGTCAGAGGAGCAGAGGGTCAGAGGAGCAGAGGGTCAGAGGAGCAGGAGAGAGGGTCAGAGGAGCAGAGGGTCAGAGGAGCAGAGGGTCAGAGGGTCAGAGGAGCAGAGGGTCAGAGGAGCAGAGGGTCAGAGGAGCAGAGGGTCAGAGGAGCAGAGGGTCAGAGGAGTAAGGGTCAGAGGAGCAGAGAGTCAGAGGAGCAGAGGGTCAGAGGAGCAGAGGGTCAGAGGAGCAGAGGGTCAGAGGAGCAGAGGTCAGAGGAGCAGAGGTCAGAGGAGCAGAGGGTCAGAGGGTCAGAGGGTCAGAGGAGCAGAGGGTCAGAGGAGCAGAGGGTCAGAGGAGCAGAGGTCAGAGGAGCAGAGGTCAGAGGAGCAGAGGGTCAGAGGAGCAGAGAGTCAGAGGGTCAGAGGAGCAGAGGGTCAGAGGAGCAGAGGGTCAGAGGAGCAGAGGTCAGAGGAGCAGAGGTCAGAGGAGCAGAGGGTCAGAGGGTCAGAGGAGCAGAGGGTCAGAGGAGCAGAGGGTCAGAGGAGCAGAGGTCAGAGGAGCAGAGGTCAGAGGAGCAGAGGGTCAGAGGAGCAGAGAGTCAGAGGGTCAGAGGAGCAGAGGGTCAGAGGAGCAGAGGGTCAGAGGAGTAAGGGTCAGAGGAGCAGAGAGTCAGAGGAGCAGAGGGTCAGAAGAGCAGAGGGTCAGAGGAGCAGAGGGTCAGAGGAGCAGAGGTCAGAGGAGCAGAGGTCAGAGGAGCAGAGGGTCAGAGGGTCAGAGGGTCAGAGGAGCAGAGGGTCAGAGGAGCAGAGGGTCAGAGGAGCAGAGGTCAGAGGAGCAGAGGTCAGAGGAGCAGAGGGTCAGAGGAGCAGAGAGTCAGAGGGTCAGAGGAGCAGAGGGTCAGAGGAGCAGAGGGTCAGAGGAGCAGAGGGTCAGAGGAGCAGAGGGTCAGAGGGTCAGAGGAGCAGAGGGTCAGAGGGTCAGAGAAGCAGAGGGTCAGAGGAGCAGAGGATCAGAGGGTCAGAGGGTCAGAGGAGCAGAGGAGCAGAGGAGCAGAGGGTCAGAGGAGCAGAGGGTCAGAGGAGCAGAGGGTCAGAGGGTCAGAGGAGCAGAGAGTCAGAGGAGCAGAGGATCAGAGGGTCAGAGGAGCAGAGGGTCAGAGGAGCAGAGGGTCAGAGGGTCAGAGGTGCAGAGGAGCAGAGGGTCAGAGGAGCAGGAGAGAGGGTCAGAGGAGCAGAGGGTCAGAGGAGCAGAGGGTCAGAGGAGCAGAGGGTCAGAGGAGCAGAGGGTCAGAGGAGCAGAGGGTCAGAGGAGCAGAGGAGCAGAGGGTCAGAGGAGCAGAGGGTCAGAGGGTCAGAGAAGCAGAGGGTCAGAGGAGCAGAGGATCAGAGGGTCAGAGGGTCAGAGGAGCAGAGGAGCAGAGGGTCAGAGGAGCAGAGGGTCAGAGGAGCAGAGGGTCAGAGGGTCAGAGGAGCAGAGAGTCAGAGGAGCAGAGGGTCAGAGGAGCAGAGGGTCAGAGGAGCAGAGGGTCAGAGGGTCAGAGGTGCAGAGGAGCAGAGGGTCAGAGGAGCAGGAGAGAGGGTCAGAGGAGCAGAGGGTCAGAGGAGCAGAGGGTCAGAGGAGCAGAGGGTCAGAGGAGCAGAGGGTCAGAGGAGCAGGAGAGAGGGTCAGAGGAGCAGAGGGTCAGAGGAGCAGAGGGTCAGAGGGTCAGAGGAGCAGAGGGTCAGAGGAGCAGAGGGTCAGAGGAGCAGAGGGTCAGAGGAGTAAGGGTCAGAGGAGCAGAGGGTCAGAGGAGCAGAGGGTCAGAGGAGTAAGGGTCAGAGGAGCAGAGAGTCAGAGGAGCAGAGGGTCAGAGGAGCAGAGGGTCAGAGGAGCAGAGGGTCAGAGGAGCAGAGGTCAGAGGAGCAGAGGTCAGAGGAGCAGAGGGTCAGAGGGTCAGAGGAGCAGAGGGTCAGAGGAGCAGAGGGTCAGAGGAGCAGAGGTCAGAGGAGCAGAGGTCAGAGGAGCAGAGGGTCAGAGGAGCAGAGAGTCAGAGGGTCAGAGGAGCAGAGGGTCAGAGGAGCAGAGGTCAGAGGAGCAGAGGTCAGAGGAGCAGAGGGTCAGAGGGTCAGAGGAGCAGAGGGTCAGAGGAGCAGAGGTCAGAGGAGCAGAGGTCAGAGGAGCAGAGGGTCAGAGGAGCAGAGAGTCAGAGGGTCAGAGGAGCAGAGGGTCAGAGGAGCAGAGGGTCAGAGGAGTAAGGGTCAGAGGAGCAGAGGGGCAGAGGAGCAGAGGGTCAGGAGGAGCAGAGGGTCAGAGGAGCAGAGGGTCAGAGGAGCAGAGGTCAGAGGAGCAGAGGTCAGAGGAGCAGAGGGTCAGAGGGTCAGAGGGTCAGAGGAGCAGAGGGTCAGAGGAGCAGAGGGTCAGAGGAGCAGAGGGTCAGAGGAGCAGAGGTTAGAGGAGCAGAGGTCAGAGGAGCAGAGGGTCAGAGGGTCAGAGGTGCAGAGGAGCAGAGGGTCAGAGGAGCAGGAGAGAGGGTCAGAGGAGCAGAGGGTCAGAGGAGCAGAGGGTCAGAGGAGCAGAGGGTCAGAGGAGCAGAGGGTCAGAGGAGCAGGAGAGAGGGTCAGAGGAGCAGAGGGTCAGAGGAGCAGAGGGTCAGAGGGTCAGAGGAGCAGAGGGTCAGAGGAGCAGAGGGTCAGAGGAGCAGAGGGTCAGAGGAGCAGAGGGTCAGAGGAGTAAGGGTCAGAGGAGCAGAGTGTCAGAGGAGCAGAGGTCAGAGGAGCAGAGGGTCAGAGGAGCAGAGGGTCAGAGGAGCAGAGGTCAGAGGAGCAGAGGTCAGAGGAGCAGAGGGTCAGAGGGTCAGAGGGTCAGAGGAGCAGAGGGTCAGAGGAGCAGAGGGTCAGAGGAGCAGAGGTCAGAGGAGCAGAGGTCAGAGGAGCAGAGGGTCAGAGGAGCAGAGAGTCAGAGGGTCAGAGGAGCAGAGGGTCAGAGGAGCAGAGGGTCAGAGGAGCAGAGGTCAGAGGAGCAGAGGTCAGAGGAGCAGAGGGTCAGAGGGTCAGAGGGTCAGAGGAGCAGAGGGTCAGAGGAGCAGAGGTCAGAGGAGCAGAGGTCAGAGGAGCAGAGGGTCAGAGGAGCAGAGAGTCAGAGGGTCAGAGGAGCAGAGGGTCAGAGGAGCAGAGGGTCAGAGGAGTAAGGGTCAGAGGAGCAGAGAGTCAGAGGAGCAGAGGGTCAGAGGAGCAGAGGGTCAGAGGAGCAGAGGGTCAGAGGAGCAGAGGTCAGAGGAGCAGAGGTCAGAGGAGCAGAGGGTCAGAGGGTCAGAGGAGCAGAGGGTCAGAGGAGCAGAGGGTCAGAGGAGCAGAGGTCAGAGGAGCAGAGGTCAGAGGAGCAGAGGGTCAGAGGAGCAGAGAGTCAGAGGGTCAGAGGAGCAGAGGGTCAGAGGAGCAGAGGGTCAGAGGAGCAGAGGGTCAGAGGAGCAGAGGAGCAGAGGGTCAGAGGGTCAGAGGAGCAGAGGGTCAGAGGGTCAGAGAAGCAGAGGGTCAGAGGAGCAGAGGATCAGAGGGTCAGAGGGTCAGAGGAGCAGAGGAGCAGAGGAGCAGAGGAGCAGAGGAGCAGAGGGTCAGAGGAGCAGAGGGTCAGAGGAGCAGAGGGTCAGAGGGTCAGAGGAGCAGAGAGTCAGAGGAGCAGAGGATCAGAGGGTCAGAGGAGCAGAGGGTCAGAGGAGCAGAGGGTCAGAGGGTCAGAGGTGCAGAGGAGCAGAGGGTCAGAGGAGCAGGAGAGAGGGTCAGAGGAGCAGAGGGTCAGAGGAGCAGAGGGTCAGAGGAGCAGAGGGTCAGAGGAGCAGAGGAGCAGAGGGTCAGAGGAGCAGAGGGTCAGAGGGTCAGAGAAGCAGAGGGTCAGAGGAGCAGAGGATCAGAGGGTCAGAGGGTCAGAGGAGCAGAGGAGCAGAGGAGCAGAGGAGCAGAGGAGCAGAGGGTCAGAGGAGCAGAGGGTCAGAGGAGCAGAGGGTCAGAGGAGCAGAGAGTCAGAGGAGCAGAGGGTCAGAGGAGCAGAGGGTCAGAGGAGCAGAGGGTCAGAGGGTCAGAGGTGCAGAGGAGCAGAGGGTCAGAGGAGCAGGAGAGAGGGTCAGAGGAGCAGAGGGTCAGAGGAGCAGAGGGTCAGAGGAGCAGAGGGTCAGAGGAGCAGAGGGTCAGAGGAGCAGGAGAGAGGGTCAGAGGAGCAGAGGGTCAGAGGGTCAGAGGAGCAGAGGGTCAGAGGAGCAGGAGAGAGGGTCAGAGGAGCAGAGGGTCAGAGGAGCAGAGGGTCAGAGGAGCAGAGGGTCAGAGGAGCAGAGGGTCAGAGGGTCAGAGGAGCAGAGGGTCAGAGGGTCAGAGGAGCAGAGAGTCAGAGGAGCAGAGGATCAGAGGGTCAGAGGAGCAGAGGGTCAGAGGAGCAGAGGGTCAGAGGTGCAGAGGAGCAGAGGGTCAGAGGAGCAGGAGAGAGGGTCAGAGGAGCAGAGGGTCAGAGGAGCAGAGGGTCAGAGGAGCAGAGGGTCAGAGGAGCAGAGGAGCAGAGGGTCAGAGGAGCAGAGGGTCAGAGGGTCAGAGAAGCAGAGGGTCAGAGGAGCAGAGGATCAGAGGGTCAGAGGGTCAGAGGAGCAGAGGAGCAGAGGAGCAGAGGAGCAGAGGGTCAGAGGAGCAGAGGGTCAGAGGAGCAGAGGGTCAGAGGAGCAGAGGGTCAGAGGAGCAGAGGGTCAGAGGAGCAGAGGGTCAGAGGAGCAGAGGGTCAGAGGAGCAGGAGAGAGGGTCAGAGGAGCAGAGGGTCAGAGGAGCAGAGGGTCAGAGGAGCAGAGGGTCAGAGGAGCAGAGGGTCAGAGGAGCAGGAGAGAGGGTCAGAGGAGCAGAGGGTCAGAGGGTCAGAGGAGCAGAGGGTCAGAGGAGCAGGAGAGAGGGTCAGAGGAGCAGAGGGTCAGAGGAGCAGAGGGTCAGAGGAGCAGAGGGTCAGAGGAGCAGAGGGTCAGAGGAGCAGAGGGTCAGAGGAGTAAGGGTCAGAGGAGCAGAGAGTCAGAGGAGCAGAGGGTCAGAGGAGCAGAGGGTCAGAGGAGCAGAGGGTCAGAGGAGCAGAGGTTAGAGGAGCAGAGGTCAGAGGAGCAGAGGGTCAGAGGGTAAATGGTCACATTTATATAGCACTTTTCTACCTTTTTTAAGGCACTCAAAGCGCTTTACATCAAGGAACCAGTCAGCCATCCACTCACACATTCATACACCAGTGTACGCAGACACTGGGGGCGAGGTGGGTTAAGTGTCCTGCCCAAGGACACAACGGCATTATTCATCTGAAGGAGCTGAAATCGCACCACCAACCTGCGGGTCAGGGGATCTGACCACTCAACTACTCCATGTCTGGAGTGGGATTCGAACCGCCGACCTTCGGATCAGAAGGCGCCCACTCTACCTACTGTGCTACTGCCGCCCAGTAGGGTCAGAGGGTCAGAGGAGCAGAGGGTCAGAGGAGCAGAGGTCAGAGGAGCAGAGGTCAGAGGAGCAGAGGGTCAGAGGAGCAGAGGGTCAGAGGGTCAGAGGGTCAGAGGAGCAGAGGGTCAGAGGGTCAGAGAAGCAGAGGAGCAGAGGAGCAGAGGAGCAGAGGGTCAGAGGAGCAGAGGGTCAGAGGAGCAGAGGGTCAGAGGAGCAGAGAGTCAGAGGAGCAGAGGATCAGAGGGTCAGAGGAGCAGAGGGTCAGAGGAGAAGAGGGTCAGAGGGTCAGAGGTGCAGAGGAGCAGAGGGTCAGAGGAGCAGGAGAGAGGGTCAGAGGAGCAGAGGGTCAGAGGAGCAGAGGGTCAGAGGAGCAGAGGAGCAGAGGGTCAGAGGAGCAGAGGGTCAGAGGAGCAGGAGAGAGGGTCAGAGGAGCAGAGGGTCAGAGGAGCAGAGGGTCAGAGGGTCAGAGGAGCAGAGGGTCAGAGGAGCAGAGGGTCAGAGGAGCAGAGCAGAGGGTCAGAGGAGTAAGGGTCAGAGGAGCAGAGGGTCAGAGGAGCAGAGGGTCAGAGGAGCAGAGGGTCAGAGGAGCAGAGGGTCAGAGGAGTAAGGGTCAGAGGAGCAGAGAGTCAGAGGGTCAGAGGAGCAGAGGGTCAGAGGAGCAGAGGGTCAGAGGAGCAGAGGGTCAGAGGAGCAGAGGGTCAGAGGAGCAGAGGTCAGAGGAGCAGAGGTCAGAGGAGCAGAGGGTCAGAGGGTCAGAGGAGCAAAGACTGACCGGCCTCCTGCTGGTGCTAGAGTCAGACTTTGGTCCTGACTTTACACATGCATCAATCAAAATGTAGGAGTAGAACAACATTTGTACAAAATACAATTCAAAGTGCTTTAGATACATTGGTAAATACATTAAAATCCCAATACACCGGCATTAAAATCACACAATAAATAAGAAAAGAATGAATCATAAATAATAACATTCAAATTACTTTAAAAGGAGTAAATTACAGTTACACAATACAATACAATTCCCAGAAGCTCAGCTTAAAACACAGAAATTGGTCCTGACTCTGGCACCAGCAGGAGGCCGGTCCATGTTTAGTCCTGACTCTGGCACCAGCAGGAGGCCGGTCCATGTTTAGTCCTGACTCTGGCACCAGCAGGAGGCCGGTCCATGTTTAGTCCTGACTCTGGCACCAGCAGGAGGCCAGTCCATGTTTAGTCCTGACTCTGGCACCAGCAGGAGGCCGGTCCATGTTTAGTCCTGACTCTAGCACCAGCAGGAGGCCGGTCCATGTTTAGTCCTGACTCTAGCACCAGCAGGAGGCCGGTCCATGTTTAGTCCTGACTCTGGCACCAGCAGGAGGCCGGTCCATGTTTAGCCCTGACTCTAGCACCAGCAGGAGGCCGGTCCATGTTTAGTCCTGACTCTGGCACCAGCAGGAGGCCGGTCCATGTTTAGTCCTGGCTCTGGCACCAGCAGGAGGCCGGTCCATGTTTAGTCCTGACTCTGGCACCAGCAGGAGGCCGGTCCATGTTTAGTCCAGACTCTAGCACCAGCAGGAGGCCGGTCCATGTTTAGTCCTGACTCTGGCACCAGCAGGAGGCCGGTCCATGTTTAGTCCTGGCTCTGGCACCAGCAGGAGGCCGGTCCATGTTTAGTCCTGGCTCTGGCACCAGCAGGAGGCCGGTCCAAATGTTGGTTAATAGTTTATTGATCCTCATTGGGAGACTTAAAATAGTCAGACCGTGAAGACACCCAACAGTGGCATTAACACATTTGTTTACTGTCACACATTACAACAAGCACAGGAGCTCCTACGTGTGGAAACTGAATACCAGAAAGTAGGTCTTCGTCTTAATGAAAAGAAAACTCAGCATGGCTCTCAACATATAAGTGCCTCACCCTCCCTTCGAGACAGGAAGGAATTAGAGACTTTCCAATACCTATCATGTGTCCACTCCCACACATTGAAGGAGGTTTCTTCTCAGCCACCGTGGAGGCAATATGCTTGATTCTGAGAGTTGGATATTAACAAAGCAAATGGAGAAGTCACTGGATGGTGCCTACAAGATAATCCTGAGAACAGTGTTTAATATGAAATATCAGGATGGATCACATTCCAAACACAGTGCTATGCAATACCTTCCACCAAGCTCACTGCTATCGGCATCGCAAGGGAACCCTCACACAGGCACAGAGAGACAGGGAAGCCCTCAATCTGCTGAAAACTGATGCTGGAAGAAGAGCTTACAGTGTGTTGGAGAACAGTGATTACTGGAGTGAAAGACAAGCTGGACTATGGGCAGCCTACGTTAGCAAGGGGTTTGACACAAACATGGACCCATGGATCAGAGTCCTGGTCCTCCTTTCCACCAAAGCTCCCACAGAGTCCTTTTCCTGCCTGTTCTGTCTTTTCTTACAGAGGGCTTGCATGTGCCAACCATGATGATGACTTCAGGCTTCAGTCTCTGAGTTTATCTGGAGAAAGTTGCTTTGCCTCCACACACTGATCTGTTGTGAAAGAGTGAAGAGCTGGAGCTGAATCCTTTGATGAGGAAGTTGGTTGTGGTGCTCCTGTGGATGAATCCTTTGGATGTTTTTGTGCTGCTGCTGATGAAGAGCTCAGTCTGTTCCTTTCGGATGTCGATTGCAGCCACGTGTACAATCTGTTTGTGTGGACAAAACATTAGGGAGGCATCGTATGATAGAGACCATGCAGCTGGGACAGGACCAAGTTTGCATCCCACTATGGATTATGCTTCAGCTTCATAGTTTATCATCTACATAAAGGGCCTTATGGTGAAAAGTTTGGAAGAGGCAATTCACAAACTTCGCACAAACAAGAGAAGGCTGAGAAAAGCCACAGGGATCGTTCTTGGGTCCATTGCTCTTCATCCTATACATCAATAACATTAGTCAAAATACTTCAAAGGCCCACTTTCATGTTTATGATACATAATGTGCAGCACTTATGTTATGTTATGTTGTACCTGTCGCCTTTTGTACTGTTCAAAATAATCTTCTAAACCTAAAACTCACCTTGTATTCAGACAAAACCAAGTTTATGCTTTCTCCCAAAGTACTCACTCCAAATCTTCCTCAAAAGTCCACCTCTCATGGCACCCAAATTGAATTAGACAGGAAATCCTAACCCAAGTGTTTAGGTATTTGGATGGACAATTCACTCTCATTTCAAATAGAACAGTTGACCAAGAAAATAAGTTGAAATTGTGTTTTTTTTCCTTTCAAATACTGGAAGATTCAGATTCTCTTTTGAGGCCAGAAAAAAAAGACGTGTGGCTGCCATGTTCATGGATTTGAAACTGCACAAAAACAACCAGTGAAGTCTGGCCTTCCTCTAGAGATGACTTTTATTCAAAAATTATCATTAAAATCCCATTTTAAAAAGTTACTCCAACTGCTATTTAGTTTCAGCTCCCTAATATGTCTTTAATTGATCGGGAGGTTCAGAAAAGCTCCCTGTTTCTGCTGTTTTCTGTGAATTTTTTTATTTTTATTTTATTTATTTATTTGAACAGGACCATGTACAATGACATTATGCTCGGGGGCAAAGATGATTGCACCAGATTATAGCTATGCAAGCTAATTTCCATCTGGAACTCTGAACATTTTTTGGACACATTTAAAGTCTATATGACAGGTTAGACTACACGTTTGACTAAAACAAAGTGAATATGATTGTATTTAAGATTTTACAAACATTTTGTCCCTAGTTTGACAGTTTTCATAACTTTTATAATTGTACATCCTGGTTGAACATGGGCAACACATGTGACATAGGTAGAGGTCATTCCACAACTGTTATCTAGCAAACATTTTGAAAACAAGGGCCAAAATCCATGCTAATTACAAAATAGTAATGATTTGACAAATAATAAAACCTGATAACACCTTTATTTTGTTGAATAGCCGTTTAAACTGTCAGAAAAAATGTGTCAGTTACAAAAATGTAAAACTATGCTTAATATTTACCACAGGTGCCCTCCCACAATTTGAATATAATGAGAACCTGTCATATAGACTTTAACTTATATAACAAGGGTAAATCTAATAGGATTTTCATCTATCTATAAATGATATAGACCCTGGGTTCAAAGGCAGTGTTTTGACGGTTGTGGCCGATACAGTATCATGTTGTTTTGAATGGTTTGATTCAAAGTGTAGCGGAAGTACCAAACGACAGCGGAAGTGCGGGCTGTATTCCTCCGCGGCTCTTAGCGCGGCGCTGCTCTCTGCTCGCAGCGCTGGGCTTCTGTTCTGTTGTGTGTCTGTCGGGGGGATGGGGCCGTGCTGAGGATGAGCGCCTCGTTACACTTACCATTCGGATAACAAACATCTCTATTTGTTTTGACACTTTCTTAAACCTTTGGGCCACGCATGAGTGTAGACTGACCTGGACCGAAGTCTAGTGGAGTAACTCTACGTCCACGAAACCGGCTTAAAGTCGACAAAATGTTCCCGACCGCTGGAGGTAAGCGGAGCGGCTCAGCGTTAGCATTAGCTCAAAAGAGTGCTAACAAAATGAGCACACTAGTCTAAGCATTCTCGTCATTCGGTTTGATTGTAATTGCTTGAATGTAGACATGTGGTCGATTCAAATGCCACGATCAGGCATTTGTTTGGGGAAAGTAACGTTTGACGAGAGTTTTTTTCCGGTGTTTGCGGGGGATTTAGCTCGAGCTAACGTTAAGCCAGCGTGCGACAAAACAAGCTGCTGTTAGCCGAGTGTTAGCTGAGTTAGCTTGGAGCCTCAAAGTGTGCGCCCGCGGGCTTCTTTGGCTCCTCTAAACCTGGCTATTTCATAATCAAGTCTTTTCCTTAATCGTAAAGTCATCGTAAACATTGTACCTGATATGCGGGTCCACTGCCTGTGTGCTGCTAACCCCTGCAGAATGAGCGGTGTTCAGTGTATTATCGTCTCAGTTTTCAGATGCTTTTTGAGCTTGTTTGGTTGTAGCTTTACTTTACCAGTAATGTAATCTAAAAGTAATATTGTTTTCTTTAATCCTATTTAATGAATCATGTCAATGACCCACATTAATGTACACGTACACAGTCACTTGGGCTTAACTTGGACATATTCTGATGTTAACATTAATTAGCGTAAGTTAATATGTAAAGTTGCAGAAGTGCGATTTCTCATACAAGTCCACTGTCGTATGTTATCCTTTCAGGTTGTTTGTAAGTTAAATTTCAGTCTCTTTTACCCTTAAATAACATTTCATTCGTTTTATGTACAGAGTTGCGGTCCTCAAAAGCAGTCTGTTAATTGTTGAAATGTATATTTTCCTCCCAGTTACTGCTGTGCGTACTGTGGCTGCAGGGCTAACTACATTTTACAATGTCCATTAAAAATGTACATGTGCATATGACATCAGCATCTATCAAGAATATGATATGGTAATATCATAAGTACATAATAACGCGATACCTGTGTGTTGTGCTTATAAGAATATACAATGCAACAGTCACTTCAAATAATTTGTCATGTTCTGCATATTTTCTGAACATAGATAGTTTGAGCATTCTCAAAAGCATCAATAATAGTACAGGGTTCTGATATTAGCGCCTAAAGAATTCTGCAAATCAACACTGAAATATACATTTTCTTCATGGGTGTACAAATGCAAATTCTTAAGCTTCTCCCTGTCCTTCCTGCTGAAGCTTCTCTGTAATATCCTGATGCTTAGGCCATTTCAGGAAAAGGGTGTCTTCTGTGTTAGATTACCAGCTTCTCCAGGCCTTTTCTGTTCTTAATGATAAGAGAGTGAAAATGTTGCACCTTATTGTGCACCAAACTGATAAGTCAGTCTGTAAATTCTTCTGTATGTTTAAAAGTTGTGCTGTAGTGTTGCTGAAAATTGTGCTTTTTTGTTTTCCTTTGTAGCTGCTGAGATGCTGGAGGGGCCACGCTCCTCTGGGTCGCTGAGCTCTGGTAAGCCTTTATTTTCAAATATATTCAAAAGATAATTATTTTTATGAATGGAAACATAACGATGACTTCTATGTGTGATGCTTGAAGGTCAGTTTACGTTATTTACTAGAATCTCATTGGCCTTCATTTTTATTTCATTTATTTTTTATTTATAAGCGTAAACCTTTATAAACCTTATAACAAAGATTTCTGACTTGTCCAACCAAGAAATCAAAATAATTTCTTTTTCTGCTGACCAATTCAAATATAAACATGGTTTCTAGCTGTGTTTCTTGTCTTCTAGATAAGAGTTCACTTTTATAGTATTTGTCAGTGATAAGCAGTGTTTGGTGTAATTGCTTATTGAAACTGTATTGCTGTGTTGTTTCTCCTTCAGAGCCGCCCTCCCCTCCTCTTCCCGAATATGTGTTCAAGCCACCGCTGCGGCCAGACTTTGGCACTATGGGCCGGACAATCAAGCTTCAGGCCAACTTCTTTGAGATGGAGATCCCTAAAGTGGAGGTGTACCATTATGACATTGACATAAAGCCTGAGAAATGCCCCAGGAGAGTGAATCGGTATGAGCTGGTTGATTTTCAGGCTTTCTTTACCCTAGTATTATACATGAACAACTGTTTGTTTGCTTACAGTGAAATTGTGGAGCACATGGTCCAGCACTTTAAGACCCAGATCTTTGGGGATCGAAAGCCAGTGTACGATGGGAGGAAGAATCTGTACACGGCTATGCCCCTTCCCATCGGCAGAGACAAAGTATGTACTGGTAGACTGTAAGCTGTCCAGGATGAAAAGCACAGGCCTGTAGAGTTGTGTCCTGTATCCAGGTGGAGCTGGAGGTGACCATTCCTGGAGAAGGCAAAGACCGCAGCTTTAAAGTGTCCATCAAATGGATGTCATGTGTGAGCCTGCAGGCCCTGCACGAGGCTCTGTCCGGCAGGTTGCCCAATGTACCCTTTGAGACCATCCAAGCCCTGGATGTGGTCATGAGGCACCTGCCCTCCATGAGGTAGGCCTTATACCAGGGGGGTCAAACTCGTTTTAAGAGGGGCCGAATTTAGAAAATCTGAGCCAGTCAGGGGCCGCAACAGAGACTTGAATTGCACTAAAATACATTTCCTTACCGACAAAATCTACACAGTACATAGGAGCATTAGTTGCCAGACGTTTTACATGTTTAAGGTATATTTGGTATATTTTAGAATTTAGAAATGATAATACCTTATAATCCACAAAGTAGCTTCAAACTATATGTTTTAGTAATAAATCATGTTATGTATTATCAGGCCCAATGTGGGAGTGTACTGATGCAGTGATCTGCAAAAACCTGGGATTTTAAGGGGGTCCTTGGTCTCTTTGTCTGAAACTGTTGTTTAACTCTGGCTCTTGTGTCAGTGAATTATCAAATCTTCAGCTGCAGGAGTCATGAGCTGCAGCTAACTCAGCTGTCTGTGAGCAAAGTATTGCAGCAGGGCTTGTTGTGTTATTGAGGAGAGAAAGCCGAAAGAGACACGGGAGAAATGGGGACAGTCAGATGCCCTCCCTGTGTGTGATGTACACCTATAACTCACACACTGCTATGACTCTTTGTAAACGCAGCTGGTGCTGGCTTTAGTTTTATCAGACCGAGTGTGTATATGAAATGTTCGCTTCATAACACAAGCCTAACTTTACTTTTTAGAGCAAATTGGCACCAAACAAACAAAGTTAAGCTTCTCCCACTTTGACATTCACTCTGAGCTGATCCTGAAGCTCCTGCGCTCACATCCCGCTTGTTCTCTGCCCAATTATTAGTTGAGGAAAGTTAAAAAGTCCGTAGAGAAATGCAAAGTATCCATGCTGGGTTCAACTCTCAGCACTGCAGGAGCAGCAGGCGAAGGGCCGTGCTAATGCTAATGCTGCAGTGCATTATGGTAGTTGTAGTTTTGACCTGTTCTCTATGATTTAGCGGCGGGCCTTTTATAATACAAATTAAAAATCATCTCAGGAACCACCAGAATTCGCCCTGTGGGCCACATTTGGCCTGCAGGACACGTGTTTGACACGTCTGCCTTATACGATGTTTTTATAGAAACCATTCATTCATCCCACATCATGTAAACTACTAGTAGCACAGTTGGACCATTTGTTTAAAAGAGTTTCTCTGCTCTGTGTGTTGTAGGTACACTCCAGTGGGACGCTCCTTTTTCACCCCCTCAGAGGGCTGCTCCAACCCCCTGGGCGGAGGCAGGGAGGTGTGGTTTGGTTTCCACCAGTCTGTCAGGCCTTCTTTGTGGAAAATGATGCTTAACATTGATGGTTGGTTTCATGTTTCTGGTTGTGTAATTTGCTGTAATATGTTTCCATGTATCTCACCATTCTGTCTGTTGAACAGTTTCAGCCACTGCTTTCTACAAAGCCCAACCTGTGATTGAGTTCATGTGTGAGGTCCTGGATTTCAAAAGCATTGAAGAACAACAGAAGCCCTTAACAGACTCTCAGAGAGTCAAGTTTACAAAAGAAATCAAAGGTCAGAAAACTGTCTCATTGATCATGTCATTGTGTCTAATCAAAGTGTGTAGTAAAATAACACTTTAAATTCCTTTCTCAGGTTTGAAGGTAGAGATCACTCACTGTGGGCAAATGAAGAGGAAGTACAGAGTCTGCAATGTAACCCGGCGACCAGCCAGCCACCAAACGTGAGATTTTTATAGCCATGTTTCCGCTAAACCTGGTCCCTCAGACTGGTTCACATGGGGCTTCTGTTAATGGCGGACTGCATTTCCGTGCAGAGGTCCTGCTCGCGGGGGCCCGCTACGTGAGCAGCTGATGTCACCCAAATGTGACTATATTTTCTTTATAAATAAAATCTGAACCGCACTTGAATTACACTTTTTCTTTATGCGGCCGATCTCCCCATTCATAAAATACGTTTAGTAATTACATGTTTGTGGCGCTGTAAATCGTGGATAAAGACACAGCTTCTGTTTTTTCGTCATCTTCTTTTATTTTACTTTTCTGCGGCGCTATGCTACGTTTTAACATGTCTATATGAAATTATTTGGGTTTAGATAGAGTTGGCTGCCGTATGCACTGAAAAAATATGACTTAATCTAAGTGTCATGCATCGTAAACAGCTGATGCTAACGTGCACTCGCTTTGTTTTGCTCACTCTGTCGGCTCAACAAAGTTATTATCTCTGGAAATATGCCGGTTTTTCACAAGATCAAGTGAGCGTTCGGTGAGGAATGATTATTTTGTCTTTATATCTGCTTTTTACCACTTCGTTCTCACCTCACCGACCTCTTTTGTTGATCATCAATCGGTCCGCGCTAAAGCGAGCTGGCACCCTCTCGGAGCTAGTACCTCTCGCAGCCCCCTTTGAACCCCTCAAATGGGGCAGTACGGTTCACTTTTGTTCAGTGGAAACGCCTCGGACCGTTCTGCACCTCGCTGTACCACGCTGATGGAAACACCCCTAATGAGATTATCAGCAGTTGAACTGCAGATAGGTTCTAACAGAGTCTTCTTTGCCAGGTTTCCTTTGCAGCAGGAGAATGGCCAAACTATTGAATGCACAGTGGCACAGTACTTTAAAGACAAGTACAAGCTGATCCTGAGGTACCCCCACCTCCCCTGTCTTCAAGTGGGACAGGAGCAGAAGCACACCTACCTGCCTCTGGAGGTACATCCTCAGCTTTACTGTGACTCCTCTCTTGCGTGGAAAAAGCCTAGCATTTGTCACATTTTAATCAAATCTTTTAGGTGTGTAACATTGTGGCTGGACAACGCTGCATCAAAAAGTTGACTGACAATCAAACTTCTACTATGATCCGCGCTACCGCCCGCTCGGCCCCTGACCGGCAGGACGAGATCAGTAAACTGGTATGAACTCGCTCTAGAAGATGACATAATCCTTCAAGATGGTTCAGTTCGTTTTAAAAAATAAACCAATAACCCATTACCTTTCCTCACTTCTGAAGATGAGAAGTGCCAACTTCAACACCGATCCCTACGTCCGTGAGTTTGGAGTGATGGTGAGAGACGAAATGACAGAAGTAAATGGGCGCGTCCTACAGGCACCATCCATTCTCTATGGAGGAAGGGTAGGTCTATCACCTATTAATGCCTACTCACCCATTAATGCAATTTTTGTTTAGTAAATAATTATTTTCAAACGCAGAACAAAGCAATAGCCACTCCAATCCAGGGAGTGTGGGACATGAGGAACAAGCAGTTCCACACTGGCATCGAGATCAAAGTGTGGGCCATCGCCTGCTTCGCTCCACAGAGACAGTGCACCGAGCTGCTGCTCAAGTGAGTCCTGACTCCTCCCACTACAGTCTATATACAGTCTTTACTCTGTGCCCAGAGGTTTGGTGTGGCGGTGCTGATGCTTGAATGTCACGTGACTTTGTGTGGGAGTGTTTTAAGACGTAATTATGAGTCTTTTGAGGCAGATCGTGAAAGGCTGACAGGCGTCTTGCATCTCTGTGGCACACGTGTATCTTTGCATTTAGACAAGTCTAAATGAATAACCTCTTTAGGTCAAGGTCAAGTTTATTTATATAGCACATTTACAATGAGTGGTGTCCAAAGCATGTATTTTCAGCCAGCACGAGTCCGGTGTGTGCATGCTCATAGAAAATATGGAGGCGCCTAATTTGCCGTGCGGCAAAGCGTTCTGGTGGTTTTTACTAATTAGTAAAAATGCCTTTTTATCTATTGAGTGCAGTGCTTTCAGGAACTTTTTAGTCATTCCATATGCTGTAGTTAGGCTACATTGTGATCATTCTTTTTTTTGGGGGGGGGGGGGGGGGGAAAAATGCAGAAATACGAGGCAGGTCATACGTTCAACTTAAAAATGAGGCAAAGTGAGAAAAAATAATGTCATTTGTCTTAATTGAATTAAATAAGTGATTTAAAAGTAGTGCTGATAATCTGTTTATCTGTCCTCTGATAAATAACCTCCCACAAGTCGTCCACATGGACAGCAAGTTCCTATGTTTGTGAATTTTGATCTCTGACAATGGCAATAAACCGATTCTGATGTGTCTGTGCCTGTTCAGACACAAACATAATAATAATCTTGCATATTTGCACTTCACTAATAAATTGTGAGCATTCAAAATATTATTTGCAGTACATGTTACAGTTGAGGCTGTTTCCCCAAGCGCAGGGTCATGACTTCTGTCATATACATGTTGCAGGGGCAGTCAAATGTACTGGGGCTGGGCGATTTTGCCAAAAAAATAAATTGTTTATTTTTTCCGCCCCAAAAAATAAAATTTCGATTTATTTATTTTTCCTTTCCCTAAGAAATTGCAAACTTCCAAAAATTGTAAGAACAATTATTGTTTGAAATATTTGTTTCTAATCAAGATGTAGTGCAGTAAAAGGCCCTTCATATAGGATATGTATAGTGTAGTACAATATGTTATGTACTTTCACATCTTCTTTTGACTTTTCGGTTTTCAAAGCAGTCAGTGTTGGTCTGTGCATTTCTCCTTTGCTTTTCTCCTCTCTGTGAAGCACAAACACATGTGAAGGAAGAGCACAGCACTTTAAAACTGTGGTCCCGTGTCTGCACAGGACAGTGGGCAGCCTTTCTTGCTTTTTTTAGCGAGTTCTCCAGTAATCATGTCCCTGTCTGGGCTCGCGCTTCACACGGGAGAGGTTTGTTTCAGCGCTAACAGTGATTTAACAGCAACAGTTCAATTCAGTTTCTGATTCTCCTTCGAGGCTTCGATAGTCCGTGAAGCGCTGCCGCTGATCATTCAGTGCTCGCATTAGTAGGGGCTGTGTCTGACATCGCACATGTATCCAATGTGTACCTTTTAGGGAAAGATGATCTTTGCGCATTGCGCTCTTGTTTCACTTGCGCTGATCTTCCCGTTGCGAGGCTGAGCTACGGAAGCCCAGAGAAACATGTGAGGGGGAGGTGGGGAAATAAAATAGATTTTGTTACAGACAAATCAAGATGAACTCAAGTCTATTAATCATTTAAATCGATTTATCTCCCAGCCCTTGAATGTGCACACAATTTGTCCCTGTTACTGTGTTTATATTTGGTTTTAAGGAGAGAACTATTAATGCTGTTTTTCAGGGCGTTCACAGACCAACTTCGAAAGATCTCGAGAGATGCTGGCATGCCTATCCAGGGTCAGCCATGCTTTTGTAAATATGCCCAGGGAGCAGACAGCGTGGAGCCCATGTTCAGACACCTTAAATACACCTACCAGGGTCTGCAGCTGGTGGTGGTCATCCTGCCGGGGAAGACTCCGGTCTATGGTAAGAGATCAACCCAGCTCTTGTTAGTATTAGTGCACGTCAACATTTTTCTGATTCTGTTGTACTGCTTGTGTCCTGTAGCGGAGGTGAAGCGTGTGGGCGACACAGTGCTTGGCATGGCAACACAGTGTGTCCAGGTAAAGAATGTGCAGAAGACCACGCCTCAGACCCTCTCCAACCTGTGTCTGAAGATCAATGTCAAACTGGGAGGAGTCAACAACATCTTGCTGCCTCAGGGCAGGTGGGTCCTAAAAGCATTTCAGTATATTACAAATCAGTATTACAAATACTGACGTGTCATACTTAACCCTTTGATTTGATTACAGGCCTTTGGTGTTTCAGCAGCCCGTCATTTTCCTTGGAGCAGATGTGACCCACCCCCCTGCAGGAGATGGAAAAAAGCCTTCCATTGCAGCTGTAAGATGCATGTATAGAAACGGGATCTTAGAGTTCGATCTGTGCCTTCAGCTGTTTTGGAAAGGACATTACTGTTGTGTAAAGCTGTGGTTTGTTGACGCTCAGGTGGTCGGGAGCATGGACGCTCACCCCAGCCGGTACTGTGCAACAGTGCGAGTGCAGCAGCATCGCCAGGAGATCATCCAGGACCTGGCTGCCATGGTCCGAGAGCTGCTTATCCAGTTCTACAAGTCCACCCGCTTTAAGCCCACCAGGATCATCTTCTACCGCGACGGCATCTCGGAGGGCCAGTTCAACCAGGTAGCACCTTGACCAAAAGACCTGATTGTGGATTTGGATTGTTTGCCACCACAGGGTCATTGATCAAACCACTGCTTTAGGTTCTTCAACACGAGCTGCTGGCCATTCGCGAGGCCTGCATCAAACTGGAGAAGGACTACCAGCCTGGCATCACCTTTGTGGTTGTACAGAAAAGACACCACACTAGACTCTTCTGCACAGACAGGAATGAGCGGGTCAGTTCCACGTATGTCTAACTGTCATCTTGTATTTGTTCAAAACTAACAAAATAGTGTTACTATTTCAACAGGTTGGAAAAAGTGGCAACATTCCCGCAGGCACTACGGTGGACACCAAAATAACCCATCCATCAGAGTTTGACTTCTACCTGTGCAGTCATGCTGGCATTCAGGTAAGTGTAGTGTTTTCTTAGAGGCTCTGCGTTACAGCAGTCTGAGCGTGGCACTATGCTCCTTGTACCTGTGTGCAGGGCACCAGTCGGCCGTCTCACTACCACGTGCTGTGGGACGACAACCACTTCACCTCAGACGAGCTGCAGGTGCTCACGTACCAGCTCTGCCACACCTACGTCCGCTGCACGCGCTCAGTCTCCATCCCAGCCCCTGCATACTATGCACACCTGGTGGCTTTCCGAGCACGCTACCACCTGGTGGACAAGGAGCACGACAGGTCCGACTCACCTCCAGCACACATCCATCTGTCACTATTGTTTTCCGACAAATTTCAAACATGAAGCTTTCTGCAGATCATTATATTCAAATAATTGATCAGCCAGCAATTATATTCGAATGACATGGTTATACACAAACCTTAAAAAGTTGCTTTTGAACGATTGTTGACAGGCGTTTTGTGTTGCAGTGCGGAGGGCAGCCACACGTCCGGGCAGAGTAACGGCCGAGACCACCAGGCCTTGGCTAAGGCTGTGCAGATCCACCAGGACACACTGCGCACCATGTACTTCGCCTGAGGCCCAGAGTCTTTTCTATTTCTGTGTGAAGTATGAGCAAGAGGCCAACAACAACTCAAACCTTTACTTTCACTTCTCTGAGGGAAATATGTTAAAAACCAACAATCAATACTTTAGTGTCAAAAGTAGCTGGGCCTATTGAGAGCTGAAACTGATACTTCAGCTTCTGTTTGTGTTCCATTTGTTCCATTTGAAGCGTCTCGGTGCTCTTACAATTGGGGAGGTTTCATTGCCTAAGGTTTGTCTGTGACGTTTAATTTTATTTATCAGCCAATCAAAGACGAGTGCACTGACTGTCAGGACAAGAGTACTTCTATCTGCGTTTGGGCACTATGTGCTGAAGTGCCATTCCACACGTTTATGTTTGTTTCTGTGTCCACTGAACCCTAAGGCCACATGAGCGGCCCCATTACTTTCATGCCAAAACCTAAGAGAAGCTGGTGTTTGAGGGCTCGAGAGCAGAGGCGTGGGACTGGTTCCCCTCAGCTCCTTCTCATGTCGTCTGAGCCATCTTCTTAAACCTGTACAAGTCCACAAGGGGGCACCATTCGTGCTCCCTTTGTGTCTCTAGTCTGTCTTTTTGTTACAATTATGCATGTAGCGGACACATTTTAGGCATTTATGATGACTTTTCTTTCCTAATTTAATTTCTATGTAACTTTTCTCTTTTTGGGGGGTTCTAGCAGCTGTGTAGTGTCCGTTGTTCAAATGTGGGTGTTTGTTGGTGAGGCTGAGTCTTGAGTTTTAACTGATGAATGATTCCCCAGTTGCAGCACAGAAGCTTTTGTTTTATGCAAATGACTTTTTGGAGTCTTTATACTCTTAGATGTAGTACTGTTGGTAATAAGGTATATTTTAAATAAGCTTTCAGTAACGGCTTCTGAAAATATTCTAGATTTGTACAAAACTGGCCCATAAGTAGCCAAAGGCTACATTCTATTTGTCTACACATTTGAAATGCAAATCTTCTCTTGCCTTTTAAGACTTTGACAGTCTTGAGTAATAAAATCGGACATTTCCTATTATGACGTTAAAGGTCTGGCCGCATGTACATGGATATTTCTTTAAACTTGCATTTCACTGCACACTGTATTCCCTTTGATGGGCAAGAAACCTGTTTTATGACAAAATATAAGCGGTGTGTGTGCACAGATAAAATTCTCTCCATATCTATCTTTATATAACACCACAACATCAGCAGAGGATGGACATGTATCCAACACCAGAACTAACTGCACAGGCTCCATGTCTCATCAGCGGTGCCTTGTGAAGTCAGGTCTGTGACACCAGGAGAGAAAATGTCTGTTTCTAAAGTATTCATGTACATGTAGCTTTAGTTGAAATACTAAGCTAAGCTGGTGAATGTTGATGTAGTCTTTGAGTGGTGAAAGTCTACATACTCGATCTATGCATCGTTTGTAACCAAGAGATTGAGCGTGTGTGTGTCAAGAGTGCGCCTCTTGTTAGATTTAGTCTTTCAGGGTTTGTTTCTTCAGATTTTTATAGCCTTTTGCGTTTTAATGTTCAGTGCTTGGTAGATTCCTCGTGGTGTGAAAGATAAATGTGGTCATTTGTATAGTAGATTTTTATCGCTTCATCTTTTGTAACAGTCTTTCCTAGCCAAACAAGATTACGCTCTTTGTTAGTAATAAAACGGAAGCACAATGAATTGGTTCTTGGTGCTACAAGTTCTCACTAGAACTGCCCCATCACTGGTCCACACAGCTTTTACCTTTTACTATGCTTCATGCTTTCCCTTCATATCCGATTGACTGTGTCGTTGGGCATTCTGAAAACACACTTAAGATGTACTGCCATGATGTCAATAGTTTCCTGTGCTGGTGCTGGTGCTGGTGCTGGTGTGGCAGATTGGATGCACTTTTGGAGGCAGAGCGCGGTGTCCTTCTGGCTCCGGGGTAATTGTGTGGAAATGGCTGTAGGGCCTACCTCTTGTTACCTGTTCTAGTGTAATGGTAACATCACACTACGGGCCATTTCGGCATAATTACTCCTCTGGACCAGGCGCTGCTGCACTGGACGTCTGTTAGTAAGGAGAGTCCTGTTTGGATCTGAAGCCTTGAGCTGTTTGACCAAATTGTGTTTTTGTCCACACAGCTTTTCCTCATCACACCTTTTATTCTTTTATTCTAGTCTATGCACCAGAGGAACAACAATCTGAAATATTATATATCCAATTCTTTTTTGTTTACGGGTTAGAAAACTGCCAATGCTTTTTACAAATTCTACAAGTTCTAATGTAACAGACGGGGCGTTCTATCAAGTTTGGTGCAAAACACTGTCTCAACTCAGCCCTACCATGGCTAAAAGCAGCAACCATTAGTCTGCAGTTTGAATATGTAAATTCACACTTTTTTCCAAGGTGTAATGTGGAAAATACTTGGAAAGCTATATCTTACTTTCTGTTTGTATTCAAGCCATTTTATTTATGATCATAAAACATTTCTAATAAACATCATGAAGCCTGTTCTTCTCTGCAGGTGCATTATTGTAGAAGTAATCTGACTAATCATCATAACTTCAATTACCCACTCCTTCAAAATCACGAATAACATTTATTGTTCCATAATTGAACATTGTATGCGTTTGATTCTGAGCTGCCTTCTTCATGGAAAACGCCAGAGTTTCTTAAGGCTTTGCGTTGGGAATGTGTGTGGATCTTGTGCTGGAGAGTGGGAATGTGCAGGGGAACTGTAGTGGAGGTCTGGAGCGTTCATGTGGTGGGCACTTTTCCAGAACATTGACCAGCAACCAGAGCTGTGGATCGGATCACGAAAAACATTTGACAATTTTGCACTAAATGAGAATGTACTCGGGCAGCTGATGTTTAAGTGTGTGCTAGAGCTGTGAGGTGACCGCAGCGGGGTCCGTGGGCCAGATGACGGCAGCGGGATCCGTGGGCCAGGTGACGGCAGCGGGGTCCGTGGGCCAGGTGACTGCAGCGGGGTCCGTGGGCCAGGTGACGGCAGCGGGGTCCGTGGGCCAGGTGACGGCAGCGGGGTCCGTGGGCCAGGTGACGGCAGCGGGGTCCGTGGGCCAGGTGACGGCAGCGGGGTCCGTGGGCCAGGTGACGGCAGCGGGGTCCGTGGGCCAGGTGACGGCAGCGGGGTCCGTGGGCCAGGTGACCGCAGCGGGGTCCGTGGGCCAGGTGACCGCAGCGGGGTCCGTGGGCCAGGTGATGGCAGCGGGGTCCGTGGGCCAGGTGACGGCAGCGGGGTCCGTGGGCCAGGTGACGGCAGCGGGGTCCGTGGGCCAGGTGACGGCAGCGGGGTCCGTGGGCCAGGTGACGGCAGCGGGGTCCGTGGGCCAGGTGACGGCAGCGGGGTCCGTGGGCCAGGTGACGGCAGCGGGGTCCGTGGGCCAGGTGACCGCAGCGGGGTCCGTGGGCCAGGTGACCGCAGCGGGGTCTGTAGAGGAGTTCGGCGTGCAGGGGTCCGGTCGTCCCTACCAGCAGCACACGCCTGTTCAGACTTTCTATGACCAGTAGAGAAATGATTGAAATATCTGATTTCTTATTTTGAGTGATTGATCATGTTGGAGTAACCCTAAAAAATTCCGACTCCAAGTCAAACAAACATTTCGTTGCTATTTCCTAAAATAGAAACACTGTCTCATGAGGGCGGGGCCAGCTGCAGTATTTGTTCCTCATTCTTTTACAAGTTGTGCATTTCTTCATTATAAACCACAATGTTTATCGATGACAAGTGAAAAAAGCTTTTAGATAATACATATTATGTTTTGTGTCCACACTGAACTGGCGTGTGCAGCAGTGGTTTGTAGGAAAAGACTAGCAGCTTATCAGACACTACGGGACTGTGCAGAGAACTTTAACAGAACTCACCAGCCTGAACTCAGAGGTGCTCTCCCTCCCTCCATTGTCCCGTTACCTCGGCCCAGACTGAGGAAGACATATCAGACCAGGGGTGGGCCATATCACAAACGACTTACAGAATTCACATTTTGATCACATTTCATGTAGTAAACTGTCTTAAATAGTAGTGCACCTTTACATAATCTGAATGATCTAACCTTTCTTCTGGATGGTCTGCCATCTGCTGGTCTCCATGGAGAGGCTGGAATGTTCCACAGTGACATTATAAACGTCTCCATGGGGACAAGAGTGGCATCACCAGGCCAAGTCAGATCAGATCTGTGGAGAGGTGTTCTTGAGCGACCTGTTATTGAATAATGATAAGATGCTGAACAGGTGGCCACCTCCATCCAAACATGACATGATGCATCTTGTTACTTCACTGTCATTGGTTAAAAGCTCACAAAAGTCGCTTTTGCATAATATGGGACCTTTGACCAAATGTCCTATATTAGAAAAAGGAAAAAAGTGCTTGAAAATTAGAGCGCTTAAGCCTGGCCCCCGCAGTGAAATCCCAAACTTTTACGGAGCCTTAACTGTTGTATGCAACGTTTTAAGGACTTCCCCAATTGAAAAGATATATTTTGTTTTAAACACACAAAAACAACTATTTAGCACTTTGTTTTATGGCCCAGCCCTCTTTGTGTAAGCATATTTTGATGAACACAAATGAATTGACAGAATAATGTAGTGATTTCCCAGCGTTTGTGTATATAGTGTAGTTTGTGGATAAAGCTTGAGTAAAGTTTGAATCTCTTGTAGATGTTATTTTCCTAAGTCCTTCTTACTGAATGTAATTTGAGCCTGTGTGGTCTCTGGCATACATTTCGATCTCCTTAGGTTGTCCTCGCTCCAACAGTCTGCTGAGGGCTCCGTTTGGACGGCCTTTGTTCACTAAGGCGAGACGAGCTGTGAGTCAAATCTACAGGCAGCCATTTTCAGGATTCAGCCTTTGAATCTTGTATATACTTTAAATCGTTTTAGTCCATTTTAATTTGAATTATGTACTATTGGCCAAAGCTGCAATCCAACACAGAAATCTGAAAACAGTTTTAAGTGCCCCTCCCCAAAAACCCTTCTGAGCTTTTGTCACCAGTTGTTGTTAGCCCTTTCTTTTTTATGTTTACATATTCACTCATTTAAATCTGTTGGTAAGCCTCATAAATGTATGAACATTTTGATGCATTAAGTCCATTATGATGCTACCTCAGCGCAGTGTCAGGTGCTACCCAAATTCAGCTCAGCTCATCCCGGGGGTTTAGCTCGGCTCAGCTCGGCCCGAGGGTTTAGCTCGGCTCGGCTCAGCCCGAGGGTTTAGCTCGGCTCAGCCCGAGGGTTTAGCTCGGCTCAGCCCGAGGGTTTAGCTCGGCTCAGCTCAGCCCGAGGGTTTAGCTCGGCTCAGCTCGGCCCGGGGGTTTAGCTCGGCTCGGCTCAGCCCGAGGGTTTAGCTCAGCTCGGCCCGGGGGTTTAGCTCGGCTCAGCCCGAGGGTTTAGCTCGGCTCAGCTCGCCCGAGGGTTTAGCTCGGCTCAGCTCAGCCCGTGGGTTTAGCTCGGCTCAGCTCGGCCCGAGGGTTTAGCTCGGCTCAGCTCGGCCCGAGGGTTTAGCTCGGCTCAGCCCGAGGGTTTAGCTCGGCTCAGCCCGGGGGTTTAGCTCGGCTCAGCTCAGCCCGAGGGTTTGGCTCGGCTCAGCTCGGCCCGAGGGTTTAGCTCGGCTCAGCTCGGCCCGAGGGTTTAGCTCGGCTCAGCTCAGCCCGAGGGTTTAGCTCGGCTCGGCCCGAGGGTTTAGCTCGGCTCGGCCCGAGGGTTTAGCTCGGCTCAGCTCAGCCCGAGGGTTTAGCTCAGCTCGGCCCGAGGGTTTAGCTCGGCTCGGCTCGGCCCGAGGGTTTAGCTCGGCTCAGCTCGGCCCGAGGGTTTAGCTCGGCTCGGCTCGGCCCGAGGGTTTAGCTCGGCTCAGCTCGGCCCGAGGGTTTAGCTCGGCTCAGCTCGGCCCGAGGGTTTAGCTCGGCTCAGCTCGGCCCGAGGGTTTAGCTCGGCTCGGCCCGAGGGTTTAGCTCGGCTCGGCCCGAGGGTTTAGCTCGGCTCAGCTCAGCCCGAGGGTTTAGCTCGGCTCAGCTCAGCCCGAGGGTTTAGCTCGGCTCGGCCCGAGGGTTTAGCTCGGCTCAGTCCACAGTACCATAATACTGACCAAAACATTTAAGAATATAGGCACCTTTTCTACTCAAAAGAACCCTGAGGCTTTGCTAGTGGATGTACTCTTGGTTACATTTTAGGGACCAAATGATGAAATGTTAGATTTTTGTTTTAAGTTTTTTTTCCCTAGCACAATCATTTTGAGGTCAAAGCTGTCTGTGCCATCATTTATCGTGATTCAGCAATAATGTGCATGTTGCAATGTAAAGTTTTGACATTTTATTTTTGAAAAATGATCAGAAAAGTTCTTGTTTGAGAATGTAATTGTGCTTGTCTTTTAAAATTCATGGCTATTTTGTTTTTGTCAAACCATCACCACTATATTTAAAATGGATAAAGAAATGGAAACGTTCTAAGTTACAAAATATTTCTTTGTTACAACTGTGATTCTCAAATGGGAAGTTTTATTTGTATTTGAAACTTTAGTTCAGTATTTTTTATTTGAAAATGCAGAAATTCGGACTTGAGTAGTTTCCACGGTCAAACAGTTGAACTGCTGTTACTGTCCAGAACATTGTCAGCCAATATTTCCATTTAAATTGTATTTCTGTTCATAAAACGCCCCCAAAATAGCCTTAAGTTGTCAGTCATGCATTTCTAATTGTTAGTTTTTAGACGTATCCTATTTAATTGAATTCTAAGTTTTATCCTCCTGAACCAGTAACTGCAATAACTCTGAAACCTTGAATCCGTTGGCAGCGCTTTTTGTACTTTTGATTTTGCTTGTGACAATTGACAAAGGGAATGGTTGTGTCGATCCCAACATTGTACAGTAGGAGGTCCAGATGTGGCAGATGTCTGTAGTGGTCCGTGTGCCTTGTCCAGTCCCCCAGCTCTCTCCCCCGCTGGCTTTGGTTCCCACCTAACTTTGGTTCCCGCCCGGTTCAATCTGCCACACCATTATATATATATATTAAAAAAGCCAGTTTTGTAAGACCATGCAACCCTGCGTGTAGATGCTGCAAAGAACGATCAGTATTTTTATTTTGCACTTTCAAAAGCAGACTCAAATAATTACTACCCATTTTGAATTTGGGTAAAAAAAAAAATAAACTGACGAGGTATTTTATGCTATCAATAGGACTTGTAAGGAATATGAGTTTTGAAGAGCTTTTCTAAAAGGTGGATTATATCTATATATTCATGAAGTACCTCATAAACCTGATATATGCTGCATTGACTTTTTTTTTTCTTCTCTTTTGAGTCCTTCACATTGTCCAATTATTACTTTTGTCAGTGGAGGGTTTGGGCTTGGCTCCTGGCTGCGCTGACGATGCTTCAACATGATTTGTGGCCAAAAAAATCAATATTTGTGCAAACTGCAAGTGGAGGTGAGCGAAATATCAGCTACAGATGAGCTTAAAAGTGTTTCTTTTTTATGTATGCGACATAATAAAGCTGTAAAAGGAGCCAATGAATAATGAACAAAAAAGAAACACATTTGGTACATTTTAAGAAGATTCATTTTGCCATTTGCAGGATCTGGTCCCATATAGCGGTCTTACCCTTTTCAAATGTTCTTTTGGTTTTTCTCTGTGCGTTGATCCAAAATGGCCGCACCAGGCTCGACTGTTGACTCAGGCATTGCCACTAAAGGGCTGCATGATCCAAAGCCACTGCCCTCCTTTGCACCTTTGTCTTAACTCGGCACGATTTGGCCTTAAACCTGCTCTGATCAAACGCTCCGACCACTCTCCATTATCTAGATTCTCATCCGCGTGATCTACCTCCTCCACCCGGACACCTGCTCAGCCGACAATCAGAGTTACACTGTTTGAAAGATCACCTACTGTAGTGATTTATTTTTTTTTATTATTATTATCTACTTTTCTCAGCAAAATATTTCTCAAGGCAATTTGGAATGTTCAAAACCAGTGGTGGAAAGTAACGAAAAGTAAAAGTACTGCACTAAGTAAAAGTAAAAGTTTTAGGTATCTGTTCCTTACCTTAGTACATTTTATTGTGGATACTTTTTGCTTTCACTTTACTTTTTACCTCCCTACATTTCTTAACTGGACTGAAGAGTCAAAAGTACTTTTCTACACTGTTTGAGGCCACTTGAAATGGCTGAGGAGTTCTATTTTTAGTGCATTCATGATTTGGATGAAGAAATATACACAAGAAACAGTAGGGAACGGATTCAGTTTGAACAAAAAGAAGTGCACTTTAGTGTCCACACTATTTCAATGCTTTAACACAAAGTACATGTTTAAAGGGATACTTCAATACTCTTACTTTCACTTGAGTAAACTTGAGTACTTCTTCCACCACTGTTCAAAAATATTTCTAACTTAAATTATTCATGTTTGACCATTCTGTTTTTCCAATAAATATTTGAACAATAAAACAAGACTAGGAAACCAAATGATTTTTATTTTTGTGCTACGGTAAAATTGGCAATTTATAAAAAACTAAAAAACATTCTCACAGCAATTTATATCCAGTACATAGCGTAGCTGCGACATGTTTTTAAACCCCATTTATCCATTTCAGATGCTCATTTTGCTAAGTCTCACTGGCACTTTAATTCATTTTTATTTCACGATTATGTTTTTTCCCCAAGCCATGAAGTTAAAATTGTGACCAAAGTTGACCAAAAGCGCAGCCAGACGCCGTGGACCCAAACCCTCCGTCGTGGTCTCACCTTTAAAACCATAACATGCCAAAAGTGACGTGTTCATTCCTATCCAGAGGCTCTTTGTTTTGCTCAAATTCGATGGCTACGCTCTTCCTCTTCTTGTTTGTAAGCATATATTTTTTCTGTTTTACATTTCCTTTTATCGTTTTACATTTTTAGTCAACATTGTATGCTTACAGAACACGAGATGCTGTAAACCCTGTTAGAACATAATGTGAATACGTATCACTTAATATAGTTCACTCTTTGGCTTGACTGTAAGTTGCGTTAATAAAAAATGTCAGAAAATGGTCATTGTTTCTGGTTTGTTTTTATTAGAAAGTTTGCAGACTACAGTTAGAACATTCATGGTAGATGCATAGGTTTGGACTCAGCACATTTTGTTTCGGAGACGAGACAAACGGGAGAAACTCACGACACACGGCAGTGGACTGTAGCTTCAATGTAGCACCAAGAAAAGGGAATTTGGCTTTTTATGGGTAAAAAGGTCCAGACACATATAGATTTCAAAGGATAGTTCGGTATTTGTTGTGAATGCAGAAATTACATTCAATTGTTCTTATTTTTGGCCAAAGTACAATATTCACAGATATTGAGTTAAAAAAGATTAGGTGGCTGAACGTGAGCTGCTTTTAGACGGAATAAGACCCACTGGAGACGCATTTAGTTCTGAAAGAAGAAAATATACACAGAAATATGAAACAGAATTCAAATGTGATGTTTTGTGTGTGTGTGGACATTTTAAAATACTGAACTATCCCAGAGTGGAGCCTAAAGGGAGGTGGGTTTAATAGAACGTGCTGTGTCTTTGCGGACACATCTACACAACTACAAAAACAAAAAACGTACGAGGAGAAATATGCAGCACACGATACTAAAAAAACCTTTACATGCACACTGGGAAAACGAAGACTGGTCTCCAACTTAACTATAGATTTCAAAATGCATGTCAATGTGGATCCAACAAGGAACTGAGAGTCAAATAACACAAGAAACTCATTTTCTGATTTTTGTCCAATAGATCTCAAATTTAAAATGGCAATTGTAAGTTTATTTTATTTATAGTTATTTTTAGTCAGACTGTAGACGTGAAAACTGTTCTGGTCTTTGCCCATCACTCACTCATTTATTTATTTTTTTAATTAAGGCGAGACACACAGGCAAAACTCTTTTTCTTTTTTTGGTTTTTATCGACTTTCATGTGGAAACAACTAACTAGTCCAACATGCTTGTAAAAATGTTTTATTCTTCCGTTGAATCCACTTCATGCATAGATTTCTCTGGGACATTAGAACTTCAAAGGCTGTTTTCTTAAAATGTATTTTTCTCCCTCGGGACATAAAGATCAGCCTTAAAGCAGCTCCCACACCAAACTGTACAATCTGTACTCAACAAGATTTTGACGAAACATACAGAAGGTTTTTTTTAAAATATGTAATTCTAAATCTGATTTATTGAAGTTTTAAGTTTTAAAAAATGAGGCGAAATTTGAATTTTTAAGACAATTTTCAGTCAGATCTAGTTAACTTACGCCCATTCACCTGTAATGTCTCGCCTTGATTTCCTTTTTGGCCTCAGAGTTGGCCAAGTTAGTGGGCAACAGTCATTTCCACTCGCTCTGAACACATCAAACTCATAAACTCATAGATGGCAGATATTAGAGAACAAACAATGAGGAACGAGCTTTTAAATATTGGCAAAACAGATTACTTGCGCGCTATTAGCTTTCATTAGCAACGAGAGCTAAAGATGTGCACTGCTGGAGCCCATGAACGTCACTCAGCTCCACATGGTCTTTTTGACCTGCCTGTGGCCCGGGACAAGAGCGGGAGAGATCAGACCATACTGGGACAGCGAGCGCAGTCGGAGCGCCTGTAAACGCAGCGAACGCTACTGTTAAAGGAACATTTTGTAACAATCTTGAGCGGTGCTTTAGTAATGAGACAAAACCACAAAAGAAAAGTGTTGTAACACAGACAGAGCCCATAGAGACCCAAAAAGTCAACTCGATCTAAACTCAATAAATAAAGGTAAAAAGACGACCCACGTACGACCTGCTTTTGTTCACTCCAATTGAACTCGAGTAGAAAGGTTTCATAAAAAGTTACAAAATAAATAAATGCTTTTTCCCTTTGAGTAGAAAAGCTTTTGGTGCAGCCAGGGAGGAGCAGGAATGTCTGTGTCCAACTCAGGGGCCTCTCCGTAGAACAAGCACCCCGGGCCCCTGGACGGAGCTGCGGGCCCTCAGTACACCCAGTTGACCGGGACCCACTGCTGCTCGCTGGTCAGTTTGTCCACAGCGGCCTGCAGCGTGTCGAAGGCCCGGTCCAGGTTGTCGTTGGTGATGGTCAGGTCGAAGTAGTGGCTGTAGGCCCTTTGGATCCGCGCGCTCTCGTCCACCGTCTTCCTCAGGTCCACGTCCTGACGGCACAAGCACCACTTAACCCTTTGAACTGATTATCGTGCATTGTTTGTTAGTTTTTATTTATTTATTTCAAAGTGTTTAGCCCCATGACACAGAAACAGCTGTGGGATAATCTCATGCAGTGGATCTACAAGGTTCTCATGAATCTTCTGTCACTTTGTCACGTTACCCAGGATTCTTAGAGAGCAAAGTGAGAGTTAAGAATGTGACTGTGGTTCTATGAATCCCTGATGATCAGCAGGGATGGAATAGAACTGGTGTCTCGGACAGTAGTAAATGTATTAGATGTTACCAACAAAATGTTTTTCAAAATGCATAGATTATGTTTTTAGGGAAAGACACAACAGGAAAAACCTACTTTTTTTTAGTATTTTGTTTTTTGGTCAGTTTACTGTCTCAACATATAGCTTTCATGTGGAAACAACAAACATGTCTAATCTTCTCCTAAAGATGTTTTATAACTTAATTTAATCCACTTCATTCATTCCGTTCCATTCGTTAAACAAAAGAACAATAAAAACACTTTAGGAAACCAGTTCATCATCATCACTGTATAATATTAAAGAAGCTCAAGAACGGGGACAGTACGGTTAAATACACAAATCTGTCTTCTCTTTAAAGTCATGAATAATGTGTCTTCACCTCCATAAGCTCATTTACAAAGGGGACTGTCCCACTCAGAAGGTTTGGTCAATCATCTGTCTCTGTGACAGCAGCACAGCAGTGGAACTCTGCTGCCCTTAACGTCAGAGAAGCAACAAACTACAATATTTTTAAAACAAATTTAACAAAATGTTGAATTGGAATCAGCACCGCTCACATCGTCGTCGTTGTCTGTCTCTAGTTTATTGTTCTGTCGAAATTTGAATTTTTAGGCACATTTTCAGTTAGATCTAGTTAAATAAAACTAAATAAATCACTTTTTATTCACCTTATTCCGCCCCGCCCGCTTTTGCCTCTTTTTATGTCTATGATCCGCACTCTTGTAGTAAAGACGTGAACAGTGTTCACACAAATGATGGGAATGGGAAAAGTCTCTCGCTAAAACATTATATAAAGTAGAATGATTTGTCTAAAATGTTTAATGTACACGTGCAACAACAAGTCAGCAACGCACTCATTTCCTGGCTTTTTAGTCCGTGTAGAACTTATTTTCTGTTGAGCTCGTCTGCTCCATGTAAACTACAACAGAAAGAGATGGCGACGCCCACGGCAACTTCTGGAATAAGATGAATAACTAATGTGTACAATATGAACCAAGAAATGTAAACCTGTCCTGTCCATTTTTCAGATTTAAATGTCACAAATATTTGTAATTTTGGCCATTTTTACACATAAAAGGTCTTATTTCTATGGAAGCGTACAAGATAAAAAACTTACATTTATGAGAGTAAACTACAGGAGAAGATTAAAATTGATATATTTAAATGTAAGATTTTTTTCCTATTCACTTGTAGTGTGTCACCTTAAATTCAGTCAAGTTATTTAATAATTATTTGCATTTACAATACACAGCATAACAAAGGCCTCTTAACCAGAAGGAGAAAAAAATACATTTTTGATTTGTATTATTGTTTTTAGTCATGTATTTTGTGTTTATTGTTGTCAACACTCCCACAATCACTCAGCCCTCTAAAACTAAAACCCTCAGGACACTTGATAAATGTGGAGAAAATATATCAAGTAAACAGAGCATTTCAATTGGCGGCATCATTCACTCTCCACCCGTTGTGTGTGGCCACAGTCGCCCCGGGGCAGACAGACTGTGTCTTACCGTGAGCTGTTTGGTGGTGAGCCCGGCGTCCACCACAGCCTTGTGCATGGCTTTGAGCGTGTCGAAGTCTGGAGCTGCGATGAACACCACGTACGGCATGAACTCAGCCGTCCTCAGCACCTTCAGGGCCTGAGCACAGGAGAGGGCACATTCACTCACCGCGGGACAAATGTCCAGGGCAAAGACTGCTGTGGAGGACATTTTTATGACAATGGGGGCCAAACAGGGCAAGGATTCTACCAGGACAGTAGAGGGCAGCACTGCACCTCTTCTTCTTTCAAGAGTCGCCTCAACAAGTCACAATCAATCTTCTACTCTCACAAAAAAAAACAAAAAAAACATCCATAAATCTCCTTTTGGGTCTTCCTTCCTTCCTTCCTTCCTTCCTTCCTTCCTAATTACTCCCGTTTCCTCTCACTCCGCTTTCTCACTCCGCTCCTGTCACTCCGCTCCTGTCACTCCGCTCCTCTGTCACTCCGCTCCCCTCACTCCGCTCCTCTCACTCCGCTCCCCTCACTCCGCTCCCCTCACTCCGCTCCCCTCACTCCGCTCCCCTCACTCCGCTCCCCTCACTCCGCTCCTCTCACTCCGCTCCTCTCACTCCGCTCCTCTCACTCCGCTCCCCTCACTCCGCTCCTCTCACTCCGCTCCTCTCACTCCGCTCCCCTCACTCCGCTCCTCTCCGCTCCTCTGTCACTCCGCTCGTGTCACTCCGCTCGTGTCACTCCGCTCGTGTCACTCCGCTCCTCTGTCACTCCGCTCCTCTGTCACTCCGCTCCTGTCACTCCGCTCCTCTCACTCCGCTCCTCTGTCACTCCGCTCCTCTGTCACTCCGCTCGTGTCACTCCGCTCCTCTCACTCCACTCCCCTCACTCCGCTCCCCTCACTCCGCCTCTCACTCCGCTCCACTCACTCCGCTCCTCACTCGCCTTCTGTCACCTCCTCACTCCGCTCCTCTCACTCACTCCGCTCTCCTCACTCCGCTCCTCTCACTCCGCTCCTCTCACTCCGCTCCTCTCACTCCGCCTCCTCCGCTCCTTCCTCTCACTCCGCCTTCACCCGCCTCACTCCGCTCCTCTCACTCCGGTCCTCTCACTCCGGTCCTCTCACTCCGCCTCACTTCCGCTTCCTCACTCCGCCCCTGTCACTCGCTCCTCACTCCGCTCCTCACTCCGCCTCACTCGCTTCCCTCACTCCGCCGCTCCCTCTCACTCCGCTCTTCTCACTCCGCCTCACTCCGCCTTCACTCGCCTCACTCCGCCTCTGTCACTCCGATCCCCTCACTCTCCTCTCCTGTCACTCCGCTCCTCTCACTCCGCTCGCCTCACTCCGCTCATCTGTCAATCCGCTTCCACTCACTCGCCTCTGTCACTCCGCCTCACTCCGATCCTCTGTCATTCCGCTCCTCTGTCACTCCGCTCCTCTCACTCCGCCTCTCTCACTCCGCCTCTGTCACTCCGCTTCCTCACTCTGGGCCCTCTGTCACTCCGCCTCACTCCGCCTCCTCTCACTCCGCCTCTCTGTCACTCCGCCCTCTTCTGTCACTCCGCTCCCCTCACTCCGCCTCTCACTCCGCCTCTGTCACTCCGCCTCACTCCGCCTCTCACTCCGCCTCTGTCACTCCGCCTCACTCCGCTCCTCTCACTCCGCTTCCTCTGTCACTCCGCTCCTCACTCCGCTTCCTCCTCTTGTCACCTCCGGCCTTCACTCCGCCACTCCGGCCTCACTCCGCCTCACTCCGCCTCTCTCACTCCTCCGCTCCTGTCAATCCCGTCCTACTCCGCCTCCTCACTCACTCCGCCTTCACTCCGCTTCCTCACTACTCCTGCTCTCTCCTCACTCCGCCTCTCCTCACTTCTGTCACTCCGCTTCTCACTCCGCCTCTCACTTCTCCTCCGTTCACTCCGCCTTCACTCTCCTGTCACTCCGCCTCACTCCGCCCCTCACTCCGCCTCTTCACTCCGCCTCTCACTCCGCCTCACTCCGCCTCACTCCGCCTCCACTCCGCCTCTCTGTCACTCCGCCTTCTCACTCCGCCTCTGTCACTCCGCTCTCACTCCGCCCCTTCACTCCGCTTCCTGTCACTCCGCCTCTGTCACTCCGCTTCCCTCACTCCGCCTCTCCGCCTCTCTGTCACTCCGCCTTCTCACTCCGCCTCTTCACTCCGCCTCTCACTCCGCCTCCTCACTCCGCTTGGGCCACTCCGCCTCTCACCCCGCCTCCTCACTTCTGCCTCTCACTCTCACTCCCTCTCACTCTCTCCTCACTCCGCCTCCTTCCCTGTCACACTCCGCCCGCCGCCACACTCCACTCCGCTCCCCTCACTCCGCTCCCCTCACTCCGCTCCCCACACTCCGGCCCGCCACTCCGCCTCACTCCGCCTCCCGCACACCCGCCCGCCTCACTCCGCCTCTCACTCCGCCTCACTCTCCGCCTTTCCTGTCACTCCGCTCCTCTCACTCCGCCTTCCTCACTCCGCCTCACCGCTTCCTCACTCCGCTTCTCACTTCCGCCTCCTTCACTTCCGCTTCACTCGGGCCTCACTCCGCCTTCACTCCGCCTTTCCTCTGCTCACCGGCCTCGTCTCACTCCGCTCCTCACTCCGCCTCTTCACTCCGCTTCCCTCCTCACTCCGCTTCCTCACTCCGCCTCTCACTCCGCTCCTCTCCGCTCCTCACTCCGCCTTCCACTCCGCCTCACCTCGCTCTCACACTCCGCCCGCCTCTACACTCCGCCTCGCTTCCTCACTCCGCCTCTCACTCCGCCTCCTTCCACTCCGCCTCACTCCGCCTCCCTCACTCCGCCTCTCACTCCGCTTCCACACTCCGCTTCTCTGTCACACTCCGCCTCCTCGCCTCACTCCGCTTCTCACTCCGCTCCTCACTCCGGGCCCCCACACTCCGCCTCACACTCGCTCCGCCTCCGCCTCACTCCGCTCCCCTCACTCCGCTCCTCTCACTCCGCTCCTCTCACTCCGCTCCTCTCACTCCGCTCCTCTCACTCCGCTCACCGCTTCCTCACTCCGCCTCACTCCGCCTCTTCACTCCCGCCTCGCCACTCCGCTCCTCTCACTCCGCTCCTCTCACTCCGCTCCTCACCGCTCGTCTCACTCCGCTCCTCTCACTCTTCTCCCGACTCACCTGTGGGTTGACGTCCAGGATGCAGGTGCGCCCGGTAGCCACGACTTGATGTATGGAGTCGATTTTGGTGCCGTACAGGTTTCCCTCGTACTCTCCGTGCTCCAGGAAGCGTCCGGCCTTCACGTCCAGCTCCATCTCTGTGCGGGACGTGAAGTGGTACGAGTTCCCGTCCAGCTCGTCGTCCCTCGGCCGCCTCGACGTATCTGACCACAGCACAGCACAGTTTAAACACCATAGTGTGTGCACCCAGTCTGGCACAGTCAGTCAAACCAACAGCTGCTGTGAGCAGAACACAGAGTAGAAAGTAAACTATGCTGCAGTGAGATCAAATCATTCAATCAATCAATCATTTAGCTTGTCCCTTCACCGACATCTGTTCTGTTTACTGCTTCGATCAGTCGCCTGCCTCTTCACGTAATCGTTCTTGATCTCATTGAATGCCTCTCTTTCCATGTGTTTTTAGCTATTAAACAAAGTGTAATTAAACCATAAATATGTTTAATGCCATATTGTGGAACATTCAAGGCAAAGCACAAACATCTTCATCGACGGTAAAGTTACATAGTGCATCTTTAAAGTGTTATTTGGAAAGTGCTTAGCGTGTTTTGAGAATCCCATACTCACAGGGGATAGTGGTGCCGAAGAGCGTGGGCTGTAGGACCATCAGTCTGTTCTTCAAGCTCCGCCTACCTACACCCTGAGCACCAATCAGAACCAATGTCTTCCTCTGAAAGGGCGGGACTTTGGCCACCTCCTCATAGATCTGCAGCTCGTGTCGGTCAAACTCTGCACAGAGACATCGGGCATCAGTGTTTGTGTGTGTGTGTGTGTGTGTGTGTGTGTGTGTGTGTGTGTGTGTGTGTGTGTGTGTGTGTGTGTGTGTGTGTGTGTGCGTGCGTGCGTGCGTGCGTGTGTGCGTGTGTGTGCGTGTCTATGGTGTATTTGTTTGTGTGTGTGTGATCTTAAAAAGTCACTTGTGTCTGACCTGCGTTCTTGGCCGTGAGGTACATCATTTTCTTCTTCTTTTTCCCGGCGAGAGTCCCACACAACATCCCTGCAACACAGAGTCCCATCATGTGACACAGAGTCCCATCATGTGACACACAGAGTCCCATCATGTGACACAGAGTCCCATCATGTGACACAGAGTCCCATCATGTGTCCCATCATGTGACACAGAGTCCCATCATGTGACACACAGAGTCCCATCATGTGACACACAGAGTCCCATCATGTGACACACAGAGTCCCATCATGTGACACAGAGTCCCATCATGTGACACACAGAGTCCCATCATGTGACACAGAGTCCCATCATGTGACACACAGAGTCCCATCATGTGACACACAGAGTCCCATCATGTGACACACAGAGTCCCATCATGTGACACACAGAGTCCCATCATGTGACACAGAGTCCCATCATGTGACACACAGAGTCCCATCATGTGACACACAGAGTCCCATCATGTGACACACAGAGTCCCATCATGTGACACACAGAGTCCCATCATGTGACACACAGAGTCCCATCATGTGACACACAGAGTCCCATCATGTGACACACAGAGTCCCATCATGTGACACACAGAGTCCCATCATGTGACACACAGAGTCCCATCATGTGACACACAGAGTCCCATCATGTGACACACAGAGTCCCATCATGTGACACACAGAGTCCCATCATGTGACACACAGAGTCCCATCATGTGACACAGAGTCCCATCATGTGACACAGAGTCCCATCATGTGACAGAGTCCCATCATGTGACACACAGAGTCCCATCATGTGACACAGAGTCCCATCATGTGACACACAGAGTCCCATCATGTGACACACAGAGTCCCATCATGTGACACACAGAGTCCCATCATGTGACACACAGAGTCCCATCATGTGACACACAGAGTCCCATCATGTGACACACAGAGTCCCATCATGTGACACAGAGTCCCATCATGTGACACACAGAGTCCCATCATGTGACACACAGAGTCCCATCATGTGACACACAGAGTCCCATCATGTGACACACAGAGTCCCATCATGTGCCACAGAGTCCCATCATGTGACACAGAGTCCCATCATGTGACACACAGTCCCATCATGTGACACAGAGTCATGTGACACACACAGTGCACACAGCAGTGACAGCACCAGTTAAAGGCTGCACTGTGCTGATCATTCAGGCAGACCTCATAAACCATGTATTTCAGAGGAAGTTGAGCAGCTCAACTACAGAGTCACACTCGCCCTCCTCCTGCCACACGTCCTGAAGTACACTCTGTGTCCAGCAGAGGGCCACATTGGCTCATTGTGCTGCCACTGGCTTCATTCCCCACAGCCCACTCTACCACACACCCGCCACTTTGTATTGGTGGCTATGCTAGCAAAAGTGTATTTATTTTTTTTTTTTTTACATATTTTAGAAATTAGGGTAAGGTTAGAGTTAGGGTAAGGTTTAGGAACAGATTTGGTTACGTTTAGGGCTTTGGTGCAGGTAAACTAACCAGGTCTCAGCAGAACTGTGTTGTGCAACATCTAGAAACTCCCACAGCTTTAGTTTGTACATGTATTACATCATGATTCTAGAACTAGCAGAAATATATAGAAGTGATATATAGATTTTTTCCCTTTATTTTGGTGAAAATTATTTTGTCCATTTTGCATAAAATATGCACTGTTTAACTTTTCTGGTGGAGGGTTCACCACCTGCTGGGCTCCATGACACTGTTGGGTAATAACCAAAAATGTATTTAGAATACAGTTACTTTACCTAAACTCAAAAAAGAATATGGCAGTACTTTATCATGTGATTTAGGCAACAAACTGAGCACTTGTAGAGAGAAAAATATGTATTTTTTATATAACTAATATAGTGTGATATAACTATAAGTGTTCAGTATTCATAAGTAACAGTTGCTATATACTTTCACAGTATTCTTTTCAATGCTGTTCATGGATATTCATTGCTTTAAGAATGTTCCACAGTGTGGCATTAAACATAGAATATCCATGGAGACAAACATGTGACAGCACCAGGCCAAGGTAAAGGTCAGATCTGTGGAGAGGCGAGTCTGCTCACACTAAGAATGCATGATTTCAAGGAATATTTTAGCAATAATTTCATTTCAAATGAATGCTCGACATAAGTTTAAAGCCATTCCAGAAAAAGCTCAAATACATTCATTTACTCAGTCAAAAGGCAAAGCTCTAACATAGTGCACTTTTAAATGACACAAATAATTCATTAGGTTTATTATAAATATACTATTCTTTAGATCCAGGGCCAAGTCGAGCTTCCACACGACACAAATGAATGACGGACGTCTGACCTGATCCTTCGAAGTCTCTGGGGACGAAGGCTTTCCTCTTCTCCTCCAGGAACTGACTGGGGATGAGTCCTGTGGCCCCTCCCACCATATGACACGCCTGGAAATATCAGGGTTAGGGTTACAAAATTAGACGCAGTATGATATTAATACTACTCTTTAATTAGCAATATTTGTATGAAAAGAGTGTATTGTGTTGACAGCATTTGCGCTTTCACTTTCCATCTGAATGTTTGATTAGACGTGTGACGTCCTCTGCTGGGGACAGACAAAAAGTCTAACACTAATGGTTCTATTTAGTCACTCCTGACCACCAGAGGGCGCTGCTGAGAGAACTGAATGATTAAATGAGACACATTTTAGGTGCTTTTTTTCCAAAAAGTTTGAAAATAAACTGTCTACTATATTTTTACCGACAAAAAGTGGATTTGGAGCGCCAACAGTAAATATGTAGTTTTTTTCTAACAGGTCCCAAGGGTTAATCCTGTACTGTGGAACCTGACAGCCCACATGTGCACCTCCAACGTGTCCCTTTAGATCAGGGGTGTCCAAACTTTTTCCATCGAGGGCCACATATTGAAATATAGACCAAGTGGAGAGCTTGGTCTATCAATCAATCAATCAATCTATCAATCAATCGCAAAACGTTAAAAAAAGCTGCATTTATCTGATGTTTTAAGCTCCACCACATCTACATTCAGTCTCAGTGCCTTAATATCAGGTCTGTGTTGCACCAAAATGTTAGTTATTTAGGTTGGAATTGTAGAAAATCTGAAATGTGCTGTAAATAGTACTTATCAGGACAATGTGGGCCAGTTCACCAGGAAGCCTAAGGGCCAAGAAAAATTGGTCTGAGGGCCGCATTTGGCCCCCGGGCCTGAGTTTGGACATGCCTGCTTTAGATGATGTGAGTGGGACTCGTGTTACCTGCCACCAGTTGGGGTCCTCTCGGTTGACGATCTGCAGGATGTCCCCTCTGCAGAAGGCCATGCCCGCCTCTCTGCAGGGGATCAGGCTGTCATGGGCCGGGTCGTAGTCAAAGTACGGACGCACGTACACCTGCAACACACACACACACAACACTGTTCAGCGATGTGGGGGAGAGGGGCCCCGAGCAGACAGAGGGGCCCCTGATTAGAATCTTTTTTCCTGTAAGAGTACTATTTGTTTCCCCATTGAACATATTGTAAAAACAGTACTTTGTGACAGAATCAATCTGTCGCACACTGTCTGCATCTCACATTAAGAATCTGATGGATCTCAAACCAAGGCCGGCCCTAGACAAGTTGGTGCCCGGGGTGTAAATGGGCATCTCATGTGTTTCATTTTGGACGTGTTTCAAAAGGAAATTGGGAACAACAACATAATTTGGGTCCGTCAAGTAAATAAATCTAATTTGATCAAAACATCAAATTAGGATTAAATAAAACAATGCTGCTAGTCGACCTGTGTGGTATAAACCTGAATAAACCATTGTAGCATGGAGTGGATCAACTCTGTAGACTCTGGAGACAAAGACCTTCTGCTAAAGTTAAAGCTTTTAATGTAGAAATTTAATCGATTACAGCATGAAATACCATGAAGCAGAGCCTGCAGTGGGTGAGCTGTACGTACGGCAGAGAAAGAAGCCACTATTGTGCATAAATCTATTCAATTATAATATGAGGAGCTAGATACACAGCTAGAGAGGCGATGTACAAGAAACACTTGAAATAAATTGGGCATAAAGTACCTTTAAACACGTTATGCCTGTAGTTTTGTGAGATTAAAAAAGTGAATGACAGAGAGAGAGAGTGACCTACATCTCATCTGAAGGGTTATTAATAGGCTTACACACGACTGCAAAGCATTCTGGGAGGAGCTGTCCGGGACACATCAGAGGGAGGGGTGAACCTGCTCTGGACAGGGGCACACTGACTCAGGAATGTGCACCCGCATTCTAGTACGACAGGAAATTCACTTTTTCATATCCTGAAATGTGTGGTGTTTGTATGATTTATGAGATAAGGGCACAATAATGTACAAACATGACCTCAGAGGCTAAAACGCAAGAAAGTCCCGAACACAAACCAAGCTCAATATGAATGAATGAATACGTTTATTTGGCTGTCCATATACCGAACAAAATTATATACAATAGAGAAAAAAATACATTTCCATCTGTTTGTAACCAAAAGGATTGGGCTGAAGCAGCTTATATAAGCCCATCCTGAATATTATACAAAGTCAACAATACAGACATAAGAAAAAAGAAAAATCCACTACGTTTTATCTTAAACTTAGAATTCTACTCTCTCTTATACATCTTTTAATTTATAACAATAATTTATATGTATTAATCATTTCATTTTTTAGAGTTTTTTTTATTTTTATTTTGACAGAGTATTTATTAACTTAAATTCATCTCTGAGCTCATTCCAAAGTTTGATTCCTAAAACAGTCACATCTTTGCCATTAGTTAGTTAGTAACATTAGTTCTTGCTTTATTCAATTCAAACCGAAGTAAAGCTCTGAGGTTAGAGACACTATTTCATAATTTAAAGAAAGATTGAACGCCTATGGCAAGGTCCTTACTCACAGCACCAAACAACATTTCCAACATTTTTAACTTAACTATGTCCATAAATTTTAATATTTTTGATTTTAAAAAGAGTTCATGAGTAGGATCACGAAATCCTGCTTTATTAATTATTCTTAGTGCCCTTTTTTGTAGTTTGATTATTGGACCCAAGTATGTTTTACAGGCATTTCCCCAGATTTCTGAGAATATCTGCTCCTCTGGCATTGAAGGATGGGTCAAACAGAGTAAAGCTTCCTTTAAACTCTCCACATGTTAACAGTGTTCAGACTTTGCTTTGTTCAATCCACACATCTTCGTCTCACGGTTTTAAGCTGTAAAACTGTACACAGTATGGATGTGTATATAGTACTGTATATTGTACTGTATGTATTTGTTGCATTGTATTTGTCTATCTGTCCACTTTTTTCAGATGAAAAGCACAATCTTGCTAAATCCAACAATAATGCTACTAGAAATATCTAATCCACTATTATGCCCTGTCCAAATCACAAAGAAAGCATAAAAAATAAAAGCGTGGGATTCATCACACTGTGGGGACGGAAATCTGTTCACAAAAAACATATCCTCATGAGGTAAGTCAGACAAGACATCTGTGTGTGTGAGTGTGAGCGTGTGAGTGTGTGTGTGTGTGTGTGTGTGTGTGTGTGTGTGTGTGTGTGTGTGTGTGTGTGTGTGTGTGTGTGTGTGTGTGTGTGTCTGTGTGTGTGTGTGTGTGTGTGTGTGTGTGTGTGTGTGTGTGTGTGTGTGTGTGTGTGTGTGTGTGTGTGTGTGTGTGTGTGAGTGTGAGTGTGTGAGTGTGTGTGTGTGTGCACGTGTGTGCGTGTGAGTGTGTGTGTGTGTGTGTGTGTGTGTGTGTGTGTGCGTGTGTGTGAGTGTGAGCGTGTGAGTGTGTGTGCACGTGTGTGCGTGCGTGTGTGTCTGTGTGTGTGTGTGTGTGTCTCTGTGTGTGCGTGTGTGTGTGACATTTACCTGAGGTGGTGTGTCTCTGTCTCTGTGTGTGTGTGTGTGTGTGTGTGTGTGTGTGAGAGTGTGTGAGTGTGTGTGTGTGTCTCTGTGTATGTGTGTGTGTGTGTGTCTCTGTGTGTGTGTGTGTGTGTGTGTGTGTGTGTGTGTGTGAGTGTGTGTGTGTGTGTGTGTGTGTGTGTGTGTGTGTGTGTGTGTGTGGTTCACCTGAGGTGGTGCAGGTGCGTCCCTGTAGCTGGGCAGGATCTTGAGGGTGATGCTGCCGCTGCACTCCTTCAGCATGTCCTGGAGCTCTGTGGGATTGTTGCCCACGTCCTTCCCGTTCACTTCTTTGATGATGTCGCCCACGTGCAGCAGGCCCTGGCGATCGATCATGCCGCCGTGAAGGATCCGCGCAATCACCAGCTCGTCCTTGTCCACCCGGAACGTCACGCCCTGGGACACATTTACAACTATTGCTTACTTAAAATGGATTTCAAGTAAAACTTCTGTAAGTACGAACAATAACAGGTGGACAAAGGGCCCTGAGGTCTGTCACAGGTGGACAAAGGGCCCTGAGGTCTGTCACAGGTGGACAAAGGGCCCTGAGGTCTGTCACAGGTGGACAAAGGGCCCTGAGGTCTGTCACAGGTGGACCAGGGGCCCTGAGGTCTGTCACAGGTGGACCAGGGGCCCTGAGGTCTGTCACAGGAGGACAAAGGGCCCTGAGGTCTGTCACAGGTGGACAAAGGGCCCTGAGGTCTGTCACAGGTGGACCAGGGGCCCTGAGGTCTGTCACAGGTGGACCAGGGGCCCTGAGGTCTGTCACAGGAGGACAAAGGGCCCTGAGGTCTGTCACAGGTGGACAAAGGGCCCTGAGGTCTGTCACAGGTGGACAAAGGGCCCTGAGGTCTGTCACTGGTGGACAAAGGGCCCTGAGGTCTGTCACAGGAGGACAAAGGGCCCTGAGGTCTGTCACAGGAGGACAAAGGGCCCTGAGGTCTGTCACAGGTGGACAAAGGGCCCTGAGGTCTGTCACAGGTGGACCAGGGGCCCTGAGGTCTGTCACAGGAGGACAAAGGGCCCTGAGGTCTGTTACAGGAGGACAAAGGGCCCTGAGGTCTGGTCACAGGTGGACCAGGGGCCCGGAAGTCTGTCACAGGTAGACTAAGGGCCCTGAGGTCTGCCACAGGTGGACCAGGGGCCCTGAGGTCTGTCACAGGTGGACAAAGGGCCCTGAGGTTTGTCACTGGTGGACAAAGGGCCCTGAGGTCTGTCACTGGTGGACAAAGGGCCCTGAGGTCTGTCACAGGAGGACAAAGGGCCCTGAGGTCTGTCACAGGTGGACAAAGGGCCCTGAGGTCTGTCACAGGAGGACAAAGGGCCCTGAGGTCTGTCACAGGTGGACCAGGGGCCCTGAGGTCTGTCACAGGTGGACAAAGGGCCCTGAGGTCTGTCACAGGTGGACAATGCCCCCTGAGGTCTGTCACAGGTGGACAAAGGGCCCTGAGGTCTGTCACAGGTGGAAAAAGGGCCCTGAGGTCTGTCACAGGAGGACAAAGGGCCCTGAGGTCTGTCACTGGTGGACAAAGGGCCCTGAGGTCTGTCACAGGTGGACCAGGGGCCCTGAGGTATGTCACAGGTGGACAAAGGGCCCTGAGGTCTGTCACAGGAGGACAAAGGGCCCTGAGGTCTGTCACAGGTGGACAAAGGGCCCTGAGGTCTGTCACAGTGAGGTCTGTCAAGGAGGACAGGTAGAGGGCCCTGAGGTCTGTCACAAGGGTCTCACCAGGGCCTCTGAGGTCATGTCATCTGTCACAGGACAAAGGGCGAGGTCTGCAAGTCAGGCTGTCACAGGTGAACTCCTGTCACAGATCCCTGGGCTGGGCAAAGGGCCCTGAGGTCTGTCACAGAAGGGCCTGAGGTGGACAAAGGGCCTGAGGTCTGTCACAGGAGGACAAAGGGCCCTGAGGTCTGTCACAGAAGGACAAAGGGCCCTGAGGTCTGTCACAGGAGGCAAAGGGGCCCTGAGGTCTGTCAAAGGAGGTGGACAAAGGGCCCTGAGGTCTGTCACAGGTGGACAAAGGGCCCTGAGGTCTGTCACAGGAGGACAAAGGGCCCTGAGGTCTGTCACAGGTGGACAAAGGGGCCCTGAGGTCTGTCAGGGCCCAGTGACAAAGGGCCCTGAGGTCTGTCACTGGTGGACAAAGGGCCCTGAGGTCTGTCACAGGTGGACCAAGGGCCCTGAGGTTTGTCACAGAATGGACCAGGGGCCCTGAGGTCTGTCACAGGAGGACAAAGGGCCCTGAGGTCTGTCACAGGTGGACAAAGGGCCCTGAGGTCTGTCACAGGAGGACAAAGGGCCCTGAGGTCTGTCACAGGTGGACAAAGGGCCCTGAGGTCTGTCACAGGTGGACCAGGGGCCCTGAGGTCTGTCACAGGTAGACAAAGGGCCCTGAGGTCTGTCACAGGAGGACAAAGGGCCCTGAGGTCTGTCACAGGTGGACAAAGGGCCCCGAGGTCTGTCACAGGAGGACAAAGGGCCCTGAGGTCTGTCACAGGAGGACAAAGGGCCTGAGGTCTGTCACAGGGAGGACAAAGGGCCCCGAGGTCTGTCACAGGGAGGACAGGGCCTGAGGTCTGTCACAGGTCTGTCACAGACAAGGTCCCTGAGGTCTGTCACAGGTGGACAAAGGGCCCTGAGGTCTGTCACAGGTGGACAAAGGGCCCTGAGGTCTGTCACAGGTGGACCAGGGGCCCTGAGGTCTGTCACAGGTGGACCAGGGGCCCTGAGGTCTGTCACAGGAGGACAAAGGGCCCTGAGGTCTACCTGGGTGGACAAAGGGCCAGGTGTCACAGGTGGACCCAGGGGCCTGAGGTCTGTCACAGGTGGACCAGGGGCCTGAGGTCTGTCACAGGAGGACAAAGGGCTGAGGTCTGTCACAGGTGGACAAAGGTGCCCTGAGGTCTGTCACAGGTGGACCAGGGGCCCTGAGGTCTGTCACAGGTGGACCAGGGGCCCTGAGGTCTGTCACAGGAGGACAAAGGGCCCTGAGGTCTGTCACAGGTGGACAAAGGGCCCTGAGGTCTGTCACAGGTGGACCAGGGGCCCTGAGGTCTGTCACTGGTGGACAAAGGGCCCTGAGGTCTGTCACAGGAGGACAAAGGGCCCTGAGGTCTGTCACAGGAGGACAAAAGGCTCTGAGGTCTGTCACAGGTGGACAAAGGGCCCTGAGGTCTGTCACAGGTGGACCATGGGCCCTGAGGTCTGTCACAGGAGGACAAAGGGCCCTGAGGTCTGTTACAGGAGGACAAAGGGCCCTGAGGTCTGTCACAGGTGGACCAGGGGCCCGGAAGTCTGTCACAGGTAGACTAAGGGCCCTGAGGTCTGACACAGGAGGACAAGGGGCCCTGAGGTCTGTCACAGGTGGACAAAGGGCCCTGAGGTCTGTCACTGGTGGACAAAGGGCCCTGAGGTCTGTCACAGGAGGACAAAGGGCCCTGAGGTCTGTCACAGGTGGACAAAGGGCCCTGAGGTCTGTCACAGGAGGACAAAGGGCCCTGAGGTCTGTCACAGGTGGACCAGGGGCCCTGAGGTCTGTCACAGGTGGACAAAGGGCCCTGAGGTCTGTCACAGGTGGACAAAGGGCCCTGAGGTCTGTCACAGGTGGACAAAGGGCCCTGAGGTCTGTCACAGGTGGACAAAGGGCCCTGAGGTCTGTCACAGGAGGACAAAGGGCCCTGAGGTCTGTCACAGGAGGACAAAGGGCCCTGAGGTCTGTCACAGGTGGACTAGGGGCCCTGAGGTATGTCACAGGAGGACAAAGGGCCCTGAGGTCTGTCACAGGAGGACAAAGGGCCCTGAGGTCTGTCACAGGTGGACAAAGGGCCCTGAGGTCTGTCACAGGAGGACAAAGGGCCCTGAGGTCTGTCACAGGTGGACAAAGGGCCCTGAGGTCTGTCACAGGTGGACCAGGGGCCCTGAGGTATGTCACAGGTGGACAAAGGGCCCTGAGGTCTGTCACAGGAGGACAAAGGGCCCTGAGGTCTGTCACAGGTGGACAAAGGGCCCTGAGGTCTGTCACAGGAGGACAAAGAGCCCTGAGGTCTGTCACAGGAGGACAAAGGGCCCTGAGGTCTGTCACAGGTGGACAAAGGGCCCTGAGGTCTGTCACAGGAGGACAAAGGGCCCTGAGGTCTGTCACAGGTGGACAAAGGGCCCTGAGGTCTGTCACAGGTGGACAAAGGGCCCTGAGGTCTGTCACAGGAGGACAAAGGGCCCTGAGGTCTGTCACAGGTGGACAAAGGGCCCTGAGGTCTGTCACAGGTGGACCAGGGGCCCTGAGGTATGTCACAGGTGGACAAAGGGCCCTGAGGTCTGTCACAGGTGGACAAAGGGCCCTGAGGTCTGTCACAGGTGGACCAGGGGCCCTGAGGTCTGTCACAGGTGGACAAAGGGCCCTGAGGTCTGTCACAGGTGGACCAGGGGCCCTGAGGTATGTCACAGGTGGACAAAGGGCCCTGAGGTCTGTCACAGGTGGACCAGGGGCCCTGAGGTCTGTCACAGGTGGACAAAGGGCCCTGAGGTCTGTCACAGGAGGACAAAGGGCCCTGAGATCTGTCACGGGTGGACCAGGGGCCCTGAGGTCTGTCACAGGTGGACCAGGGGCCCTGAGGTCTGTCACAGGTGGACAAAGGGCCCTGAGGTCTGTCACAGGAGGACAAAGGGCCCTGAGGTCTGTCACAGGTGGACCAGGGCCCTGAGGTCTGTCACAGGAGGACAAAGGGCCCTGAGGTCTGTCACAGGTGGACCAGGGGCCCTGAGGTCTGTCACAGGTGGACAAAGGGCCCTGAGGTCTGTCACAGGTGGACCAGGGGCCCTGAGGTCTGTCACAGGTGGACAAAGGGCCCTGAGGTCTGTCACACGTGGACAAAGGGCCTTGAGGTCTGTCACAGTAGGACAAAGGGCCCTGAGGTCTGTCACAGGTGGACCAGGGGCCCTGAGGTCTGTCACAGGTGGACCAGGGGCCCTGAGGTCTGTCACAGTAGGACAAAGGGCCCTGAGGTATGTTACAGGTGGATCAGGGGCCCTGAGGTCTGTCACAGGTGGACCAGGGGCCCTGAGGTCTGTCACAGGTGGACTAGGGGCCCTGAGGTCTGTCACAGGAGGACTAGGGGCCCTGAGGTCTGTCACAGGAGGACAAAGGGCCCTGAGGTCTGTCACAGGTGGACCAGGGGCCCTGAGGTCTGTCACAGGTGGACCAGGGGCCCTGAGGTCTGTCACAGGTGGACCAGGGGCCCTGAGGTCTGTCACAGGAGGACAAAGGGCCCTGAGGTCTGTCACAGGTGGACCAGGGGCCCTGAGGTCTGTCACAGGTGGACCAGGGTCCCTGAGGTCTGTCACAGGTGGACCAGGGGCCCTGAGGTCTGTCACAGGAGGACAATGGGCCCTGAGGTCTGTCACAGGTGGACTAGGGGCCCTGAGGTCTGTCACAGGAGGACAAAGGGCCCTGAGGTCTGTCACAGGTGGACCAGGGGCCCTGAGGTCTGTCACAGGTGGACCAGGGGCCCTGAGGTCTGTCACAGGTGGACCAGGGGCCCTGAGGTCTGTCACAGGTGGATCAGGGGCCCTGAGGTCTGTCACAGGTGGACCAGGGGCCCTGAGGTTGTTAACATGTGCAGGAGTGGTCACACACATACATTTCTCACTCTTTCCAATGAAAAGTCTCACCAGAGGCTCTCCGGCCTTCTTCCTGATGCCGATCATTCTGACCGCGTCTGCTTGCATCAAAGCGCTGTTTACTGCCGCGTCATTGGTCATCTCAGCAGGGGGTGGGACTTCGTAACACTTAGAGGCCACCATGTCATGAGCCTCCAGCAGGGACTGAAACACACAGAAGATCAAACATGAAAATGCCTGCATTCTGAGCTTTACTTTTCAGTCACTTTTCAGATTGCTGAGGATATGAGAATATGAACACTGTGGAGTTAAAAGACAGAGATATGACAAAACATTACAAAGTCCATCCTAAGCACCTATATTAAATATTCCAATGTAATAAATAATCCCTCTTCTTTTCCCCAGTGTTATCATTTCAAAAGATTAGGACAAAATTTGTTTTCCATAAGTTGTATTTTTTAATGATGTAGAGGCCGACCTGGCCTAACGTTTTTGAAGGGAAACTCCCTGTTCGGTCTGGGAATCGAGCCCAGGACCTTCATGCTGTGAAACCGAAGTGCTTGCCATTGAGGCGCCTCACTACACCAGATCATGATGTTGGACCCTCTTCTTTACACCAAACAAAGCATTTACACCAAAAAGCTTTGTAAACTGACACTAGTAACACTTTAACACACAACCAGCTGGTGTTAAAGCGACAACTTTAACACTCTGTCCCACATTGACAAACCCCATCCACTACTAATATGCTCTAATGGGTTTAGAAGTAATTATGGGATGGATGAAATCCTAAATATGGATTATTGATGGCTATGCTCTGTACACACACACACACACACACACACGCACGTGCACACACACGTGCACGCACACACGCACGCGCACACACACACACGCACACACACACAGACACACACACAGACACACGCACGCACGCACGCACGCACACACACACACACGCACACACACACACACACACACACACACACACACAGCTGCTTGTGTCTCAGTAGGTCAGGCAGGTCTTATCCAGCAGATTAGCACCGAGCCGTCTGATTGGTCCACAGGTCTCACCGGGCTCTCAACCTCAACTCCTATTGGTCCATTTGGTAATTCTGGTCACAAACGCTGCTGCACTAATGTCTCCCAAAGAAATGCCACAGTAGTCAACATGAATGTGGTGATTTGGTGTTTTGGTGTTTTGTTGTGGGCAGCTGGAGGAGCGGGCTAATGTTAGCTTGCTAGTGCGTCAAAACTATCGAAGAACGCCTAGTGTTCTGTACAAAAAAGGTTTATGGATCTCGCCAGTGACCGCCCACCCCTTGGTTCCGGAAGATCATATATTTTTCTCATAGGGATTCTGAAAAATATATATCTGCAATGTTTGAAAGCTTGTTTAAGCATAAGATCTATAATTTTATTTAAAATATGTGTCTGAAACTTTATAAACTGCTAAGTTATTAAAACATTTTGTAGAATTTT
>CM033636.1:12878193-13065693 GCA_019453435.1 Rhinogobius similis | reverse complement strand
ACACTCACTGCCTTTCACGCAGACAACGCTCAGAGAACCATCAGACGACTCATTCAGGCTGAAAAGGGGACTAGGAGTTCAGATGTGTTCAGTCATTTAACTTTAGCGCTAAAACTGTAGCTCTAATTGTAAAAACAAAAGCTGCCAATGCACTTCCCAGTAATCTGGGATATACTGTAGGTTTATGTAAGTGGCAACTCGTTTATTTTGAGCAATTCATTTGTCACTCACTATTATTGAGAACAAATGTACATCCAGGCATTTGAGTGAAGAACATGTTTGCAGAGCTCTAAACTACAGGTTAAGCAGCTTTTACACATTTAGTTCTTCATTCTTAAAAAGGACATTTCCCAAATAATTACAATAGCCTTTTCAATTTGCTAAGTGCTACCATTCAAATTATAATTTGGATATTATTGTGATTAATCTTGCAGCCCTAACAGTGAGTGAATGACAGAGGCAGAGGTAGAGCCAGCCGCCTCAGAGATGACAAACGTTTGGTATTGTAACCATACTGCTCCAAAATCATCCAAAACTTTAATTAGGATGTTTTACCCAACATTTATACACATATACATGCACAGTGCACAATATGAGTGGCTAGCACTCTCGGTCTCATGTCTCACAACAAGAGGGTTCCTCGTTCACGTCCCAGACCGGGCCTTTCTGTGTTCCTCCTGTGTCTGGGTGGGTTTCCTCTGTGCTCCAGTTTACCTTCTACTCAACTCAAAACATGCCCCACAGGTAAACTGCTCCAGCTTCAGTAATCCTCACCAAGCAGAGCGGAGGATCTGGGGGCGGGGCCCTGAGCGCTGTACTGCGGCTGCTCTGTGCTCCTCACAGCAGCACTGAAGGGTGTACAGTATAACTTCACCTTTGAACTTTCTGGTAGGGGGTTTGCCACCTGCTTGTCTCCACAGAGATATTATTGCTTTGCCGGGAATCTTCCACAATATGGCATTAAACTAATCTATCTGCACGGAGACAAGCACCAGGCCATGTTACTGGTCAGATCTGTGAGGCTGCATGCTTTTCAAGGGACTTATTTAGCACGGAATAAATGAATAATCATTTTAATGCCATACTGTGGAATACTCCAGGTAAAGTAAAAAGCATGCAGTGGCCCCGCCAGGTGTTGTAGGGTGTGCCTCACATGTGTGAACAGTACTCCACATGGGACCCGCCGTCCTGTGGTGTGGGACATAATGTGATGTGACTGTGGCTCTGATGGGTCTGTGTCACTCACAGTGGGGCTCTCCATGATGCCGCGCAGGAACAGCAGGTCGATGTCTTTAGCTCCTCCCCCTCCTCCCCCCTCTCCTCCACCGCTGGGGGGCTGCTGCTCCTCGGGCACATTGTCCAACACTTGTTGCATGGCTGTGGACAGAGACAGAGCAGCGACAGTTAGGGACACATCTGATTCAAAGAACCACCAACATGGAACACACGAGGCACGTCCTCCAGGAACCAAGACTCTACTTCAGCATTGGGAGAGTTCTTAAGAGAGTCCTAACAGTGTGTTCTGTTAAGGTTTTCAACAAGACACACGATGAATGGTGCAACAGCGCCAAAACTCATGGACACAGCTGGATTGCCCTCGAGTGAGCGCATCCTAAGAGTATATGTTTATGAGCCAGTTTCTTCATCATTCGTCATTCTGCTAAATGAGAGTCTGACTGTCCTGAGATACTGTAAACTGTTTACACTGATCCTCAGTATCTAGACACAAAGTCGGCCAGAGTGCACATTAAAATGACAACTTGACACGATGGATAGCAATTATAGAAAAACATAATTATAATGACACATATGCATTTAGTCTTCACATTATGTCAACAGATGATCTCATGTCTGCACCACCATATTACACTGGTAAATGAAGCCTCTCTGTAATAGCCTGGGTTCACGTGACATCACGACGTTCTGGACTGCCCTCAGTCTAATGTCAAGTGTCTGATCATGTGACTTTGGACTGTGACAAAAGAGCTCTGACTGTGGTTTATATCAAGCACGTCTTGGTCAGAGTGAGCCCTCTCTCTGTGTCTACATCAGTCTGACCAGAGTAAAGACAAACACGTGACCAAAGGTAGACCAGCGCTCCTCAGAGTAACAACAGAGAACAGGAGCATATTCCCCCATTTCAGTTTTATTTACAAACTTTTACAATCAACACTGCATTTGTAAAATAATTCCTGGTGAGCGATCAGCTCACAGATACAACCCATGAGAAGATACTCAAGACCATGTTCAAAGGCCAATAAAAACACATATAATCTGTGTGTACTATGTGTCAAGTACATACAAATATATATTGACATGATTTAAAGTTACATTTTTGACACACATTTATTTGAAAGTTTAAATGTTCAAACTGAAAAATAAAGAATGTCTTTTGTGTAAATAAATCTGCTGCCCATGTCCAACCAGAAAGTCAAATTATAGCCTAAAGTACATGAAACAAACTATGTTTTAGTGAAATAAGTCAACTAACTTTTCATATGCACGTTAAAGACATTAACTTCAACAATAGTTGTGGTATTTTGAAGACTGTATGACAAGGAAAAACATGGTTAAAAGCTTGGTTTAATTTCTTCTGGACAACACTTGCATTCTTGACACAATGGACCAGTCAAAACTCGAGAAATGCACTGCAATAGAATATTTATTGTCTAGATTCAACCTTAATTTATGGTGAAAAGTAAATGTCTCTGACCAGAACACAACTCTCTGCAAAGCACTGCAGACCACTCCACAGACTCGGCTCTTCAGTGTCCCAGATCCCGGCTCTCGACATCGCCCCAGATTCACCAAGAACGGCTGCTTCTGCTCTGTGCGGCTGCCGTCCAACAAACGCTCTCCTCCAGAGCCCTCGGCCATAAAACCTCTGCTCTTATATAGAGTTTGTGCCCAAAATGTATTTAGCAATTCACCAATTCTTGACATTTTTCGTCTAATTTCCATCTGCCTAACTGTTGCATCCTGTGGACAGCACATGTTCACTCTAGGCCCATACTTCTGTCACATTTCTACCTTTATTAATGTGATGAACTTATCTGACTGTACCATGCTGCCATTGGTTGCAGAGATACATTAATAGGTAGGATTAGCATTTTTTGTCCATCAGCTGGACCCCCCTGCAGAGTGCTCCCTCGTCCTGCACTGAACCAATGACTTAGTGAATCTGTGCTCCTCATTAACCAATCACTGGCTGTGACCAGTTTCTAACCCCAGTGTGTGCTGCTTGTATGTGTTGCTTTTTCATTCATATATTTTTTCGGTCGCGGGTGACTGAAGCCTATCCTTTGGGCTTCACCCTAACTCTAACCTGGGATTCGAACCCACAATCTCCTTATTGAGAGGCAGAAGCTCTAGCCGCTCTGCCACCATGCACCCCAAGAATTTAACATCACACAAGGAAATATTAGTACAAACAGTGAGAATAATAATAGTAATAATAAAATAACCGAGATGATAATAAGATGTTAAAGGCCACACACACAGGTGTTACTGTTCCTTTAAACACGTGCACAGGGTCAAACCTCATCAACTCATCAGCTCAAATAGATGATGGAGCGAAATGTCTCCTTCAAATCTAGATGAAGAGTATCAGGAGCGGAGCAGTGAGCTAACGCCTAATGCCCAGCTCCAAAGCCCACATAAGCCCAGCTAAGACTCTTACAGCCTTCTGGAGCCTCGTCTCGTCACACACGGGGGGGGGGACGTGCCCACTCAGCACACACCACCCCAGGACCCTGCCCTGTGACATCATCCAGGGGGGGGGGGGGGCGTGCCCACTCAGCACACACCACCCCAGGACCCTGCCCTGGGACATCATCCAGGGTTCAACACATGCAGTCAGCACAATGTAAGAGCCTTCAGGAGAGCAGCACCAGAGGAGCAGCTTAGACCTGTCACCCACAGGCTCCAGGTCGGACCTGTCACCCCACAGGCTCCAGGTCGGACCTGTCACCCCACAGGCTCCAGGTGGGACCTGTCGTCAGGCCCTGCCCCACAGGCTCCAGGTCAGACCTGTCGTCAGGCCCTGCACGACAGGCTCCAGGTCGGACCTGTCGTCAGGCCCTGCACGACAGGCTCCAGGTCGGACCTGTCACCCCACAGGCCCTGCACGACAGGCTCCAGGTCGGTCCTGTCATCAGGCCCTGCACAACAGGCTCCATGTCGGTCCTGCCGCCAGGCTCTCGTCAGTCGACATTTTTGCAACAACAGGGATTTTGGGCTGTACAAAAATATTTAGATTTGATTTGAGTCACATGCACACTCTTCATGCGGACACTCTTCACACACACACACTTTTCACGCACACACGCACTCTTCACACACACACACACACACACACTCTTCACACACACACACTTTTCATGCACACACGCACTCTTCACACACACACACACACACTCTTCACACACTCTTCACACGCACACTTCAAACACACACTCTTCACACACACACACTCTTCACACACACACACTCTTCATGCGCACACTCTTCACACACTCTTCATGCGCACACTCTTCACACACTCTTCACGCACACACATTCTTCACGCGCACACTCTTCACGCACACACACTCTTCACGCACACACACTCTTCACGCACACACACTCTTCACGCACACACTCTTCACGCGCACACTCTTCACGCACACACTCTTCACGCACTCACTCTTCACGCACACATTCTTCACACACACACACACACTCTTCACGCGCACACTCTTCACACACACACTCTTCACGCACACACTCTTCACGCACACACTCTTCACACACACACACTCTTCACGCACACACTCTTCACGCACACACACTCTTCACGCACACACTCTTCACGCGCACACTCTTCACGCACACACACTCTTCACGCACACACACTCTTCACGCACACACTCTTCATGCGCACACTCTTCATGCGCACACTCTTCACGCACACACTCTTCACGCACACACTCTACACACACACACACTCTTCACGCACACACTCAACAAACGCACACTCTTCACGCACACACTCTACAAACACACACACTCTTCACGCACACACTCTTCATGCGCACACTCTTCACGCACACACTCTACACACACACACACTCTTCACACACACTCTTCATGCGCACACTCTTCACGCACACACTCTACACACACACTTCACACGCACACTCTTCACTCACACACTCTTCATGCTCACACTCTTCACGCACACACTCTTCATGCGCACACTCTTCACGCACACACTCTACACACACACACACTCTTCACGCACACACTCTTCATGCGCACACTCTTCACGCACACACTCTACACACACACACACTCTTCACGCACACACTCTTCATGCGCACACTCTTCACGCACACACTCTACACACACACACACTCTTCACGCACACACTCTTCATGCGCACACTCTTCACGCACACACTCTACACACACACTCTACACACACACTCTTCACACACACACTCTTCACGCACACACACTCTTCACGCACACACACTCTTCACGCACACACTCTTCACACACACACTCTTCACACACACACTCTTCACACACACACACACACTCTTCACACACACACACTCTTCACGCGCACACACTCTTCACACACACACTCTTCACGCGCACACTCTTCACGCACACACTCTACACACACACTCTTCACGCACACACTCTTCACGCACACACTCTTCACACACACACTCTTCACGCGCACACTCTTACACACACACTCTTCACGCACACACACTCTTCACGCACACACACTCTTCACGCACACACTCTTCATGCGCACACTCTTCATGCGCACACTCTTCACGCACACACTCTACACACACACACACACTCTTCACGCACACACTCTTCATGCGCACACTCTTCACGCACACACTCTACACACACACACACTCTTCACGCACACACTCTTCATGCGCACACTCTTCACGCACACACTCTACACACACACACACACTCTTCACGCACACACTCTTCATGCGCACACTCTTCACGCACACACTCTACACACACACTCTTCACACGCACACTCTTCACGCACACACTCTTCATGCGCACACTCTTCACGCACACACTCTACACACACACACACTCTTCACGCACACACTCTTCATGCGCACACTCTTCACGCACACACTCTACACACACACTCTACACACACACTCTTCACACACACACTCTTCACGCACACACTCTTCACGCACACACACTCTTCACGCACACACTCTTCACACGCACACTCTTCACACGCACACTCTACACACACACTCTTCACGCACACACACTCTTCACGCACACACTCTTCACACACACACTCTTCACGCACACACCTCTTCACACACACACTCTTCACACACACACTCTTCACGCACACACACTCTTCACGCACACACACTCTTCACGCACACACACTCTTCACACACACACTCTTCACACACACACTCTTCACACGCACACTCTTCACACACACACACTCTACACACACACTCTTCACGCACACACTCTTCACACACACACTCTACGCACACACTCTTCACGCGCACACACACACACACACACACACACTCTTCACGCACACACTCTTCACACACACACTCTACACACACACTCTTCACACACACACACTCTTCACACACACACACACACACACACACACTCTTCACGCACACACTCTACACACACACTCTTCACACACACACTCTACACACACACTCTTCACACACACACTCTACACACACACTCTTCACACACACACTCTACACACACACTCTTCACGTACACACTCTACACACACACACTCTTCACGCACACATTCTACACACACACTCTTCACACACACACACACACTCTTCACGCACACACTCTTCACACACACTCTTCACACACACACTCTTCACACACACTCTACACACACACTCTTCACGCACACACACTCTTCACGCACACACTCTTCACACACACACTCTTCACGCACACACTCTTCACACACACACTCTTCACACACACACTCTTCACGCACACACATACTCTTCACACCCACACACTCTTCACACCCACACACTCTTCACACGCACACTCTTCACACACACACACACACTCTTCACGCACACACACTCTTCAAGCGCACACTCTTCACTCACACACACACACTCTTCACACACACACTCTTAAATTTAGACTTTGTACAGAACCATCACAGCCTTCACAGAAGTTTAAACAGTGGTTCCACATTAGACAAATAGGTTCCAGTTCCATGACTTCTGCACAACAGTTCATAGTCTACAGTGATTCTTAACCATGGGGACAGGGCCCATGGAAGCACCTCCTCCACGTGGGATGCACAGTCAGTATCATAATACATTCAACATGTGACTGGACTCCAGGGGTCCGAGGATTTGACAGAAGTCCTCTGCTCTCTCTGCCAACACAGACAGTCAAACAGTCTTTTTTTTCAACTGATATTTCTTACAGTGCATGGAATTTAATTTCTCATTTTCCAAAGATCATCGTTTGAATCAAACAAATCAACAGTCAAGTCTGTGCAGTAGAGATTAAGGCTCAGGTGAAAACATGTGCTGGTGTTTCTTCAGAGAAGCAGCGGTTCATGTGACGGAGACAGACACAAGTCACTTCTGGTAAACACTCATCCCACCAAGTCAGCTGTTTTACGTATATGTTTAGGGCTGGGCCATATGTCACAAAAATGTATCACTCAACTCAACCCTCATATTAATCGATCTCGGTTTTTGATTTGATTTGAGTAAATATGGCATTAAGTAGTAATTTAATGAACATGAACAATACAGACTTTTGACCAGTGCCTTTAACATGAAACAGTCTAAGTTCACTGTTCTGATGTTGACACGGACTAAATGTAACACAGCTCCAATCTGTTTAGACGTGTTACACCCCTCTCTGACCACCAACAACCACACTGTCACATTCACACGAGGCGGAAGGGAAGTGCCTTGCCCGAGGACACAACAAGCGAGGATGAAAGCAGTGCTCACCGTCGGGACAGGCCGGGTCCTTCACAGCCATCACCATCCTCCTCCGCCGCTACGCTAACGCTAACTCCAACAGTCCGAGGCGCGTGCCCTGCTGAACTCCAAAAGAAAAGCGCCGGATTTGGGACGAGAAGACAAAAGAGAGAGATTAAGAGGGAGAGGGGGACGTGAGGAAACGAGAGGCGGAGGAGGAGAGACCAGACAGGCTTCAGTCACAGGCGCTCCACGCACACTGGGTTATTAAAGCACTCATACATAATCCCTCAATCCATGCGCTACGGGACGCCCCCCCCCCTCACCCCCTCCCCCCCTCCCCCTGCACGCACAGGAGCTGAAGGGCACTGGTCAAAGCCACACACAGGCACACAAGCACCATTCAGTGTTATTAAAGGGGGCATATTAAGCAGAATCAACTTTAATGAGCTTTTAATCCCTTTAACAACAGTTTTCCTCGTCTTTGGTTTTCTCAGAGTTGTATTTGGATTTTCTGAATTTAGCTATAATTATTTGACTAATTAGTCCCTCCTCGCAATAACACTCGCCGCACCACCAGAGAAGCAATAAAGTTGGAACAATATTTCAAGGGGCTCAATATTTATACATTAACTACTTTGCACTAAAGGGAAATGTCTTCTTATCATTTGAGCTGCGGAACGTCAAATACATCTACAACTCATTAGTAATACTTTTACATAGTATTATTAATCACCCACAGAAAGTTATCATAGCACAGGAAATCAAATTTATCATGCTAAATATAAATTATACAAATATTCTTGATGCAAAGATTGAAACTATGAGCAGCAATGACATTTATTCTAGCCCAGGTCTTCATGTATGTGACACAGTATATGAACTCGATGGGATGTTTAGGCGTGTTTCAGAGGCTTGTTTGGTCGAGTTCTTTCCCCGGGGGCCAGTATTGACAGAGGACCCTGACAGGACAGAGCCATGAATGAAGCAAGAAGCACTCTCCGGTCACTAAGTCATGATGCAAGTGCTTACATAAGAAGCACAGAGAAAGAGAGAGAGAGAGAGAGAGAGAGAGAGAAGGAGGAGAGAGAGAAGGGGGGGGGGGGGGCGTCCTGCAGCTCAGAGAGCACAGCTCTTTACTCAGTCCAGCACTGGCCTCAGTTCATTTCATTCTTTTCATTTTCTGCCTAATTAAAGGAGCTTTAAACCACGTTATAACGTTGTTCCCTCGTTAACACTTCCCTGGAGTTGTATTGTGCAGAAGTCATGCTTGTGTCATTAATGCTGTTTATGAGGTTGTCTTCTCACATCGCTCAGAAATCACCCCAAAGGAACACATTGATGTCAGTCCAACAGAACGGTGTTGAATCTTGTCTTTAAAGTCTATATGAAGGTTTTCAAAATGTTCTAATTATAACTTAGTTTGATGGGAGGGCACCTGTGGCAGTTATTTACTATAGTTTTGCATCTGTGAAGTTTAAAATTACAGGAAATGATTAACTTCAAAAACAGAATCCCTCCACCTGTGATGTCATCAAAAAGCGACGTGATATGAAAAATACAAATACAGTTTACACACAACTGACCCAAAATGGTTGCTAGGTAACAGCTGTAGAATGACCCCATCAATGTCATATTTGCTGCCCATGTCCAACCAGGAAGTGACATTATAAACATTACAAAACAGTCAAACTGGGGATAAACGAGCAAAATCTTAAACCAATCTTAAACAGCATCATCATTGTCACTGCGTTTTAGTCAGATGTGTAGTCTAACCATAGAGTCTTACATTAGTTGAGGTTTAATTATCAGACAAATGAGAAGTGACTGTAAAACTCATCACAAAGAGTCAGAAATATCACCTGTATCCTAGTAGTTTACAACATAACTTCAGCTCTTATTGTAGTTTTTTTTTCCTATAAGCGATATACTCTATATTCATTGCATTGCTTCAAAACAACATTAATGATATTATCTAAAATCGATGTATTGTCCACACCTACATGGACAGAGAGAGAAAGAGAGAGAGAGACAGAAAGAGAGAGACAGAGAGAGAGAGAAAGACAGAAATAAAGAAAGACAGAAATAAAGAAATAAAGAAAGACAGAAAGAAAGAAACAAAGAAAGAAACAAAGAAACAGACAGATCAGTTCTATTTTTGATGCTTGGGAACAAACTCAAATGTACTTTCTGTCTAGACACATTTTCAATAAAAAGTCAAACAAAAGTAGCGTAGATAATGCCGTGTTGTAGCTGTTTAGCCGCTATCAGCCGCACTGTTCTGCTCCCCCTCCCCTCACAGAATACCTGACAGGAGGGGCCGGGCTCAGACACTTCCTGGTTACCTAAGCACACTTCCTGGTTACTTAGCTTGTGGGCGTTACACTGTGTGCACTGCAGAACGGCCCCTCCCTCCTGCCCCACAGCCCCTCCCTCCTGCCCCACAGCCCTTCCCTCTCTGCCCCACAGCCCCTCCCCTCTGCCCCACAGCCCTTCCCTCTCTGCCCCACAGCCCCTCCCTCCTGCCCCACAGCCCTCCCCTCTCTGCCCCACAACCCCTCCCTCCTGCCCCACAGCCCTTCCCTCTCTGCCCCACAGCCCTTCCCCTCTGCCCCACAGCCCCTCCCTCCTGCCCCACAGCCCTTCCCCTCTGCCCCAAAGCCCCTCCCTCATGCCCCACAGCCCCTCCTCTCTGCCCCACAGCCCTTCCCTCTCTGCCCCACTGCCCCTCCCTCCTGCCCCACAGCCCCTCCCTCTCTGCCCCACTGCCCTTCCCCTCTGCCCCACTGCCCCTCCCTCCTGCCCCACAGCCCTTCCCCTCTGCCCCAAAGCCCCTCCCTCATGCCCCACAGCCCCTCCCTCCTGCCCCACAGCCCTTGCCCTCTACCCCCAGCCCCCCAGGCCCACCCCTTTGTCCCCCAGCCCCTCCTCTCTGCTCCACAGCCCCTCCTCTCTGCCCCCCAGCCCCCTCCCTCCGCCCCCAGCCCCTCCCTCCTGCCCCACAACCCCTCCCCCCTGTAATCCGGAGTCAGTCCAGGTTAATCCCAGCGGTGGACCGTCAGATCCACAGAGAAAAAAGAGCCAAACCCGTGTGGATCTTATGCTGGGTTGATATTTGTATGATATATTTATGAAGAATAGTTTGTTTCTTCATCTGTGTTACCGGCAGAGACAAATCCATGGGAGAGGAGGGGCTCACCCATTCACCCCCAGAGAACGCAGGTCTGGGAGCGAGGCGGGTGAAGTGTCTTGCCCAAGGACACAATGGCAGCATTCCCCTGAGTGAGCTGGAATGGCACCGCCAACCTGTGAACTAGTGGATCTGACCGCTCAACTCATATGAACAGCCGGCCTTCAGATCAGGAGACGACCACTCTGCCGACAGATACTGATCTTTATGAAGAAAGGTTGATCAGTTAATGGTTCACAAGTGTCACTTCAGGTCCAGGTCTCACACCCAAATCTTTATACTGAGGTTATGATGGTACAAATCAGCAAGAACCTCAAAAACTGAGCTCTCATAACCCCAGTAGTAGTTTTACTTAACATGCACACGGCTAAAGCTCAAATGCAAACTGCAGACACTTAAAGTCAGATTATACTGACGTGTGGAAATGTGCGACGTCTACAGCATTTATGGTTCGTGTGTAACTCGGAGTCATAATTGCCGAACTTCGGTGACTGCCGCAATTATCCCCAGTTTCACAGTTTCATTTCACAACACGGACGCTCGCGGTTCTAGCGAGTGCATAAAGTAAGATATATAGACAAAACACTGCGTTCCATTAGCCGGCACATTTCACGAGATAGCGCTAACGCACGTCCGTTAAACTACAAACATCACAAAGAAAAAACAGGGCTGTTTTGGTGAATGAAACCACTGCACACACGTGAGTAACACGAGCAGAGTTAAAGCTGTACAAATATGTTGTGTGGATTCTAATGTTGGCCATAAGTGCTAAAATTAGCATACATGCTAACAACCTCATAATATACATATCTTAACATTATTCTAGACAAGTGGTTCTCAAAGTGGAGGTCGGGACCCCTCGGGGGGTTTACAGAAGTAAAACTGTTTATTTATTTATTTATTTTTAATTGATAAAATTAAATTACAGGTATAATACAATCAAAGTCATAATTAGTAGGGATAGGTTAGATTGGTTCCAAACAGAAAATATAAACAATGAGTTTCGAGGCGTAGTAGAAATTATATATGAGTTATTTACATTATTTATATATATTTCAATATATCAACACATATCCACACTCACATTTACATATATATATATATATATATATATATATATATATATATATATATTTATACATGTTTTGCCAATCATGGATATATTTTCAGTTGATTTGCAATATTTATGGTTTTGATGCATTTTTTTATTGGATATATTTTGAATTGATTGGAGGTAATTGCGTATTTCTATTATTAGTAAATTGAATGAGGGTTTGTAATTGAGGAATTTTGCTTTATGTTTATGGAATTTGCCAATTAGTGTGAGGAGATTGATTATGTATTCAAATTTTTTGTTTTTATGAGTGAAATGTGTAATTATATTTTGATAGTCCAGGTTAATTGATTGTTTTGTTGTTTGTAGTATGAATGACTGTAGTTTTGACCATAATTCTTTGGATAACGGGCAATCTATAAATAGGTGGCGTATAGTTTCTTCAGTGTGGTTGCAGAAGGAGCAGCTTTTCTCTTTGTTTGTGAATTTAGATATAAGTGAGTTTGTAGGGTATATTCTATTAATTATTTTCCAGTGTATTTCTTTTATTTTATTGTTAATGCAGTATTTTGAAGCAATGAGCCAAGTATTTTTCCAATTTATGTTGGAAAATTCTGCATTCCAACTTGATTTACAGGCTGGTGTGATTTTGTTTTGATTTAGAATACTGTTTCTTATGTGTTTGTTAGAGCATTTCTTGTTGGTGATATCTGTACCATTAATAAGGATGGGTTGTGTTATAGCAGTTTTTAGCAGCAATTATAGCAGTAGCATGGACAGAAGTAAAACTGAGTTTTAAAACAGAATCCCTCTGTGATGTCATCAAAAAGCGACGGACCATTCAAAATACAGACATTTACAGACAACTGATACACCTTTCTGACAGTTTAAATGATCATTCAACAAAATAAAGGTGTTCTCAGGTATTATTATTTGTCAAATCATAACTATTATGTGACTTATGTGGATTTCAAAATGGTTGCTAGTTACAGCTAATTTGAATGTATTTACTGGTTTTATTTGGTGAGGACAGTACATGATAATGAACATGCAACTCTGGAATCAGCCATGGGCTGTTTCATCCACTGTCCTGCATCCACTCTCACAAACACACTCTCATTCACACAGGTTTTATTGGGAGGGGAAACTGGAGCACCCGGAGGAAACCTACACAGACACAGGGAGAACATGCAAACTCCACACAGAAAGGCCCCGGGCCGCCCGGGAGTTAAACCCAGGACCCAGTTGTGGAATAACCTCTACATATGTCACATCTGCTGCTCATGTCCAACCAGGAAGTACAATTTTAAACTTTACAAAACTTGGGACAAAAATGTAAAATGTAGTCAAATATTTTCTATAATCATGCACTATGTCCTGGGGAAATGTGTCGTCTGTCAGACTTTAAAAGGCATAGTTATGAGTTTTACTGTCTTAAACTCAAAATTAGGACTTTTAAACTATAAATTTTGACTTCATGTGAGGCTTTAATTTTTTTTATTTAGTAGTGGAAATTGGGTTCCATGAATGTAGGTTTTAGTCCGTGTGTGTTTTACAGTGTAACACCAAAACAAAGCAGCAACGAACCACTCATCCCGCAGCACAAACTTTATTTTCTAAAACACAATCCAAACATCCACCGCAGTGAGTCTTACCTGAGCCAGAGGGAGGTCCAGGCCTCGGGGCTGCTCCGCCGGACACTGCACAGACAACACAGAGCCACATGAGCTACTCTACAAGAAGAGCCTTGTTAATTCACATTTAAACTAATCCATACAACTTGTTTTTGTCACATCAACATGATCAGTGGGATGTCAAGTTTATTTTGTTTTATTAATGACCGTGATTATTTAGGTTCACGATATAACTGCAAGAATTAAATAAAGCTATTATTTTACTTTAGTTAGTTAGTTCATTATTTAAGGATTTAAGAAAAAGAAAAGAAAAAAAACATTTAAAGTCTGAAAACCTATAGACTGTTTCTGCCATTAACTTTATCAATCAGAACGGGTACTTCATAAAGAACTGACCATCAAATAGACAATGTGAAGGAAAGAAAAAAAGGATGTGTTAATAATTGTGAATCTTCCTAAAGTCCTGATCCTTCTCCATGTTTACGGCATAAGGGCTGCTCCAATCAAGAAAATACAAGGATTGAGTCATAAATGAAAAAATATTCATACGTAAAACAGTCATTTATAATCATTTACTGGTAGTAGAGGAATAACTGATACATTATTATTTATTATTCAAACTGTGGGATTCATGATTAAAGGACTTAAATTGTACATTTTCCATTCCATTTTTATTAGAAAAACCATAACTAAGCTGCACTCTGCTCCCCTCTGCTGGCCACAGGACTCACTTTTAAACCGAATAAAGAGGGATTCCTGACACATTGTGACACATTCAGACAATGATGTGTCATGTGTCCTGTTCTGATGCAGCTGGTCATGGAAGACAAAGCGGCTGAACAGTGAGCGCACAAACACTGGAGCACTAAACCGTCCAGTGCACAGAGCCTTCTGACAGGCACAGGTCACTCAGACTCTGCTCTTGATCTGATGTTTGTCTCCAGAGAACAACAGTCACACTCCTGTCTGTGATCACTGAGGCGTTCAGGGCGTCTCCAGCATGAGCGGGAAAACCTCACAGCTGCCTGCCACTTTTGCAAAAACAAATGAGCGACGGACGTTTGATTTTTTTTAAACATAGGAAGTGTGTTATTGGCGTTCTGCAGCGCATTTAAAGGACTTCACTTCCACTTCAATAACTAAACCAAATACATTTTTGCCAATTTGCTGTTGTAATATAATTTGCAATTGCACATTTGAGAAACATGATGAAAACTGATAAAGTTAATCCTGAGCATTTCAGAACACGCTTGTTATGAAGCCGTAAAGTCCTCTCCAAAATTAATCGTACTATCTAATCTTATTATTATCATTATTGTTCTTGTTATTATCTAATTATCTTGTGCGCACAAGACAGTTATCTCTCACTACAGAATCTTTGAGACGACAGTTTGAATTGTGCCTTGGGTTCATTTGTGAAGCACATCACGTCACATCTGTGAAGACGAATGGCTTTTTGAGCTAAACACATGATGTGTTGATCTTCATACGTTTCACAATGAGATTATTGTTCTTTACAGAGAACAGTGCAGCCTTTGCAATAGTGAGGGGTGACACCGCTCATTTTTGACAATTTATTTCAAATATTTTAACAATTTGGGTTAAAGCAGAACTAAGAAACTTCAGCGACAGAGCTCCCCCTGCAGGTCTCTCGCTACACTGCCAGCAAAAAGACGCAGATGCTTTTTTCCCTTCCTTTTATTGAAATAAGGAAGTACAATCACATAAAAATATTTCATGTCATCAAATATAAAAAAGGAGAGCCAGTGTTTCTCAGAGAGTTGTCTTTGGGTCGACGTCAGGAAATGACAATGAAGAGACAATGGGACTTCAAACGCCCCAAAATACATTTACAACCACCACACTTACAAAGACATTTAATATGGTAAAATGTTACTCACTAGAGTAAAAAAATTTTTTTGATACTAATCAATACAAACAACACTAGATAAGCCACAATGCAGGGGATATACTTTGTGTCGTTGCAGATGTAAATTCAGACCCGTGGAGTATTGTCCTGTGTGTCGGCCTGTGCGGTTAAACGCCTGTGTGTGATCACGGCACTCTTTACATGCAGTAGTGCTAAGAGTACACTGAAGAAACTGTTCAAAACAAACTTCACCACATTGTTTTTCTGGTGCGAGTGTAAATGAGTGAAAGGCAATTTACAGTGGTTTACAAGAATTACAAGACATTTGATCAGAAACCAAACATGACAGTGTCGTACAGAGTTGGAGGAGGGTTGAGTGGAGTCATTTGCATTGACTCTGTGGAGTATCAGATTACGGTCCTCCTGCACTCTGCTCCTCACACACACACAGCTTTCATATTTGATACTGATTCTCACGAGTGCAAACACAGAACTGTCAGAAGAAAGAGTCAGTAGAGCACTTTTCCAAAATCTATAGCATAAAATGTTGGAGTTGCACCAAGCGTCCCTTTCTCTGCAGGTTTACTACAAAGACTGACAATCATTTTGCAATAAAAAGAGTCGATATAAATCTGCACTTAACATTTGACATTTTTGAAATGGAACGACCAGAGGAGCTGCAAAAACATGAATCTGTTCATCATCGTCCAACAGTAAAACACAGAGGCCCAGATTTACTGAGGCAGGCCGGCACATTTTGAGTCCTATTCATTCATTCATTCATTCATTCATTCATTCATTCATTCATTCATTCATTCATTCATTTTCTACCGCTTATTCCCGTTCCCAGGGTCGCGGGTGACTGGAGCCTATCCAGTCCAGTACACCCTGGACAGTGGCCAACTCGTCGCAGGGTACTGGGAAGACACCTGGGAAGAGAGGGAGACGCCCGGGACGAGGGGAAGACACCTGGGAAGAGAGGGAGACGCCCGGGACGAGGGGAAGGCGCCTGGGGGGAGAGGGAGACGCCGGGGCGAGGGGAAGACGCCTGGGAGGAGAGGGAGACGCCGGGGCGAGGGGAAGACGCCTGGGGGGAGAGGGAGACGCCCGGGCGAGGAAGACGCCTGGGGGGAGAGGGAGACGCCCGGGACGAGGGGAAGACGCCTGGGGGGAGAGGGAGACGCCGGGGCGAGGGGAAGACGCCTGGGACGTGAGGGAGACGCCGGGGCGAGGGGAAGACGCCTGGGGGGAGAGGGAGACGCCGGGGCGAGGGGAATACGCCTGGGGGGAGAGGGAGACGCCCGGGACGAGGAGAAGACGCCTGGGGGGAGAGGGAGACGCCCGGGACGAGGGAAAGGCGCCTGGGAAGAGAGGGAGACGCCCGGGACGAGGGGAAGGCGCCTGGGAAGAGAGGGAGACGCCCGGGACGAGGGGAAGACGCCTGGGGGGAGAGGGAGACGCCCGGGACGAGGGGAAGACGCCTGGGGGGAGAGGGAGTTGCCCGGGACGAGGGGAAGGCACCTGGGAGGAGAGGGAGACTTATCCTGAAGTCTTAAAGCAAGAGTCAGAGGTGAACCATGGGACCTGGGCCATTATATTGCGCTGGAGGCGGGGCCAACAAACCAGTTTGTGCGTGGAACATGCACCGTGCTGTCCACAGCCGCAGTGTACAGACCTTCACCCAGAATTTAAACTACGCTGACAGTCTTTTGACTCACTGCAGTCTGTCCACACACTGTCCAGTGCACACAAACTGAGTTTCCATTGTGCGTTTGCACAAAACTGTATCAATCTGCTCCAAATGTCGAAAAAACACTATTTTGAGAGCTCAGGTGGACATAGCACAGGACGGCGCTTTAAACCCTGTGAGCTGAACAGAGCAAACGCTAAACTATGAATGAATGCTGTGAGAAGTGGGCGGGACCACGGCGCGCCCACATGGGAGACGTTTGGTGTTGTGCATTTGTCCCTCTGAACAGTTTCAAGTTCCTGTGCATTATTATAGGTCTATTCAAGTGATGCAAATGAGGCTTTATTAAAGATAAAGGCTGTGTCTGCACTGAAACAGCCAGGGCCTTATTCACCTGTTTCTGGAAGTTTCTGTGCGCGCCGCCATCATGTTTGTATTAGTTTACAGACAAGCTCAACAGAAAATAAGTTCTACACGGACTAAAAAGCTGTTTTCAGGCCGCCCAGGAAATCGGTGCATTGTGACTTGTTATTGCATGTGTGCATTAAACATTTTACACAAATCAAGAAGCTTCAGGATCAGGCGGGGGTGAGGTGAAAAGTCCATCCCGTGCAAGTCAAGAAAGTCCCTACATTTGACCCTTTTATATTGAAATAAGTGTTTCAGTTGCTGTTTCCCGAATAAAGTCAATTTGGCTCGCAGAGTGCACTCAGTCCAGTGCTGATGAACTTCTGCACCGCGACAGAGCTTAAAGGTGAAATGAATTTTTCGAACTGTAACTAAAATATACATTCTAATGTATACGATGGATATATTAGAATGAATCCAAAGAATCCGACATCAGACGAAAACCTCTTTAGTATGAATCTTAACCTTTCGGGTTAAAATCAAGATCAAAAGAAAAGAAATCAAGAAAAGAAGAAAAGAATCAAAAGTCAAAATGTAATTCAATGAAAGAGAGTGTGTGCTGCTTTACAGCTGACTGTAAACTCGTCCGACCAGTTTCACTGTTTGGGAGTGACACAAACTTAAAGATAGCCTTTGTTTTAGACTTCCACAGAGCTGTTTTGCTTAAACAAAGAGAGACTTTCTGATCTGACTTTCTGAGGAGAAACCAGGACAGATCAAGGAGGAGGAAGCCCCCGTCAGGTTTGTTCATTTCAGTAACGGTTCATTGGTCATCTATCATTCACAACAAAATCAAACTATTCTCACCTCAGATTAGAGCTTCATTCATTCACCTTCTCTTTCTTCCACGACAGCACATGTCTGTTTCTCTGATTGGATAATCCACCTGTCAATCACGCCCATCTGAACTGGCACAGATCAAAGCAGTCTCCAATCAACACTCACTTTGTTGTAAAGTATTGGACAAGTGAGTATTCCTGGCAGGACAGGCCCTATTTGGAAAGTATTAAATTGAAATTACCCAACGACATCTGTGTTTAGTTGTGAGCATTCTCATGGGAAGTCAGTAAGTCACTTGTTTTTACAGTACTTTATTCCGGAAATACACACTGTGTGACTTGTTGCTAATGTGTCTGTATTTCAGCTTCTTTAGGTTAGCCCTGTGCTCCAGTGTGTCCTGCTGTTTAGTATGACTTTCATGCGGTCAGAGTGGTTTTACTCCATTCACACTGACACAGCCCCTTGATCTAAATTTTGCACCAAAAGCTATGCTGCTTGGTCTTCAGTTGCCACGACAACGGTGTTGTACTTCCAGGTCACATCTTTCCAGGAGTTTGTTTTGTGTTTTTTTAGGCGAGATACTCAGGCAAAACATTTTTTTTTGTTGGTCAATTTGCTCTCTTAACATATCAGCTTTCATGTGAAACAATAAACTCCAATCTTCTCCTAAAGATGTTTTATTCTTCCACTGAATCCACTTCATCCATAGATTTCTCTGGGACATTGTAACCGTAGCCGTTTTCTTAAAATGTATTTTCATCATTACAGGACACAAATTCTACTACAATGTTCCGTCATCAAAAAATATACCTGAAGTAGCATTCAGCTGCATTCACACTGTTTTGAGGACTGTTTCTTAGAAAATCCTCTCCTCTCTGAGCATCAAAAACACTTCCTGCTGAACTTCCTGGTTCTGGGATGTATTTTTGGATTTCATACGTCACTTATCAGAGGATCTTCCACCATTTTGAGTCCTTAAATCAACAGCAGACTCGTTCTGAGCATTTCTGCCACCTTCTCTGCTCCTGCTCCCCCGCACCATAGTGTTTGTTGACGGATAACTTCACTAGATGTATGTAGTGCTTGGCGCCATCTGCCGGCTGGATGCACTCAATAGGTGTCATTTCACAAAGGCTGATAAAACCTGTCATTTAATCAATAATAAACTTTTTTTTTTCCCCAAAAAAACATGAGATGTCACATTTAAGATACTCCAGAGCATGTTTAAAGGCCAATAACATGAATAATAACTAAATATGAAAAATGCAGACTATGTTTTTTTAAAGTAGCTCCTACGCACACCAAACTGCACAATCTGAAACTGAACAAGATTTTGAGATTTTGACAAAACGAACACAAGGATTTACTCATATCTAACTGTAAACCTGTAGGCCAACCTTCAGTCAGATCTAATTTACTCAAAAACATAATAAATAATAAATCCAAAATCCACTTGTTAAAAACTAATATGTGTAGTAAAACTAAAACATTTAAACCTGATCCTGTCCATTCTTCACAGTTTTACACATTAAATACCTTTGCTATTACTATGAAAACATTACATGATGAGAATAAAAAAAATCTCACATTTATTTGAGTAAACTACAGGAGAAGATTGTCTTTTAATTTAAGCTTTTTTCCTATTCACTTGCAGTGTCTCGCCTTAATTGTGGAGAAAAAAAAACATAATTGGATTGGAGAATGGTCCGTGGCGAACTAATTTTATTCATTTAGTTCAAATCTGGACCGTAGAGAATTTTTGAAACGATAAAAGCTTCAATGCAAAAACAGTCCAACTCAGCACACTAGAATGACCTGCAGATGACCTGATCGCACACACACACACAACGACTGGAGGTCCAGGTGAAGCTCCCGTCTGAGCTAAAGATGACCTTTGTGGACGTTATGTGTTAATGAACGCTGAAGCTAATCCCTATTGACAGGTATAACATGTTTATTACAATACATGGCTCACAGGCCCTCGGGGACATGAATTATTGTATTTTGGATCAACTTTCACAGAAAATCCATAACAGCCAAGACTAATGTGGTGTTCACCTTAATAACACAATTATGACCAGGATGTAGTCTGTGATCTCTGCTGGTGTTTACAAGAGGAACAGAGCCACAACATCCTGTGGAGGTCAACAACAACAGGAACAACAACAACAACAACAACAACGACACAACAACAACAACACAACAGGAACAACAACACAACAAGAACAACAACACAACAGGAACAACACAACAGGAACAACAACAACACAACAGGAACAACAACAAGAACAACAACAACGACACAACAAGAACAACAACACAACAACAACACAACAGGAACAACAACACAACAAGAACAACTACACAACAGGAACAACACAACAACACAACAAGAACAACAACACAACAGGAACAACACAACAGGAACAACAACACAACAAGAACAACAACACAACAGGAACAACACAACAAGAACAACAACACAACAACAACAACAACAGGAACAACAACACAACAGGTTCAACAACACAACAGGAACAACAACACAACAGGAACAACAACACAACAAGAACAACACAACAAGAACAACACAACAGGAAAAACAACACAACAGGAACAACACAACAGGAACAACAACACAACAGAGTCAACAACACAACAGAGTCAACAACACAACAAGTTAAACAACACAACAAGAACAACAACACAACAGGAACAACAACACCACAGGAACAACAACACCACAGGAACACAACAGGAACAACACAACAAGAACAACAACACAACAAGAACACAACAGGAACAACACAACAAGAACAACAACACAACAACAATACAACAGGAATAACAACACCACAGGAACAACAACACAACAGGAACAACAACACAACAGGTTCAACAACACAACAGGAACAACAACACAAGAGGAACAACAACACAACAAGAACAACAACACAACAGAGTCAACAACACAACAGGTTCAACAACACAACGGGAACAACAACACCACAGGAACAACAACACAACAGGAACAACACAACAGGAACAACAACACAACAAGAACAACAACACAAGAGGAACAACAACACAACAGAGTCAACAACACAGCGGGTTCAACAACACAACAGGAACAACAACACAACAGGTTCAACAACACAAGAGGAACAGCAACACAACAGAAACAACAACACAACAGGGTCAACACCACAGGAACAACAACACAACAGGAACAACAACACAACAGGAACAACAACACAACAGGAATAACAACACAACAGGTTCAACAACACAAGAGGAACAACAACACAACAGAAACAACAACACAACAGGGTCAACACCATAGGAACAACATCACAACAGGAATAACAACACAACAAGAACAACACAACAGGAACAACAACACAACAGGGTCAACACCACAGGAACAACAACACAACAGGAATAACAACACAACAGGGTCAACACAACAGGAACAACAACACAAATCAAATCAATTTATTTTTATAATGCCCAAAATCACAACAACAGTTGCCTCGATGGGCCACAGGTAAAAGCAGTTCAGATAACTGTCCCAGAATGCCCCTGTCCTTTGACCCTCCTTCGTGGCGAGGAAAAACTACAAAAAACCCCATGGGAAAAAGTAGAAACCTCAGGGAGAACCACAGTGAAGGAGAGATCCTACTCCCACGGACGGACAGGCTGCAGATGAACTAGGACTGACATCCACTTGGACTGTGGAGCCAGAACCACTCAAGAGGGAGGTGGCTTTAAAGAGTTCCTCCAGGCGGACGAGGAGCAGTCCACCAGTGTAGAGAGATCCTCCAGCAGGAGATGAGGAACAGTTCATCTAAGTAGATGGAGTTGGTCCAGGCAGACGAGGTGTGGCTAATCCAGGGTTGAGGGAGTTCCTCCAGGCGGGTGGCGCATAGATCGTCCAGTGTAGAGATCGATCCTCCAGACAGATGGGGGTGGGGGGGTCGTCACTGGAGCAGCCGCCGCAGTGCCTGAAACAGTCTCCACTCCCCGGGGGAAGTGGAGAGAAAGAAACATGTGAACAGCAATGAACAGACTACAGTTGAAGTAATATTAAATATTGTTGATAGGTAAAGTAGGAAGAACCAGAGGATAGTGTTCAAGCTGCCATACTTCTCCAGCAGAATTGCTCCAAGGGCAGCGTAGCTAAAACTGTAGGTTTTTATTTCTGTTCCTAACTGGCCTGACCATAAGCTATTTCAAAGAGGAACGTTTTGAGCCTGGTCTTAAATGTAGAGACTGTGTCGGCCTCTTTTACATGAACAGGTTCAACAACACAACAGGAACAACAACACAACAAGAACAACAACACAACAGGAACAACAACACAACAGGAACAACAACACAACAAGAACAACAACACAACAGGAACAACAACACAACAAGAACAACAACACAACAGAGTGAACCACACAACAAGTTCAACAACACAACAGGAACAACAACACAACAGGAACAACAACACAACAGGAACAACAACACAACAGAGTGAACCACACAACAAGTTCAACAACACAACAGGAACAACAACACAACAGGAACAACAACACAACAGGAACAACAACACAACAAGAACAACACAACAGGAACAACAACACAACAGGAACAACAACACAACAGGAACAACAACACAACAGGTTCAACAACACAACAGGAACAACAACACAACAGGTTCAACAACACAACAAGAACAACACAACAGGAACAACAACACCACAGGAACAACAACACAACAAGAACAACACAACAGGAACAACAACACAATAGGAACAACACCACAGGAACAACAACACAACAGGAACAACAACACAACAGGTTCAACAACACAACAGGAACAACAACACAACAGGTTCAACAACACAACAGGAACAACAACACCACAGGAACAACAACACAACAAGAACAACACAACAGGAACAACAACACAATAGGAACAACACAACAGGAACAACAACACAACAGGAACAACAACACAACAGGGTCAGAACAGATAGTTTTGATGATGCAGTGAGCTTTCTACGTCCCATATCATCACTGATCACTGTGAGGAGAATAAATAGTGATCATTTTGTTGTAATATGAGCTGAAGAGAGCTTTGAAGCATTCCAACAACATTCATTTTGTCTTCTTTTGATTAATCCACACATTTAGGTTTTTTTAAAAGGAACCAAAGGAGCTTTTAACCATGTTATAATTGATGCTAATATAAAGACAGTGCTATTATTATGTGGTCTTATAGTTCAGATCATGCTCGGGATCGTTCTAAAACTGTTAAGGAAAGATGAACATTTTGTCCTGTTGATGTGATTACTTCAGTATAGATCCTTGTTTAATGAGTACGTAGTTTCTGTGGTGGAGTGGAGGGCACATATACTGACACTGTTAACAGGTCTGCAGTGAAAACTACATAGGCTGGGAACGTGCACGCTCCCAGGCACGTGCACTTTCCCAGGCACGTGCACGCTCCCAGGCACGTGCACGCTCCCAGGCACGTGCACTATAACTGCACAATAAAGAGCACTGGAGAGCTTCTGAATGTGCTCTTCCAGTCAGAGCAGACAGCACTATGAGTCACATATTGATTATTATATTCAGGAGGTTTATGGAAGTGGACTGACTTTGAAGCGCAGACACCAAGCCAGGGTTAACTTGAGACTGTTCAGTTACTTTCAACTATCTTTCACAATTGAAAGATAGATATTGGTGAAATAGCCGCACTATTATCACTATTATTTGGCAAGATTTTAACCTGCTCATTTCAAATTTGATCATATCTTTATTGCATCATCCATCCATCTTCTTCCACTTATCCGGGGCCAGGTGGGCGCAGCAGTCTAAGCAGGGACTCCCAGACTTCCTCACCCCAGACACTTCCTCCAGCTCCTCCGGGGGTTCCTGAGGCGTTCCCAGGCCAGCCGAGAGACATAGTCCCTCCAGCGTGTCCTGGGTCTTCCCTGGGGGGTCATGCCCAGAATATCTCCCTAGGGGGGTGTCCAGGAAGCTCCGGAATAAATACCTGAGCCACCTCTCGATGTGGAGGAGCAGCGGCTTTACTCCGAGCTCCTTCTGTGTGTCACGATCTTGTCCTTTCGGTCATTACCCAAAGTTCATGACCAGGTAAAGAAGAACGTAGATTGACCGGTAAATTGAGAGCTTTGCCTTTCGACTCAGCTCTTTCAGCGCCCGCATCACTGCAGACGCTGCACTGATCCACCTGTCAATCTCACGCTCCATCCATCCCTCACTCGTGAACAAGACCCCGAGATACTTGAACTCCTCCACTTGCGGCAAGGACTCTCCACCCGGAGAGGGCAAGCCACCCTTCACCGGTCGAGGACCATGGCCTTGGATTTGGAGGAGCTGATTTTCATCCCAGCTGCTTCACACTCGGCTGCAAACCGTCCCAGTGCTGCAGGTTCTGGTTTGAAGAAGCCATCAGGACAATCCGGACGCTCTCCAAGCCCTGGCTGCGCCTAGAAATTCTGAAATTTATTGCATCATTTTAGAATAAATAAAAATGTGTTTGCATTTGACGACAAACGGTTGAGAGATGTAGATGACTGGAATTTGGAAATTATAAATATTTCATTATAAAGATGCAACTCGACTCGACCTAAATGTTAGAACAGAATCAGAGCAGAACAAAGCTGGGTGCATGGATTTAATTCTGGCTGCTGCTGAAGTCCTCACAAGAAGAAGCACATCCACGTGAAGAACAAAGGACACCAGGAGAACATGCAAACTTCACACTATAGAGATATTTTATCTGGTACATTAAATACAAATAGGGCAGGCTTTCTTTTGTTTCTTTTTTTCCAATATGGGTACTTAAAGATGCACTTCATAACTATGTCACTTTCTTATCTCCATGGAGATGTCATTTCTTTGCCTATAATAAGAATAATAAGAAGAAGAATATACACTGGACACTCAAAGACACTGCATTATTCATTCACTCCACACTCGATGGTGGTGAGATACTATTGTAGCCACAGCTGCCCTGGGGCAGACGGAATCGGGGAAGCGAGGCTGCCAGTGTGCGTCATCTGCCCCTCCCACCACCACCAACCAGTCACACCCACCACTTTCATTATAGGTGTGTGTGGTGTGTCTTGCCTAAGGACACAACATTTCCTCCAGCGCCCCCCTGTGGCCCCTGGTGATCCAGCGGTTTCCCATCCTGATCAAGTACTGACCAGGCCCCACCTGCTTAGCTAGCAAGTATGACTTCTTCACAGAAAATGTCTCCACAGAAGATTTCAAATTCAATTACTGCTAGTTTAAAAAACAACAACTAAAACCATGCGCTAAGGGAAGTTATAAACGTTTTGTTTTTTCGGTAGCAGTTCAGCAGTTTTCTGTACTTTTCTGGTGCCCGTAGTATTCAATACTGATAACTTTAAACATTATCAAATTTTTGAAATTGGTACCTGAATACTATACTATAATACTATAATACTATACTGTTTATTATCCATACAAAACTGTGTGTAACATCGGTCAGTGCTGTGTGTAACATCGGTCTGTGCTGTGTGTAACATCGGTCTGTGCTGTGTGTAACATTGGTCAGTGTGTTACATCGGTCAGTGCTGTGTGTAACATCGGTCAGTGTGTTACATCGGTCAGTGCTGTGTGTTACATCGGTCAGTGCTGTGTGTTACATCGGTCAGTGTGTTACATCGGTCAGTGCTGTGTGTTACATCGGTCAGTGCTGTGTGTAACATTGGTCAGTGTGTTACATCGGTCAGTGCTGTGTGTTACATCGGTTAGTGCTGTGTGTTACATCGGTCAGTGTGTTACATTGATCAGTGCTGTGTGTTACATCGGTCAGTGTGTTACATCGGTCAGTGCTGTGTGTTACATCGGTCAGTGTGTTACATCGGTCAGTGCTGTGTGTTACATCGGTCAGTGCTGTGTGTTACATCGGTCAGTGTGTTACATCGGTCAGTGCTGTGTGTTACATCGGTCAGTGCTGTGTGTTACATCGGTCAGTGCTGTGTGTTACATCGGTCAGTGTGTTACATCGGTCAGTGTGTTACATCGGTCAGTGCTGTGTGTAACATTGGTCAGTGTGTTACATCGGTCAGTGCTGTGTGTTACATCGGTTAGTGCTGTGTGTTACATCGGTCAGTGTGTTACATTGATCAGTGCTGTGTGTTACATCGGTCAGTGTGTTACATCGGTCAGTGCTGTGTGTTACATCGGTCAGTGTGTTACATCGGTCAGTGCTGTGTGTTACATCGGTCAGTGCTGTGTGTTACATCGGTCAGTGTGTTACATCGGTCAGTGCTGTGTGTTACATCGGTCAGTGCTGTGTGTTACATCGGTCAGTGCTGTGTGTTACATCGGTCAGTGTGTTACATCGGTCAGTGCTGTGTGTTACATCGGTCAGTGCTGTGTGTAACATTGGTCAGTGTGTTACATCGGTCAGTGCTGTGTGTTACATCGGTCAGTGTGTTACATTGGTCAGTGCTGTGTGTTACATCGGTCAGTGTGTTACATCGGTCAGTGCTGTGTGTTACATCGGTCAGTGCTGTGTGTTACATCGGTCAGTGTGTTACATTGGTCAGTGCTGTGTGTAACATTGGTCAGTGTGTTACATTGGTCAGTGTGTTACATTGGTCAGTGCTGTGTGTTACATCGGTCAGTGTGTTACATCGGTCAGTGCTGTGTGTTACATCGGTCAGTGCTGTGTGTTACATCGGTCAGTGTGTTACATCGGTCAGTGCTGTGTGTTACATCGGTCAGTGCTGTGTGTAACATTGGTCAGTGTGTTACATCGGTCAGTGCTGTGTGTTACATCGGTCAGTGCTGTGTGTAACATTGGTCAGTGTGTTACATCGGTCAGTGCTGTGTGTTACATCGGTCAGTGCTGTGTGTTACATCGGTCAGTGTGTTACATTGGTCAGTGCTGTGTGTTACATCGGTCAGTGTGTTACATCGGTCAGTGCTGTGTGTTACATCGGTCAGTGTGTTACATCGGTCAGTGTGTTACATCGGTCAGTGCTGTGTGTTACATCGGTCAGTGCTGTGTGTTACATCGGTCAGTGTGTTACATCGGTCAGTGCTGTGTGTTACATCGGTCAGTGCTGTGTGTTACATCGGTCAGTGCTGTGTGTAACATTGGTCAGTGTGTTACATCGGTCAGTGCTGTGTGTTACATCGGTCAGTGCTGTGTGTAACATTGGTCAGTGTGTTACATCGGTCAGTGCTGTGTGTTACATCGGTCAGTGCTGTGTGTTACATCGGTCAGTGTGTTACATTGGTCAGTGCTGTGTGTTACATCGGTCAGTGTGTTACATCAGTCAGTGCTGTGTGTTACATCGGTCAGTGTGTTACATCGGTCAGTGCTGTGTGTTACATCGGTCAGTGTGTTACATTGGTCAGTGCTGTGTGTAACATTGGTCAGTGTGTTACATCGGTCAGTGTGTTACATTGGTCAGTGCTGTGTGTTACATCGGTCAGTGTGTTACATCGGTCAGTGCTGTGTGTTACATTGGTCAGTGCTGTGTGTTACATCGGTCAGTGTGTTACATTGGTCAGTGCTGTGTGTAACATTGGTCAGTGTGTTACATCGGTCAGTGCTGTGTGTTACATCGGTCAGTGCTGTGTGTAACATTGGTCAGTGTGTTACATCGGTCAGTGCTGTGTGTTACATCGGTCAGTGCTGTGTGTTACATCGGTCAGTGTGTTACATTGGTCAGTGCTGTGTGTTACATCGGTCAGTGTGTTACATCGGTCAGTGCTGTGTGTTACATCGGTCAGTGTGTTACATTGGTCAGTGCTGTGTGTTACATCGGTCAGTGCTGTGTGTTACATCGGTCAGTGCTGTGGTGAGGTCAGGTCTGAGGGCGTCTGTTGTGTGCCTCATGCCTTCAGGCCTCTGCATCAGCAGTAATGGACTTTACATTTGTCATTGACCATTCTCCTTCCCCCGGGTCACCCACCCTCTGCCCCTCCTCCTCCCCTCCTCCTCCACCTCTTCCCCTCCTGTGTTCTTCCTTCTCCTCCTTCCCTCCTCCTCCTCCTCTCCTCCTCTGCCCCTCCTCCTCCTCCTCCTCTCCTCCTCCTCCTCTGCCCCTCCTCCCTTCCTCCTCCCTCCGCCTTCCCTGCAGTCATGTGTATGTAGGTCAGTTGGCTGCTCTAAGAGGATTACTGAGCAGAAGATGGACGTCCACATCACAGAGCATTCACGCACTTCCACTGAAGCTGTGTCTTTACTTTGGAATAAACAGCCTTTTCATTTAGAAGGATTAATAGATTGCACCACTAATCGCAAATATATGGTGCCATGATATAATATTGTACAAATGATTCAAGTAAGATAGAGTTACTTCAAAATATTACAACTCAAGTAAGGACTACTATGAGTAAAAACACTGCGCTGCTCTTGACTCTTGATTTAGTAAGCGTCATGGTGAGTCCAGCAGAATAATCCAAACTAAATGAGAGCTTCCCCAAAGTATTAACTGTTAATATGCCACCTTTAATAACCATATTTTCTGCCATGATTCCTGAGTGCAGCCGGTTACAGCACGAGGAGCAGAGCGGGGCCTGACGCAACCAAGATCACACCAGTGTAAACTCACTCCAGGCTCCAGCACGTGAACAGAGCAGACTCATCTGATAAACAGTTGTGGCATTTTGAGTTCAGGTTACAGCATATGTCTGGCCAAACATCAAGAGACGAACAAAGTAGTTGAATGATCATTGTAATACAATGAAGTCGAGTGTTCCTGTTGTACTTCACATAAACAGATCTAATATAAATGTACCCAATCTGCTCATTGAGTGTGTTCATTGACCAAGTGACAATTGAAGTCGTGGTTTGGTCTTTACCACAAGCTTACAAGAATCATAATTTATGTTAAAAAATGTCCTAACATCATACTAAGCAATAATAACGGGTTTATTAAGACAGAAGTAAGTAAATGTCTAATTACCAGCAGACAACTACTGTATGTATGACGTTCATGAGTGAATAAGCCCCTTATATGTAGCAAACAAACAGCACGTTAGATGCTAATAAAAACAGACTAAAATGAAGTGTTACAGAAGCACTGATGCTGATGAAAACGTTATAGTAATCATTTAAAACTAAATATTATATCCTTTAAATGGGAAAAAAAAGTTCTCAAAAGCTATAACAAGAAGTTGAAAACCAGAATCAGGGACTGGGTCGGTCTGCTGTTATGGGGTGAGACTGACTCTTTTGCTCACCCACGCCTCCTATTGGTCAGGCTCAGTCATTCTGAGTGAGTGACAGATGAATTTAACCAATCACAGGTAAGTGTGCAGATGGTTTAGTTACTTCCAGTGTTGGGAAGAATCCTTTGAAAATGTATTTATTTACAGAATACAGAATAGCTGCATTTATGTGTTTTGTATCGTATTGTGTCACTTGATCTAATCAGAGAACTGTATTATATTAAAGTGTGAAAACAACACGAGATTAAAACGGCTTTGTGTTTCACCGTCTGAGAACTTTTATCACACATTAAAGCAACAACTGGCACATGAAAATATGTATCCTCTGTCTGTCTCTCTGCCTCTTTCTCTCATTTTCTCTCTCTCTCTCTCTCTCTCACTCCCTTACTCTCTCTCTGCCTCCCTCTCTCCACCTCACCCTCTTCTCAGTCCCTCCCTCTCTCCTACTTCTCTCCCCTCTCATCTTTCTCTTCTCACTCCATCCCTCTCCTTCCTCCCACCCTCTCTCTCCCTCCCTCTTCTCCTTCCCCCTCTCACCTCCCTCCCTCTCTTCTCTCACTCTCTCTCCCTCTCTCACCTCCCTCCCTCTCTTCTCTCACCCTCTCTCCTCCTTCTCCCCTCTCATCTTTCTCTTCTCTCTTCTCACTCCCTCCTTCTCCTCCCTCCCTCTCTCTCTCTCTCCCTCTTCCACCTCTCTTCTCTCACTCTCTCTCCCCCTCTCACCTCCCTCCCTCTCTTCTCTCACTCTCTCTCTCTATCTCTCTCACCTCCCTCCCTCTCTTCTCTCACCCTCTCTCCTCCTTCTCCCCTCTCTCTTCTGTTCTTGAGACTAAACAGTCCTTAGCACACGATGATGCTCCTTAGCACACGATGATGCTCCCTCCCTCTCTCTCTCTCTCTCTCACCTCCCTCCCTCTCTTCTCTCACCCTCTCTCCTCCTTCTCCCCTCTCTCTTCTGTTCTTGAGACTAAACAGTCCTTAGCACACGATGATGCTCCCTCCTCCTTCAGTCTTTCTGCTCTGTCCTGGTTTCTCCTCCTCGTCTGTGTTTGAATAATGGAGCAACAGCAGCAGGCTCCCCGGGGCCCTGCGGATGTCACGGCTCTGAGGGCACACCCGGACACGGAGGTTCAGGTCGAACAGAAGGGTCAGGTGATACTGGGGAGGAAATGCTCTGGCTCTTCCTCCGTTTAGTCCTTTGTGAGGAAGAAATGTATCATTTTACTTTATCTAACATTGTCAAATCCTGAGAAAACTGCGCACAAAGAAGGGCCATCATAACTGAAGAAACAAAATAAATACTAAGCCAAATAAATGAGGTAGTATTTGGAGAAAGAGAAACTGCAGCACGTACATTATGAGCAAAGTATCTGATCTATGTTTGCAATAAGGTCACAAAAAATATGACCCTACTTTATATCTGTGAGGCAGTACAGAAAAAAGCATGGGGAAATAAACAAAGCTAGCTTGCCCCAACATGCTAATGCACGCAGTTGTAATGAACGTGATTTGAGGAAAATGCTCAGAACAAGTCTGATGATGATTTATGGATTCAAAAACAGCACAAGAGCTCTCCGGATCTATACGTCTGATGTCATAAATGTGGGAAATTTGAAACTGAGTATTTTCTGAGGTAGAGGATTTTTGAAACAGGTTTGATGAAACGAGAGTGAATTAAGCCAAATACAACTCCAGCTATGTTTAAGATGCGGGACAATGTTATGATGTTACAATGTGTCCTTTAAATGAGAGTACAGTTACTTCAAAATGATTTGATAAAATATGTGTAAAAAGTATGGCGTAAAAACCTTCTGTTTTGGTGATGAATTCTGGGTAATGACCCAGAATGAATCGACACTAAAACTAGAATTGAAAGTCAGTCTGTGCCTCTGACCCTCCGACCACCACCAGTTCCTCACACACAGCAGGTCGACACTGCTGCCCTGCTGTGGCCCCGGGTCAGAATGAAGCAGGCACCATTAGTCTAGATCTGACCAGATCGGGCGTTGACAAGCCGTAATAACTACCCAGTCCATAGTGTCAAACATAGTTTGAAAATTGAGCATCGTAACAACACAAGGCCAATCACAGCAAGTCTATGTAAACTATAGAGCTGGAGTCGACTAAAGAAATTCTTGGTCGACTAAAGACCTGCCCCATTAGTCGACTAAAAGGGGGTGTGGTAAATATATCTAAACTATGAAGTATCTCTGTGTATCTGACCCAAACTGCACTCAGAAGACAGAAACAGCACAGGAGTTCATGCAAAAATAAAAATGTAAACAGAAAAGTACTAGTAGTATTTGTTTGTTAGAATCATCAGCAAACTCACTCCACAGCTTCTCGTTTTGTCTGTGTTTGGCACATAAATGTGTTAAATCTACATAAAATAATTAGTGGACTAATAAAAACGTTGGTCGACTAAGACACCATCAACCAATTAATCGACTAAACGACTAAAGGATTACAGCCCTAGTAAACAAACACCACACCGCTGGAGAATTACACACATTCCTTTATGCAGATTACATTAAATGCACACGTGTAAATGTATTTCATTTATTAGACAAGGGGGACAATGCAGGCACTCAGTTACAAGCAGAACATGCAGCTGATGTGACACAGAGGGTGAAGCTCGGGCTAATTCTGCGCTGTAGAAGTCCTTTGAGGATGAATAAAAGTAATTCTGAATCTGATCCTAAATAGGGCTGCACATACAGGCGACTGGCTGCCTGGCAAGTCCAGAAAGATTTATCCATGTATTATTTATACATGGATAAATCAGTCTGGTCGCTCTGCCCTCCGCCGTGCCTCGAGTCAACTCCAAAACGCACCGAGCAATCAGATTGGTTTATTTCAGTGACGCAAACGTCGTCACTCTAGCGCGACGGTAGTAGCAGAGTTGGCTACAACACACGTATTCTCAAAGGCTGTGTCTGAATGTCCACACTCTCTCTTCTCTAACCCCTCAGTCACTACATAGTCCTGCCCTGTTCAATGACTAAATAGTGCCCTCAATCCTGGAGCGATTCAGACACACAGCTCACTACTTTCTCCTCGCCGCACGTCACGTGACTCTGGCATCTGGGAGAAAAGAAAGTCGGCAAAACTGCGATCACATTTTTTTTCTGTAGTGAATATGGGTCAAATCCACCTGACACACATATATTTATGGACTAATACACATCATACAAGTTTTATTCATCATAGATCACACGTGAAACATTAAACGGACTGGATTATTCAACTTTTTGCCGGAGATTTGCGATCTCTTCACCGCTTAAGCTAAGATAAGCGGCTAACGCTGCAGCTAACGCTTTGTTTAAAGTGTTTTGTTCATAATCTCGGCTAAACAGTTCATTTAAACAGCTCCTCTTTCTGCTTTCATTCAGTTTGCTGTAGTTTTTCCGACCCGCAATGCATTGTGGTTCATTTTGACCGGACTAATGACCATCGCTGGACACTACTTTTCAAGATGCATTGTGGGAAATTTAGTGTGCATTAGTTTTTCACTTGTTGGACATTCGGACAGCACTGAAAACGTGTGACCACTGTATAGTGATAATATATATATATATATATATATATATATATATATATATATATATATATATATATATATATATATATATATATATATATATATCTGATAATATAGTGATACTTTACTCCTCTTCCTGTTTGCTCGGGTTTGCTCCGCCCTAGAAATCGAATTGACTCAGACGCCGACCAGACTCATCCACTGGTGCAGCGGTCAGTCTGGATTTTTCCAGACAAGGCGACTGGGTCAAAAGGACTATTTGAAGAGTTGCAATTATAATTATTTAGATTCTCTGTAAACACAAAAACAGAACTTGTCTTTTTAAAGAAAAATCTACTTGCATCTGTGGTTTAAACATGTTCTGAAATGCCGACTGCTGAATGACAGTTCAGTTCATTTTCTCAAATGTTAAAGCTCCTGGACGTGTTTACAATGAGAAATCTAAACAGAATCCTACACTTTAAGCATACACCGCATCCAATCACAGAAAAAAAATACTTTTTCTCAAAATCCTTAACCTGCCTCCATCACCATTCAGAGACACTCCACAAAATGTGTGACTTCAGAGTAAACTCAGGACAGTCCACGAAGCACAAGACGGCAGGTCTAATTATACAGCGCGTTTGAAAGATGTGGAGTTACCTGGAACTCAAAGATTCACAGAGTAACTGAGGAACAGACAAAAGCTGCTCGGCGCCGGTAATAACAGCCCTGAGCCACAACACGGACAATCCTCATACAACAGAGCTGCACTCATGTCATTATGATCTTTGGTAAATCGTCACAAACAAAGGTTTCTCCTGACGGTGTTACAGGGACACGAGTCTGAAGAGACTCAGGCTCAGATGAACTGCATCAGGCTCAGTGTCAGAGCTCGTCCAGGGGTCACACCAGGCGACCTGCCCCACAGGGAGACGTTAAAAAATGACAGCCAATGTTCATCGTTGAATGTCGCTACTGAACCAATCCTAATGAGATGTACAAACCGCCTAAGAAAACGGGGCTCCTCAGGCACATCAGTTTGTTCCATTGCTCCAGAGTCCAATCTTTAAGCTCTCGAGCAAACTGAAGTCTTTTCTGCAGTTAGCTGCACTGATTAGTGCTTTTCTTATGGCTGCACTGCTTTTCAGTCCCAGTCCCTTGAGTTCCCTTCACATTGTTCTTGTGAAAATGCTCTTATTTTCTGTATTACACACATCCGAGTTGTACAGTTGATTTTCTCCTATTTTGTTTTGTCAAACGTTTAACTGATCACCGATCACAATCATTCAGGATTTTGTTCACGACCACAGTTCTATCTCCAAGATGAAGGTTCCTCACTGTCCTTCCAGTGTTTATGATTTATAATGCATTGGACAGTACTGAAGCCAGTCTCTGCTTCTCCTCAGATGTTCTCTCTGTTTGATGTCAATGATTTGACTCTTCTTAAACACACATATCTTTTCCACGACCACAGGATTTGTCTTTCCACATTTGTGACAGAAATGAGAGGCCACTCACTGGGTTTAAGTATTGCATTGCAGCAATTGCAAAGGCAGCATTTATCCAAAAGGCTCGTACCTGTTTGTTTAGTTGAATGTGAGTGTATTTGGTCACTAGCACAGCCTTTCTGCTCTCACAAAATGACCCTGTGAGGACTAAAGGCTTATATTTTATATCATTATTCTAGGAATTTTACATTAAAATCAGACCAAGGTCTTTTTGAACATATTTTAAATGGGTTGGAAGAAGAATCTTCAAATGCCTCAGGAAATTAAAAAGATAAGGGGTGAAATCAATGATCTCAAAACAAAATAACTAAAAAAGGCTCTTTACCTTTTTATTGACCTTATTCAGGAAGTTGCCACGGCCCTTAATGTGTCCCTCCCTCTGCTTGAATCATTTTACACAGAGCTGCAAATCAGTTGTACACAGACTACAGCTCTGTGTCGCTCAGAGACAGTGCAGGGTGGATCACACGAACACTGAACATTTTACACAAATCAGTCTATTTTATATCATATTTTAGTGGGAAAACTTTTCCCTCGTTCTTTGCTTAAGTGGACAAAATTAGCAAAAACTCTATAGAGATTGAATAGAGGAGAAAAAGGTTACAATGATCAGAGCCAGTTGAGAGGAAAGAGAATTGAGCTTCTGTTCCTCTCCCCTTGCCCCGCTCTGTTTCTCCACTCTTTCTTTCTCCTCGCTCTCCTGTGTAACTTGAGCTCTCCTGGATGAAGTGCTCTCCTGCTGAGGTCTGACATGCACTTGTTAGGACGATATAGTCAGGACACTAATTGAGGGACATAATTGCAGAAGTGAGGACGCTGTTGATGGAAATCAATAACAGCGTCTGCTCCGTGTCCTTGCAGAGCTCCCAGCACTAAAGGAAAAGTGAAATAAACGCAGAAAAAGCTGAGGAGAAACGGAGTAAGTTTCCTGTTTCCTCTAGCTTCACCTACGCTTCACTGCCACAAACTCAGAATTACTAAATGTCTTTTTTATGAACTGCAGAGATTGGCTTTATTACTAAAAATGATAATTAAAGCATTAAGATTTAGATTTATTAATAAAACATTTGTGCATCTGTTACTGTAGCAGAGCTCTGACCCGGGACAGAGTCTTCTCCTGTGCATGGGCATTAACCCTTACCAGGACATGCAGCGCCGATGAGATCCAGTGTGAGAACCAGAGCCAGTCAGAACGTGCTCTGAACAGCCCTGAAGCTGCTCTGTTCTGCCCCTGCCACTTCACACGAGAACGTCTGCTCCTCTAACAACTTTTCTTCAGTATTTAGGATATTTTATTTCATTAATATCAATCAATATTCTATACAGTCTTTAGAGGAAATAACAGTCCGGGTTGGTTGTCTCAGGGTGTGACAGTTTTTAGAGCTACAGCAGGGGGCGCTGTGGCTTGACATGGTTATCAAATCCATTAAGCTGAACACCCTGTCTCTTCTGCCCCGTGGCCCTGTTACAATAACGGGATAGGGTATTGCTGGCCTAAACTTGCAGCCCCGAAAGCATTTTCCCAACGAGAGCAATAAACACCTGCTCATGTTCAGTTGAAAGGGACCTACAACTTTCAAAAAGGTTGGATTTTGTGGCGATTTTTTCTTATTTTTAGGACCATGAACTTTTTTCTGGTTCAGCATCCTTCATTATTCCTAAAAACAGCTTTTTAATCCTTTGATTCAGCTGTTCTGCCCTGACGGTTCCAATCACACAATAACATTCAAGTGAGGAGACAGACTGTCTTGTTTATGGGTCTGTGTTTTAATGTCTGTGTAATTTTCCAAAATGTTGATGTTTTTGTTATAAAAGCCAGTTATTACACCCTACAGTCTGAATCATGGAGCCCGGCAGGTCGTCTCATGAAGCCTGGGGTTGGTTGTCACAGGGAGCCTTAATTAAAACAGTTTTGTAGAGCTTCTGTCCTCAACTCTGGAGGACTTCAGCTTAATACAGGGCAAAGAAACAAAGCCTGTTACAAGCTACTGTTTGTTAGTACAAATTCATTGTTGGAACACGCAATGATTGGCAAGTGTTTTAAAACGTATTTCATCATAAGACCCCCGGAGCTCTCGTTCAAAGCACATATAAATCAAGTCAGTTAAACAGCCCACAGTATGTGCCAGAAAGTGACACTGAAAACCCCTGCATTTGTCACATCCAGATCAGACTGTAACGCCCTGCAGCGTGTCCTAAAAGCTCTATAAGAAGCTTTCAACTGGTTCAAAATGCAGCAGCAAGATTATTAACAGGTACTAGAAAAAGAGATCATATTTCACCAGTGTTAGAGTCTCTTCACTGGCTTCCCATTGAGTTTAGAATCAAATTTAAACTCCTCCTCCTGACTTATAAAGCCATAAGTGATATGGCGACCTCGAGTACCGTCCAAACAGAGCTCTTCGCTCTCAAAATGCTGGACTGTTGTTGGTCCTAGAGTCTCTAAAAGCAAAGCAGGAGGTCGAGCGTTTATACCAAGCTCCTGTTATGAACCAGCTCCTGTTCATGTTAAAGAGGTCACACAGTCTCTACATTTAAGACCAGGCTCAAAACGTTCCTCTTTGAAATAGTTTATGGTCAGGCAGGAACAGAAATAAAAAGTTTTAGCTCTGGTTCCTCCTGCATGCCCTATAAGAATATTCTAAATGTATTCCCTGTGTTACAGTTCCAGATGCTGCAGCTCCAGTGATGACTGAGCCTCAGATGGATCCAGACCCGTGGACCTGGACTAGGACCTGCTGATGTCATTTTGGTCTAAACAAAAACAAACTGAACTGAATTTATCACAAAGTTACAGTCTTCCTTCAAAAGCATGTTTAAACGCCACAACCCACCCATGACAGCCCTGACCCGAGGCTGTCACTGGGGATTATGTTTTTTTAATGGTTAATAACTTTTTATCACAATAAGATATAAAAAAGCGACCTATTTGAAGCCAAGGTTTCAAGCTTCATTTCATATTTGACTGACATCTGTGTGACGATGTGATGAGGAGCAAATGGCTCTAAACAGATTAATTTGGGGATTCAGAAATATACACCTCGCTTTTTACGGAGCAACATTTATCGCAGCATTCAGGGCATTCACCAGTGTCAGGCCACAGAGGACAGTGAGAGTCTCAAGCAGCCTCCTCCTCTGCACCTCTGCACAACTGCACCTCTGCACCTCTGCCCCTCTACCTCTGCCTCTGCCCCTCTACCTCTGCACCTCTGCCTCTGCACCTCTGCTCCTCTACCTCTGTACCTCTGCACCTCTACCTCTACCTCTGTACCTCTGCACCTCTGCACCTCTGCCCCTCTACCTCTACCTCTGCACCTCTGCCTCTGCACCTCTGCTCCTCTACCTCTGCACCTCTGCACCTCTACCTCTACCTCTGCACCTCTGTACCTCTGCACCTCTGCCCCTCTACCTCTACCTCTGTACCTCTGCACCTCTGCACCTCTGCCCCTCTACCTCTACCTCTGCACCTCTGCCTCTGCACCTCTGCCTCTGCCTCTCTGCACCTCTGTACCTCTACCTCTTCACAACTGCACCTCTGCCCCTCTGCACCTCTGCACCTCTGTACCTCTGCCCCTCTGTACCTCTGTACCTCTGCCTCTGCGCACCTCTGCACCTCTGTACCTCTGCCCCTCTGTACCTCTGCACCTCTGACCCTCTGCACCTCTGACCCTCTGCACCTCTGACCCTCTGCACCTCTGACCCTCTGCCCCTCTGTACCTCTGCCTCCTCCTCTGCACCTCTGCCCCTCTGCCTCTCCGCCTCTGCACCTCTGACCCTCTGCACCTCTGACCCTCTGCCCCTCTGTACCTCTGCACAAACCCCGGACTGTCCCTTTAAGTTGTTCGCATAAAAGTTTAATCTGGTTCAAGTCAAATCATGTGTGCTCCAGCGCGTCAGCCCGTGTGTCCCGTCACACACACCCCGGGCCCGTCCCCTCCGCTCTGACGCACGAGCCGCCTGTCTCCGTGCGTCGTACCTGTGCCAAAAGCGCACCAGACAACGCGCTCGACCCAATCTCAACATCCCAACAACACGTGCGGCCATTTTTTGTTGGGAACCACTCTTTTCGCTCTGGCGCGCACCCAAGCCCCTTCCTACTTCCCTGCTTGCCCTCGTGCTAAAGAAAAGGATAAAAGAGGGGAAAAGAGCGTGCGTAAAAGTGCTCCGAGCCGGGACCCGCTGTCCACAGCCGAGCTCGGATGTGTCACGGGCAAACGCGTCCTCCTGTCAAACTCCAGCGCGCTACAGAAGTGCTTTGTGTCGCCTCCGGAGCGGCACACGGCCCCGGGCACGGCTGGCCGCTGCTGTCGGGAGCAGACGGGACGGGGAGCGCTTACCTGCAGACGCGTGCGGGAGCGGGCGCTCGGTTTCCTCGGGAGTGCGTTCTTCTCGGTCGTTGGACGTTCGGAGCCCCCTCCTGTCGGTCCGGGTCCTGAAGCAGCAGACTGTGCCAAACGGAGTCCTGCCAATCACAGCCACAAGGCCCGCCCCTGTTGTCATACGTCACAGGGGAAGGGCCAATAGCAGCGCGGCTTTGCTCCTGCCTTCAGCGCGTTCATCATTTGGGATGTTTTCAGTAAACTGCAGCTAACGATTATTGTACTTGTCAAATACTCGGATATTTTGATTTCATTTGTCGACTACTTAAAGTAATATTTCTCATGTTCACTGATTTTTAAATACACTTTTAACCCATAGAAAATGAAAAAGGTGACAACGTCTTGTAGACAAGGACCACATTCTTTTAATGAACCGGCCCTTGATGCTTATGTTGCACACTCTGTGGTGCTGCAGTAGTCACAGCTGCCCTGGGGCAGACTGATTGAGGCACACACCACGTTCATATTGGGCAGTGTGGGTGTGTCTTGCCTAAGGACATTAGAGTCTGTACTAACCTCAGGGGTCAGGGGTCATTGAGCAGCAGCAGCAGTTTTCAGCCTTTTGATTCAATAATGTGTCTGTCTTCATCATGAACGGTTTCGTGGCATGTACTTCAGCGTCTGTATCGTCCAGATGATAACTGTGATTCTAAAAATACAATTGCAAATATTTTAATGGTTAACTAGTCACAATTATTCTGTTTAAACCACTCCCTGGAGCTGGTTTAAATCCTGGTTAAGTTCTGGTGGTTATTCATTCATTCATTCATTTTCTACCGCTTATTCCCGTTAGGGGTCGCGGGTGACTGGAGCCTATCCCAGTGACTTTGGGCCTTAGGCGGGGTACACCCTGGACAGTGGCCAACTCGTCGCAGGGCTGACACAGAGGACAAGGACATTGACAGACAACCATTCACTCTCACATTCATTCACTAGGGACAATTTAGAGTTCTCAATTAACCTGCACAGTCATGTCTTTGGACGGTGGGAGGAGCCGGAGAACCCGGAGAGAACCCACGGTAACACGGGGAGGACATGCAGACTCCACCCAGAGAGATCGTGTGATGTTAGGGTGGCCCGGGATTCGAAACCACGATGTTGGGGTGGTCTGGGATTCGAACCCACGATCTCCTTATTGAGAGGCAGAAGCTCTAGCCGCTCTGCCACCGTGCACCCTGGTGGTTATTCAAACAGGTCAAAAAGGATTTTCAATCTGAAGGCAATAGTTTGAGAAACTAGACTTTCTACTGCTCTGAGCTGGATTAGACCCGCCAGTAGGAACAAATCTTTATTTTTTCATCACTTTTTCAAGTCTCTTTAAATAAGGCATTTAATCTAGATTAATCTAATTAATTTCCCATACAGTGAGATTAATCTAGATTAAAAATCTGAATCTACTGAATATATAAAAACACATATTTGATTGGGATTTTTGATATCTTACTTTAGTCTTTGATCTTACTGAAATTTGACCTACAAATTTACATTTTGCAAAGCTAAAACTTCAATAAATCAGGGTTAGAGTTTAATCTGAACACAGCCTTCTGTGCCATGTGTCACTGCACTCACACTTTAAGGTCTCTGTGGGAGGAAAAGCAGCCTCAGTGTTCCACAGATGAAGTGATGAAACAATAAAACATCCTTAATTGCAGACTGGATAATGTTGATGTTTCCAGGTGAAGGCTTTTATGCCGAAATAACAAACTAACAAAAAAAAAGTGAAAAGAAAATGAATAGCTTTGCCTGCAGTGTAAATATGTGGCATTTGTGTCGAAGCTCATTCCATATTTACCCTTCCATTTTTATGTGAATGTTATTAACTAAAAATGAGTTTTAGGGACTTGTAATAAAGTACAAAAGTCCAAGCGGAATCCATATGAAAGTCCTATTAAATTTGTCTCAATTTTAGTTAGATTTGTGCTTTTAGTACAAACTGACTCTAATTCACCCCAGAATAGTTGATTTGACTGAAAATAAGTGGGTTACATCTTTTTTTTCATATTTAATATGTCCAGCAGCTTGATTATCTCCTCAGATGGTAGATAAAAAGGAATAAATTTAAAAAAGTCCAACCACATGGTAAGAGTTCTTAAGGACTCTACTCACTGAGTAATAATCTTTACCGAGGTTCGCCACTGGAGGGCGCTGCTGTGCACTGTCTGCAGTCTGCTCTGACTGTCTCAGAGAAGCTGCTCTGCGCCGGAAAATACTGGGACTGTCACATAACCAGGACTGGGACTGATGGACCTGGGCACTACACCGACAGACACTGTTACTCACTTACATTTACTTCAGGAACTTTTTTCCCCTTATATTTCTCTGTGGTGTTTTTTGAAAGATACAGTACAAAATAAAAACAAACAGAACAAGACACAGAGAGAAAAAGTCCCCTTTTGTATCCGTCCCATTTGTGTCTGTTGAATTTGTCCATGTTTAAGTTCAAAGTATTTATAAAGTATATACAGTTTTTCCATTTTGCAAATATCCAAATTTAATTCAGTCCAGTCCTTGATGGTTGTTATTGCCTTTTTTATGGCAGACACAAGTATATTCTACAGGTATCCATCTATCATTTCCACTGGGGGGTAAAGGGTACTGACCCCCCGAGGCCCAGGGCAGTGAGGGCCTTCAAAAGCAAAAGCATGTGTTGTTGTTTTCTCTGTTACATTTTTCCACACTTGAATCTTTTTGTTGTCGCACTAAAGCGCACTGTGGTTGAAAAACACTGAGAGAATAATACAGTTATGCTTGACATCTGAGGGCCCCATCTCCCTTTGAAAAGAGGAAAATCCTTGTTCACAAAATCCATGTTGTTAATAAATAAAACTGCAGATTATAATTTGCAGTTTGAGTATTTTCTTACAGAAGGCTAAGAATAGGTTTTGAGAGGTTTATTTGTTTTTACAATTATGAGCAGATCAAATGACTGTACCATAACACAAGCCTGTTGCTTCACTGGACACCAATAGGACACCTATAAGTTAGTTATGGTTAGGTGTGCTTAAAGTATATTAAAAGAATTTCCCCTTGGAGATGAATTAAAGTAACTCTGATTCTGATATTCTTGTAAAAGTGAATGAAAAACTAACAAGTAGCAACTGTGCTTACTGGGATAAATAAATCATATAAGTATGTTTCAGGGGCCCACCAAGAGGGTTTGTACCTGGGGCTCAGAATGTGGTGCTGCGCCTCTGGTGAAGTGGAATATCGGTGTTGAAGACAAAAACGTTTTCTCCTCAGAGGAACACAGACAAACTCTACTTTGGCAGAGGAAACACATTTTAACGTTTTAAATCCTTGACATTTAGACGATTTTACACCATGATGATTTGAAACATTGCTGTACTTTGAGTTTCCTGGGCATTTTATTTGTGTCTATTTCAATGTTCTTTAACTATTGTTGTACATATGATCTAACTCTATGAAACTGCACATTTATTCAATGTCATAAAGTGCTTGGTTGTTAAATAAATTTGCATTAACTTCCCAGTTCCCACCCTCAGTCTGTTTTATTCTGGCACCTGCATGTAAAAGATACTACAGTAACATTACTCTTACTTGAGTACAGACTTGGCCAGTCCCCCTTCTGACTGCAGAGGGTCACTTCACTTTCAGCTGGATTAGTCCCACTGTTCTTCTTCATATCTGTATTCTCTGGCAAAGTGTATTCAACAGTTTACCCAGAATTGTACAGAAATCCATATACATTTTATAGTGTAAAGAACTAAACCAGGACTAAACCAGGACTAAACCAGGACTAAACCAGGACTAAACCAGGACTAAACCAGGACTAAACCAGGACTAAACCAGGAGCACAGGTGTCCACAGCTGCTCCAGGACTGAAGCTGGACGACAGTAGTTGATGAATGGAGTTTGTGTTTCCTCCCTGGATGTGGAGGCGTTATTGCTTTTCTCCACAAGGCGGCGCTGTGTCATTGTCTGACCACCACAAGGTCCAGCCCTGAACTCTGCCTTCTGTGACTCAAGAAAAAGAACCTGTCTGAAAACTTCAAGGGTGATGATCCAGCCCTCACAAATGGACAAAATATTTGATCTCTTTTTATTGTTTTTTAGTCCTGGTTTAGACCTGTTATAGGCCTGGTTCAGTCCTGGTTCAGTCCTGGTTCAGTCCTGGTTTAGTCCTGGTTTAGACCTGGTTTAGTCCTAGTTCGGTCCTGGTTTAGTACTGGTTTAGACCTGGTTTAGTCCTGGTTTAGTCCTGGTTTAGTCCTAGTTCGGTCCTGGTTTAGTCCTGCTTTAGTCGTAGTTCGGTCCTGGTTTAGTCGTAGTTCGGTCCTGGTTTAGTCCTAGTTCGGTCCTGGTTTAGTCCTAGTTCGGTCCTGGTTTAGTCCTGATTTAGTCCTAGTTCGGTTCTGGTTTAGTCCTGGTTTAGAGCTGGTTTAGTCCTGTTTTAGTCCTAGTTCGGTCCTGGTTTAGTCCTGCTTTAGTCCTAGTTCGGTCCTGGTTTAGTCCTGGTTAAGACCTGGTTCAGTCCTGGTTTAGTCCTGCTTTAGTCCTAGTTCGGTCCTGGTTTAGTCCTTGTTGTTGGGGGCTGAATGGTCCTGGTAAAGCATGTGACTAACCCTAACCCTATACCATAAGATCAAAACACAATATTGATCTAAAATGACAATATGAAACCATTGACTTCCTGTTCAAAACCACAGAAATAATAAGCCCCTCCTCTTCATAGTGACATTTCAGCATTTATGTTTTTTTATTGTTAAAAATGAGACATTTGTGAAACATGCACGTTTGACCTGGAGTTTGTGACTATTCAGGGGACATTATCTGACAGAATACTCAGACACGCAAGCATCAAATCACAATCTGTGCATGGAATGTCAGCTAGCGTTTTATTTTTGAAGTGGCTAGCTCCTGTACTATTGAGTAGCTCCTGTCTGATTCTGTGAGGTTTGTGCAGAGTCGCTCTCGCCGACATGTTACAGACTTTACACATGACGAGAACACTCTGTGGAGATACATGGAGGAGTCTGGGGGTCATGCTAATGCTAATGCTAATGCTAATTCTTGTTCGGCTTTTATTCATCCCCAAGGGCAAATACAGCAAAATGAAGATAAAAATAAAACAAATGAAATTAAAAAACTTAGTAACGAAAACATAAAGTATTCTATAAATAAAAACAATCAGACAATCTTACTTTACATTTTAATTGGTTGTTTCTTTATATTTTACAATTTAATAAAGAGAAGCAGTTAGCTCAGCCAGCTGCCTGTGCTGCGTGTGAGTTAGCGAAGGGAGTATCGTGTCAAAGAATCAATATATCGATACTGACTCAGGGAAAATGGTATCAGCACTGCTATGCAAATATATATTATCATTAGCATAGCATATGAGAGGTCATTAGCATATGCAAATTCAAAGAGTATTCATTTTAGATATGAAAAGTCCACTTTTGTTTCACAGTTCTGTGTCAAACGCACTCAGATGGGACTGAGCCTTCTGTGTCAGGTGTTCAGTTTGTAATTTAGAGCCTGTTTGAAACTCTTTGCACATATATTTATTGGAACGCCTTTAAGCATAAGGTTAGACAAGTATCAAGTATTGGAATTTAAAAATTACCCTCAAAGTACTTCGTATCATATCGAGACCAAAAACTGTGGTATTGCTGATCACTCCTGTGAGTAAACTGGTGAGTGAAGCAGACAAAAGTGGACCGTGCATAATTCCTTTAAAGTAGAACTAAGTAAGATTTTTACCTTATTGAACATTTTTGTAAGTCCATGTGGTGGTTGTAAATGTATTTCCGAGCGTTTGAAGCCCCCTTTGTCACCGACCTGAAGACAACTCTCCTGAGAAACACTGGCTCTCTTTTTTATATTTGGCGACATGAAATGTTTTTCTATGTGATTGTACTTCCTTATTCCGTTAAAAAAGGAGGGGGAAAAAGAAAAAAAGGGTGAAAAAAAGCTTTTGCATTTTTACTGGAAGTGTATTCTCAAAATAGACCTGCAGGGGGGGCTCTGCTGCTGAAGTTACTGAGTTCGGCTTTAATGAGGAAGAGACCAACCCGTCAGGGGTGTTTACAGTGTGATAGTGAAAGACACAGGAGCGCTGCTTATTCAAACAGAGACTCTTTAATAGTGTTGACATGAGGACACAGAGAGGACACGCCCCTCAGTCCCAGGGGGCGGGGCCTTATGTACACTCTGGGTGGGACTGGACTGAAGCGATGGTGACTCAGAAGGGTCAGACGAGAGGTCAGGTGACAGGTCAGGTGAGAGGTCAGCAGCATGGAGGCGGGGCCGACGGGAAGGCGGGGCAATCACCATAGCGACGGGTCATATCTGTCAACAACCAGGAAGTCACATTAGGGTTCAGACAAGAAAGAACGCCCAAAGTCTGAGAGTTCACATTGTGTATGTTTATTTTGATAATATATGATCAGGTTAAGGTTTAGGGACAATGAGTTTAGTTAAGGTAGTGCTTTGGGACAAGGATCGCTGGTCCTGTCCCAGAATGAAATGCCAAACCTTTAGAGAGTCCAGTTGTAAAACAGCCATGGACTGCTTTGAAATGGTTCCTTTAAAAAACTAGAACAGGGAACTCTATACCACACTTGATTTTCTCTTGTTTGAGGCACCAGCCGGGCCAAGCAGAGACGCCACAATGGAGCCAGGCAAACCAGGGCCCCAAGATGAAGAGGGCCCCATAAATAATGACAAATGTGAATACATTCAACAGCTGTTTTGACAAGCCAAGTTTCCTCCAAAATGTAACTTGTCAAAACACAAATTACCTTTACCTAATTAACTTTCTGATATCATTAACTGTTAAAATGTTCATATAGGAGGGGCCCCCAGATGTAGGGCCATGTTCTCTAGAGACAACTCTGACCGCCGGAGCCCAGGGCAAGTTTGAGCGAGAATACAACATTATAAATGGATGCAGAGAAAGAATTGGGATCTCATTTTCACCCAAATAAATGCTTTTACAACATATCTGTGCTGGGGCCAAGCAGACAGGCCTTTTAAAGCAGGTGAGCTTATTGGCTGAGGATTCAAACCAATAAAGACGGCGCTCTGCTTCAACTTCACTTGAACAAAACGCTCACACTCTGCTCTGAAACATGAGGCACTTGGATGTGTCCTGTGCAGGTCCTTCTGGTGCAGAGGCTGCAGGCTCCAGTAAAAGGAGGTCAGACTGGACACCGTGCACAGTGCGGTGGTGCCGCAGCACTCCAGATCACGGACGTTCAATTTGAATATGGAGCCTTCCTTGAGCCTTTTCCCTTGACAAGTTACTGTGAGAGGATGTGGTCTCATGATCAAAGCCGGTGACCGCAACAGCACCACAGAGCTCCGGTCCTGTCCGGTCCTTGTCTGAGAATGAACAGTGGAATTTGTTTTTTCATTCATTTTCTTATTAGTTACTGATAAATTTGATGTAGTTTTAGTCAATATGATTACTTTTTATTTAGTTTTTGTTTAGTTTTAGTCAGCAAAGTGGTAAGACGAAAATATTTTAGTTGATGAAATGACTAGTGGCCAGTCTGTGGTACTTGGGTTAGTGTTACTCCTCTGTTGAAGAGAAAGTATTTCCTCTTGATGCACAACGTGTTTGGTGACAGCTTTCCAAAAGGATTATATTTTCTTCTCTTTTTCTCTCAGCCTGGTCCTGGCTGCTCCGCTCTCGGTGATCGTGTGCAGCCTCCACCAGAGCAACAGGGAAGACACACTTATCCAAAGCATCTTTGTGTGATGCTCATTGAGAATAATAAGCCACTGGTTCACTTTGGAGGGGACTGTGGTACATGTACATGTACATGGTACATGGTACAGGTACGTGCTGCGGGTCCATTTAAGTGATCCAAAGTGGCTCATGATTCTAAAGCGGTTTGGCTCGCTTTTGGCTCATGAAAATCTTTTGAGCAAGATGATTTGAAGAGAGAGAACACTGAGAACACTGAGAAGAAAAAAACTGTAGGAAGCAGATAGTAATGAGAAATTATTTCTCACTAAATTATTATTTAGTGAGAAATAATAATTTTGGTGCTTTATCACTTGATCTTGTGATAAAGGACCGTATTTCCACTGATGAGCCCACATGCTTAGCAAAACAAAGCTAGCACACATTAGCATCAGCTGTTCCTGTTTGTCCATGTTTGACACTTGCTTTGTGATTACCCAGAACATGATATTTCCAGGTCATAATACATCCAACATTACTCGAAGTCAGTGCATTCCATTAAGAGAGTAGTTTCCTGTTTACGTAGAGCTCTGTGAGCCAGGACCTGAGCCATCACTCAGAGCAATCTGAGACACCCCAAAGTGAACCGGTCTGGGGGACCAAAGCCCGTCGAAATGTGGCTATGGTCGAGGTTTGTCCCCAGAGCCAAAATGATGTTACAGATGACACTTTCCAAATCCTTTGTAACTATAGGACGCTCCTGGACAAATGAGGAATTACACTGACAACATAAAACCCAATTTAAGCTTTAAGCTCCACAGGCCCGCCTCGTGTGCTGGTGTGTGGTGGAGATACCTGGACTGTGGCAGTGTGTCTGTGCTCTCCCTCAGCAGCAGCTCTGAGATCAGTGTGTCCAGGAGCTCAGGAGAGGAGCGCTTCCCATACCTGCAACGGAACACAGAGGAGTAAGAAGCCCCAAAACACTGCAATATTCAGTCCGATACACACAGGAGACACAGAGGTCTGCGTCACACACACAGTCACACACCAGTGTACACGCTCTGGCTGAAGACAAAACAGGTGAGGTGTCCTGCCCAAGAGATGTACAGGAGGAGATGTATGGGAGGAGATGTGCAGGAGGAGAGGTTCAGGTGTGCAGGAGGAGATGTACAGGAGGAGGTGTGCAGGAGGAGGTGTGCAGGAGGAGGTGTGCAGGAGGAGATGTGCAGGAGGAGGTGTGCAGGAGGAGATGTGCTGGAGGAGATGTGCAGGAGGAGATGTACAGGAGGAGGTGCGCAGGAGGAGGTGTGCAGGAGGAGATGTGCAGGAGGAGATGTACAGGAGGAGGTGCGCAGGAGGAGATGTGCAGGAGGAGATGTACAGGAGGAGGTGCGCAGGAGGAGGTGTGCAGGAGGAGATGTGCAGGAGGAGATGTACAGGAGGAGGTGAGCAGGAGGAGATGTGCAGGAGGAGATGTACAGGAGGAGGTGCGCAGGAGGAGGTGTGCAGGAGGAGATGTGCAGGAGGAGATGTACAGGAGGAGGTGCGCAGGAGGAGGTGTGCAGGAGGAGATGTACAGGCAGAGATGTACAGGAGGAGGTGTGCAGGAGGAGGTGTGCAGGAGGAGATGTACAGGCAGAGATGTACAGGAGGAGGTGTGCAGGAGGAGGTGTGCAGGAGGAGATGTGCTGGAGGAGATGTGCAGGAGGAGATGTACAGGAGGAGGTGCGCAGGAGGAGGTGTGCAGGAGGAGATGTGCAGGAGGAGATGTACAGGAGGAGGTGTGCAGGAGGAGATGTACAGGAGGTGTGCAGGAGGAGATGTGCAGGAGGAGATGTTCAGGTGTGCAGGAGGAGGTGTACAGGCAGAGATGTACAGGAGGAGGTGTGCAGGAGGAGATGTGCAGGAGGAGATGTTCAGGTGTGCAGGAGGAGGTGTACAGGCAGAGATGTGCAGGAGGAGATGTGCAGGAGGAGGTGTGCAGGAGGAGGTGTGCAGGAGGAGATGTGCAGGAGGAGGTGTGCAGGAGGAGGTGTGCAGGAGGAGGTGTGCAGGAGGAGATGTGCTGGAGGAGATGTGCAGGAGGAGATGTACAGGAGGAGGTGCGCAGGAGGAGGTGTGCAGGAGGAGATGTGCAGGAGGAGGTGTGCAGGAGGAGGTGTGCAGGAGGAGATGTGCTGGAGGAGATGTGCAGGAGGAGGTGTGCAGGAGGAGGTGTGCAGGAGGAGGTGTGCAGGAGGAGATGTGCTGGAGGAGATGTGCAGGAGGAGATGTACAGGAGGAGGTGCGCAGGAGGAGGTGTGCAGGAGGAGATGTGCAGGAGGAGATGTACAGGAGGAGGTGCGCAGGAGGAGATGTACAGGAGGAGGTGTGCAGGAGGAGATGTACAGGAGGAGGTGTGCAGGAAGAGGTGTGACTGTGTGATGATGACGCGTGTCCTCAGTGGGAGTGGGAGTTACCTCTGTCTCGTGATGAGGTTGATGTAGTGTCTCAGGGCGGAGTAATACTTGGCCAGCTCCTCCGCCGGTGCGTCGTCCCCGGGGTTCTCAGGTTTGATGGGATATCCCTCCGCCAGGGCACTGAGGCACAGCAGCGCCCACAGCACCAGCCCCAGGGTGCCCAGCCAGCTCAACACGTTAGAATGCATCTGAGAACATGCACATACAGTGTCACCTCTGCACACATGACCTCTGCACACACATCACCTCTGCACACATGCCCTCTGCACACATGCCCTCTGCACACACATCACCTCTGCACACATGACCTCTGCACACATGCCCTCTGCACACATGCCCTCTGCACACACATCACCTCTGCACACACATCACCTCTGCACACATCACCTCTGCACACATCACCTCTGCACACACATCACCTCTGCACACACATCACCTCTGCACACATCACCTCTGCACACATCACCTCTGCACACACATCACCTCTGCACACACATCACCTCTGCACACATCACCTCTGCACACATCACCTCTGCACACATCACCTCTGCACACATCACCTCTGCACACACATCACCTCTGCACACATCACCTCTGCACACATCACCTCTGCACACACATCACCTCTGCACACATCACCTCTGCACACATCACCTCTGCACACACATCACCTCTGCACACATCACCTCTGCACACATCACCTCTGCACACATCAGCTTGCGGTGCGCGCTTGCGGTGCGCGCTTTTACGCACAGCGTTTCCAGAGGAAACATACTCTTTGGCTCAAAGAGAAACATTTAAAAGTACAGCTGTAAAGTACAGAAGGTACAATGACAGGTACAGGAGCACACAACTGTTCTACAAGTACAAAGGTGCACTTGGGTACTCGGAGTTGTGCCATACAGGTACAAGAGCGCAGAGGCGCACAGATGCGCACAGAGGAGCAGGAGCACACAGAGGAGCAGGAGCACACAGAGGAGCAGGAGCACACAGAGGTACATACACACTGACATACAGGGGCAGGAGTACTCACATTTCCCGGAGGATGTGGAGGAGAGCGCGCTTGTTCAGCTCGTGTCTTCTGTTCTTGTGGCTCCATGGCGCGCGCTGGCTTTTATATGACCGTGCGGCAGGCGCGCGCGGTGGCACGCGTCAGAGGCGTTTAGCCTGGGCGCACGTCAGCGGTGATGCTGTCATTAGGACGTATGTTATTTTACAAACCGTTTGGTTACGCGCAAAAACGATGAGACTAAAAATAGAGTGTGGTTTGATCCAGAGAGTCTGAGTGTTTAGAAGAAGACGTGATGCGGAGTAAAAGCTGCGGAGCAGAACCAGCCCGGCCCCGGGAGACTTTATTATGAAATAAAGTCAACTGCAGCACGTGGAGCGTGTCAAAGTGAGTTTAATAACCCACATTATGCTTGTTTATTTCTTTGGCTACATTTGCACATAAATAATGACTTCTCATTTTCTTTGCTCACGTGATCACGGAGTAACACAACGTCTCTCTCTCTCAAGGCGCGCGCTCAGAGAACAGCGCCCGCTCATTTGAAATAATATTTACTGTTTGTGAGAGGTTTCCAGAGCTAAGTGAAAACACTAATGACTCTGAAAAAGAAAGGAACATTTCAGCTGATCAGGAACCGTTTTCTTCAGTCACTTTCAGTTCTAATACATTTTTGACAAGAGTAAACACAGTTCCCTCCACTCTGTGCGTTTACGCACTGCGCGGCCTGAATGTTTGTGTTTACACACGGAGCACATTCCACAATCATGTTTTATCATTTTGACTGAGGAATTACAAATAAATAATTCTGAGCATTGTGAGGCTGTGCCAGGCGGACTAAAGCGCGCAGTGGGCCTCCGCCGAGCCCCGGGGACGCGCACATGTCCCGTTCATACGTTCAATCAGCGCGCTCCCATACGCGCACTCCAGGCGCACAAAAGCGTATCTGAATACGGAGCGGCGTCAGTCAGAGCACAGAAATGCGATTAATAAGAAACCCCAAAGAGCACTTGAGATGATCTGTGTCTCGCGCTCTTCATTTGGCTCCATTCATGCGCCTTTGTGCGCTGCGTCACGTACCATCCGCTTCAGCCCAAATCAGAGCGTCTTCTTTAAGTCGGATGTGTGAGCGCTTTTGTGTGGCGCAGGATGTTGAGCTGGGGGAGGAAACGCGAGTCACTTCAAACGCACCTTTAGGAGAAACGCAGCTGTGCCAAATGTACATAGGCGCATCTCACCAAAAAAGATGTATCTGCAATTAGACACGAGGTGGTGAAGAGGAGGAGGTGAGCGGCTCATTGTCCTGCTGCATTTAAAGGTGAGACACTTTGGTCACTTTGTTCTCTCAACATAAACTTTCACCTGAAACAACTGACCAGTCTTCATCGACAATTATCCAAGCGCCTGAGTGATGTCCAAAACATCACTTGTTTCTTGTCTCTAAACAAAAATAAAACAGAAGTTGTTGGGTAGTTCAAACCTTCTGACCACTTTACACATTGCCAGCTATTTCCAAATCGGGCTCCTTGCCAAAATTAGAACTTCTCTCCAACAAAAACAATATGAGAGAGCTTTCCACTCTTTTATTACATCTCGGTTGGACTATTGCAACTGATATTGCAGGGTCAAGGGCACAAGGAAAAGGGAACACCTCACTCCTATTCTCTCCTCTTTGCACTGGCTCCCAGTTGCTTTCAGATTCCATTTTAAGATTGTTTTTAAATATTTGAATTCAATGGCAGTGCACCTGCCAGTGATCAGACCCTGTGGGCATAATAAAGTGGCCAAAGGAAGAGATACAGACCACAGACGTTAAGACACAAAAGCTCCTGACCATGAATGGAGGGTTCCATCCTAAATCCAGCCCCTGAGACTGTACACTAGCCGTAGGGAAGGAGGCCGTGGACTAGTGAGAGCCACTGTCCAGGATGAAACATCCAAAATCCACAAGAACATCAAGGATAAGGCCCCATATGATGACGTGCTCAGTGAATGTCTCAGGCAATGGAGAACAGACGAGGAGGTGCTGGAGGAGGGAGCATCATGGGAGGACAAGCCCCTACATGGGATGTACCACCAGAGCATAACTGAAGTGACTGATCAAGAAAGCCTAGCAGTGGCTAGAGCGGGCCGGACTGAAGGACAGCACTGAGACACTCATCAAGGCTGCACAGGAACAGGCCCTGAGCACCAGAGAGATAGAGGCCCAGATCTACCACACCAGACAAGACCCACGGTGTAGCTCCTGAGACAGTCCAGCTCAGAACTGCAGGGAAAGCCATAACCAAGTGGCTCACAGTGTACAGAAACATCTGTGCAGAGAATGGACTGGAAACCCCAATGTCAGAATGGGAAACGCCTCCAAAGGTGGTAGAGAATGACCGAGTGAAGATCCTGTGGGACGTCCAGATACAGACTGACAGAATGATGGCAAACCAACCAGACATCGTGGTGGATAAAGAGCAGAGGAAGGCCGTTGTGGTTGACGTGGCATCACCAAGTGATGGCAACATCAGGAGAAAGGAACATGAGAAACTGGAGAAACACCAAGGGCTCAGAGAAGAGCTGGAGAGGCCTAGAAGGTGAAGTGTTGCCTGTGGTGACGACCCCCAAACTGGAGGTTTGGAGGAACATCAGACATCTCAGTCCAGAAAAGCGCAGTGCTAGAAACAGCTAAGATACTGAACCCTCAAGCTCCCTGGACCGAGCTTAGTAAATAGATGAGACCCACGGAGTGTGAGAAGGGAAGATATATGCACACACATGTTTATGTATAAATATATGTATGTATGTATGTATGTATGTATGTGTGTGTGTGCGTATAAAACTAGTCATTGAAAAATGATAAAACAGACCATAAAGCAAAATTGAGTCTACCTTTCGGTTTTACACTTTACACATGTGAGTTCATGGCTGTAAAATAGAATTTAAACAAATGAATAAAAAAGACTGCTTTTGCTTTTTGCAATGTAATACATCTGTAGATTTTAGGAACTTGGGAACTTTTTTGCTGTTATGTTTGAGTTTCTAGATTGAAATAGAGTTTATGTGGAAAGTAGTTTTAGAAAAAAAACAAGGTGATTGCTGTGTGTACATGATTCTAAAGATGTGCTTTGAGAAAGAGCCACAAAAATGTGTGAACTGAGAAAGTGATTTGACCATATATTCTCAGTTGCAGATTTGGACACTACAGTTTTGTGCTGTTTTCGTCGTGACACAGTTAGAATCCTGAGACGCCTGAATGAGCTGCTCTGGGCTTCTCTTCAGCTCGAGGACAGCTCTGGAGAGGGAAAGTTCAGATGCTGTGGTTCTGAAGGGGCCTGCAGCAGAGGAGGGGCCTTTTAGAAGCACAGGTCATGTAGAAGCACTGGTCATGTAGAAGCACTGGTCATGTAGAAGCACTGGTCATGTAGAAGCACAGGTCATGTAGAAGCACTGGTCATGTAGAAGCACTGGTCATGTAGAAGCACAGGTCATGTAGAAGCACTGGTCATGTAGAAGCACTGGTCATGTAGAAGCACAGGTCATGTAGAAGCACTGGTCATGTAGAAGCACAGGTCATGTAGAAGCACAGGTCATGTAGAAGCACAGGTCATGTAGAAGCACTGGTCATGTAGAAGCACAGGTCATGTAGAAGCACTGGTCATGTAGAAGCACTGGTCATGTAGAAGCACTGGTCATGTAGAAGCACAGGTCATTTAGAAGCACTGGTCATTTAGAAGCACTGGTCATGTAGAAGCACTGGTCATTTAGAAGCACTGGTCATGTAGAAGCACAGGTCATGTAGAAGCACAGGTCATGTAGAAGCACTGGTCATGTAGAAGCACTGGTCATGTAGAAGCACTGGTCATGTAGAAGCACAGGTCATGTAGAAGCACTGGTCATGTAGAAGCACTGGTCATGTAGAAGCACAGGTCATGTAGAAGCACAGGTCATTTAGAAGCACTGGTCATTTAGAAGCACAGGTCATGTAGAAGCACTGGTCATGTAGAAGCACTGGTCATGTAGAAGCACTGGTCATGTAGAAGCACAGGTCATTTAGAAGCACTGGTCATGTAGAAGCACTGGTCATGTAGAAGCACTGGTCATGTAGAAGCACAGGTCATGTAGAAGCACAGGTCATGTAGAAGCACTGGTCATGTAGAAGCACAGGTCATGTAGAAGCACTGGTCATGTAGAAGCACTGGTCATGTAGAAGCACAGGTCATGTAGAAGCACTGGTCATGTAGAAGCACTGGTCATGTAGAAGCACAGGTCATGTAGAAGCACTGGTCATGTAGAAGCACTGGTCATGTAGAAGCACAGGTCATGTAGAAGCACTGGTCATGTAGAAGCACAGGTCATGTAGAAGCACAGGTCATGTAGAAGCACAGGTCATGTAGAAGCACTGGTCATGTAGAAGCACAGGTCATGTAGAAGCACTGGTCATGTAGAAGCACTGGTCATGTAGAAGCACAGGTCATGTAGAAGCACAGGTCATGTAGAAGCACAGGTCATGTAGAAGCACTGGTCATGTAGAAGCACAGGTCATGTAGAAGCACTGGTCATGTAGAAGCACTGGTCATGTAGAAGCACAGGTCATGTAGAAGCACTGGTCATGTAGAAGCACTGGTCATGTAGAAGCACCGGTCATGTAGAAGCACAGGTCATGTAGAAGCACTGGTCATTTAGAAGCACTGGTCATGTAGAAGCACAGGTCATGTAGAAGCACTGGTCATTTAGAAGCACAGGTCATTTAGAAGCACTGGTCATGTAGAAGCACCGGTCATTTAGAAGCACTGGTCATGTAGAAGCACTGGTCATTTAGAAGCACTGGTCATGTAGAAGCACCGGTCATTTAGAAGCACTGGTCATGTAGAAGCACAGGTCATGTAGAAGCACTGGTCATGTAGAAGCACCGGTCATTTAGAAGCACTGGTCAAAGTCAAGTTCTACTGCAAGTATTAGAAAACAATATAAGCATTATAAAAAGATCCATTGCTATATATTCATGTGTGAGGTTCCAGAGATGCTTGATTGAAAGGATAAACTTTGGTGCTCAGACTCAGGTGGAGTGATGTGGATGTGACGATGGACAGATTTAGTTTAAGTGAAAATACAAACAAAATCATAAAACAAAAAAGTGGCAAAAGCTTTATGTTGACAATATGAAATAATTTGAACCATTGTGCGTCTTGAAACAACTTTTCACATTTTTTGTGTGATTTTTTTGTATAGTCAGTGTTCCATCTATCGAGTTATATTTAAAGGAGACCTCTGATTATACAGTGTTAATCCATTTTTTAGTTGTTTTCCCTTGTCATTCACCCTCTCAGAGTCGTATTCATGCATTCAAGACGCCATTGCTCCAACTCTGTTTTCCCCTGACCCCCCCAGACACGCCCCCTACCCCCCCAGACACGCCCCCTACCCCGCAGACACGCCTCCAGTGCAATTAAACACAACCAGTATTTAAAAAATGTATATATGTTGTGTACTTTTTGGCTAAAAAGTGACAGACTGAGGCTTTAAAGCTGGGGTATCTACCACAATAGAACCAGAGTTGAGGTTAGGTAGGGATTTAAATGTGACTAACTAGTTTCTAGCGCTCACAAACCCTCAGTAATATCCACAAGAATTTATTTCCAGGCACAAGCCCAGCTTTAGAGACAGAGAGCGAAGTGAAACTCTGGCGACCACCCCGAGCTCAGCCAATCAGAGCGCTGCTTTCAGCTCTTATTGTTAGTGAGACTAAATACTTAATTATTTGGCTCATTTTTGTCTTAAAGGACAAATATTATGCATTTTTCATATTGACAACCCCTGTAACCTTTTCTACAATTTTTCATATTGTTATTAGCCTTTAAATCTGCTCTTGAGTGTCTTTGAGTTTGATATCTCATGTTTTAGAACTAAAAATAAAAGGCTTTTACAAAGAACAATATAACTTTATCACTTTATGCCATTTTGACTTAGCTGTGGCTCCATCTACTGGCTGTAGAGTTAAATACACAAACGTAAATATATACCCACAATGCATTGCAGTAAAGACTGGATCTGGTGTTCCTGTAGTTGTTGTGATTAGACGGAATAAATCTTCAGAGCGAGTCTGGCGATGATGTTGTTGTATTTTGATGACTGAACAATGTTAGAACATGGCTAAAGCTCAAAAAAGTCATTTTTGCATAATATTTGTCCTTTAAAGTGCTGCTTAAGATAAGCTTAAGTGGAAAAATACGTAATGAATCAAAAATAGTCAGGTACCCCAGCTTTAATATGTTAACTAAGTAACCTTTTTACCTTATTAAACGTCTTTGTAAGTTCGTGTGGCGGTTGTACATGTATTTTCGAGGGGCAGCCCGAAATCAGTGCCGCAGTTTTCAACCCAGACTTGTTTCTTTAATTTGGTCGTTTTTGATGAATACTCTTCTTTGGGTCTTCTTTAAACCATTTTTTATTTGTCTCCATGAAGATGTCATTGCTTTCCTTGGAATGTTCTGCAGAAATTGTACGTATCTATCTATGAGCATTTTATTCAAGAGTTTGTGTCGACAATCACTGATGATGTCACCTGATGATGTCACTCAGTTCTGTAGTTAAGTAGTATGTTAGCGATTGCTTTTACACTCTTGAGTAATCCAATAGTTTTCAGTAATATTAATTGAAAGTAGCGTTACACCTCCTGACTTGTTCGGTAAGAAGAATTGTGAGCGTCTGTTGTTGACTTCATTTGTGCAGTTCATTTGTACAGTTCCTCCGCAGAATTAGCTCCCGTCAGCCTGTTGCCACACAAAGCGTCTGCCACACACTGTAATTTTGCACTCTTTTCAGTTTTTCAGCGCAGCATCGTTCTGTGGTGTGGTTTGTTTATGAAGACTCCGGGCTCCAGTCCCTTTACTCCAGCCTGACAGTTAAATTAGAGCCTCCGACTGCTGCTTTGTGCCGCGCTGACACTCCGGCACACGCGATGTAAGCAGCACTGCCATTACTCTGTGGGCTGAGCAGAGCCAAGGTGAGGCTGCACTGGCTGTTCAACTCTTACTGTCATTTGGATGTAAATTCACCAGAAGTAGCTTAAATAGACACTTGTATGAGGTTCCAGAGATAGTCGATTAACTTTGGTGCTCAGACTCCGGCAGGTCTAGAGGTCAGTGTTGTGGAGGTGATGATGGACAGATTTAGTGGATTTAATGTCATTTTATGAGCTTTTCACCACATTTTAATAATTTTCTCTGATCATTAAAGACAAAAAACAGAGAGGCATAATTAACAGTAATTAACATAAAAGACGCTTTGACCATCCATCCTTGGGTGACTTCGATAGGTTACATGGTAACCAGCCCTGCATAAAGTCCAACACTTCACCAGAGCATGTATGAAAGCATTCTGACACTTCCAACATAGATCATGCTCTTAAAGGTGCTGTACCTGATTTTTACTGCTTTGAAAAGTGAAAAACAGAACTAGTTGATGTTAAAGTCTTTCTATCAGTCACGTGTGTCTCTCACTTTCCTAATGCAGCTCCAGCATCCTAAATATTAACTGCCAATAGCTTCCAAGAACTTTTCACCAGTCTCTGAGCTCAGAGTGTCATGGACCCACGCGGTAAAGCTAACAAACATTAATATGCTAACGGTGTACTTCCTGATTTTCTCGTAGGCTAAAATGCTCTACAAACAGACCCAGAGAAAGTGCTGTGGTCTCATTTTCACCCGAATACATGCTTTTACAATATTTCTGTACCGGGGCGACACATATTTTACTTCATTACATGCAAAACATGATCTAGATCTGTTTTTCACGTTTAAAACTGTAAAAATGAGGTACAGCCCCTTTAAGGTGAGACAAAAAAAAACTTAAATTTAAAGATCAACTTGAAACTTCACCTGTAATTTACTCATGTAAATGTAAGAAAAAGAAAGAAAAAAATATATTGTTTTTCAACATATAATGTTTTCATGTAGAAAGGAGTCATTTTATGTGTGGGTGTTTGGGAGATATAGATCTGAAAAATGGACAGAACCAGGTTTAAATTTCTTTGTTCATTTTGTACATTTATTACAAAAAACCTTACAGTGGGGATTTTGGATTTCTTATTTCGTTTTTAAGTAAACTAGATTGGACTGAAAATGTCCTAAAAATTCTAATTTCCCCTAATTTTTTAAAGTTAAAACTTAAATAAATCAGTTTTAGAATTAGATATAAAAAAATCCCTCTGCACGTTTGTTACTTCCACATTACAGCCGATATGTTGAGAGAGCAAAGGGTTTTGCATGTAGTGTCTCGCCTTAATACCCATTTTGTGGAGCCTTGGAAGTATATCTACAGACAGTTTGATCGAATTAAGTACCACAGTAATTTAATTTGAGATCTCCTCCCCATATTGTTTTTGAGACTTTTGCTTTTGGTTTTTTTGACCGAGGAGCACAAAATATACCATTTGGAATCCTTCCAGTAGTAATGGAGTCCGTGGCAGATTTCTCTCATGTGACAGCTCTAATTTTCCTTTTAAACAATCTCTCATCTGAAGATATTTCTAAAATTGACCAAGCCCCTCTAATTTATTCTTTCTCGTCAGTCTGAGCTGAGGTTGTGTCATTGGGAAGCCTCTCTTTGCTCTAACAAAGAGCCAGAATCCTATGAAAACTGCCTATACTTTTAAATATAGTTCTGTTTTAATATCTTTTTTACTCTAAATGTTCTTATGATCCACTTTGGCCCAGTGGCCCAGGACCCCCTGGAAATAGAAATTTTGACCTCAGTTTTTTTTTTTTTTAAATCTTTTTTTCTGTATAAAGGTTTATAAAAAAGATGGATGAATAAAGGTGAGAATTGTACAAGTAAGCATCTCTGACCATAAACCAGCACAACACGTGGTAGTATTATGGAGTGTCAGATTTAAAAAGTGTGTCCAAAAATGCTGTGATTCAACTCATCAAGTGAAAGAACAGAGAGGCCAGGCTGAGGACAGTTCATGTTATTGAGGAGAATAGGTTTGAAGAGTGTGTCAGTGACCCCAGTTTCCCATGTTGGTCCAATTTAGAAACACAAAACAAACATGGAAAAGTGTAGATATATATATAAGATATTTGTTTAACGTTTAGCACAAACAATACACTCACTCGCTGATCTGGAGCACACACCGCCACCAGAAAGGCTTCATGTTCTTGCCCTTCAGGACTTTCATATAGTTCCATCTCTACAATGTTTTGACGTGTCACTTTCACCTTTTGAAATGACCGCACCAGACTAAATTCTATTGTAAAGAAGAGTTGAACACTACATTATATTTCTTTTCTTTGTGACAAATGCTATTGCAGTAGTTAAGTGTTTGTATTTGTGCCGATGGCCGTGCACTGTTCACACTTTTGAGAGAACACGTCCTCCTGCTCCTCTTTGTGCGTCTGTCACGGCGCTGACAGCTCCAGCACTTTCTCCGTCTGCAGCACTCTGACAGAAGCCTTCAGAATAACACCCTCCGAGCTGTAATCAGATTAAATACAATGAGGCATCAGAGAATCCACGAGCATTGTTCCAGAGCAGTCTGATTAGGCTGTGCTGCTGCTGTGGGAGGCACTGGAGTCTGATTCACCTGAGACACTCTGAATGTGAGGACTGAGCCTGCACCCACAGAACCCTCTGCTCACTGCACTGACAAACTTTTTGAACGGTACAGATTACTGCAGTTTACATTAAATATTATTTCAAATGATTGTGTATGGCTCATGTACAAATATAAAACAAAAATATGTTATTTTGAAGGAGGTGAGAAGAACAGATTTCAGGAGTCTGTCCCACACTCATTTCTGAAATAAATGGTCAACCACAACTCCAACCATACCTGCCAGTGGGGTGATAATTATTTAGAATCAGAAAATTGTACTCAAATGGCAGATTATTTGGCATAAAAAGTAACCACATCCATTTGCATTGCTCTTTATAACACTGAGACTTACTTTCTAACTAAATCTAAATGACTTAGTTAGAAAGTCTTGATTTATCACCCAATTAAAACAGAGAAGTGCGATGTGTGACGGAGGTGTTGGAGGTGCGGTCCAGTCATGATCTCGTGATCCGTCTGCTGCAGATGAAGACTTGACACAGTTTGACAGTTTGACAGCGAGGCGTGTGTGCTGTGGTCCTGGTGAAGCAGGTGTGAGGTCCTGACCCGAGTGGACCCAGCCCCCGTGAGAGAAGATCCACTGCACTGAAGGATCCTTTAGTGTAATGTTGTATGCTCTTTAAAGCATAACTAAGTAACATTTTATCTTATTAAACGTCTTTGTTAAAAGTCCTTATGGTGGTTGCACATTTATTTTCACAGTGTTTGAAGCGCCCGTCGTCTCTCCCTGCTGTCTGCACGGAAAACCAGCCACAACAGTTGACATCATCAACCCGAAGACAACTCTCCTGAGAAACCCTGGCTCTTTTTTGTATATGGTGACATGGAATGTTTATGTTTGTGATTGTACTTCCTCATTTCAAATTTAAAAAAAGGAAAGAAGCATTTGTGTCTTTTCACTAGCAGTGTATTTTCACAACAGAGCTCCAGGGGGAGCTTGGTGGCTTAACTTACTTAGTTCTACTTTAAAAACAGGTTTTGTTTCATTCTCATATGCTTCACAGATTGAATCTCTCTACAGAGCTCAGAACACACAGTTCTATCATCTAAAGCACCTTACAGTTTTTACTCCTACATCTTCACCTTGTTCATGTCAGTGCTTTTTTATTGTAAACTAATTTCCCCAAAGCAACAATAAAATACTATTGGATGTTGGTCGATGTAAACCCTCATTCGTCCAGGTGTGGTCCATCGTAGAAAGGGTTTCAGGGGTTGTCATCCGGACGCTGTTTGAAGATCGAGACGTTTTGACTTTTATCCAAAAGTCATTGTCAATCAGGCTATTGGATGTTGTTAATTCCCTCACCTATGCTGCTCATCAATGGTTAATGCTAGTCACGTCTGAAGGACAGAAGTAATCATGTAACTCTGGTTACCACTGTAAAAGGTTAAGTTCTGTTGCTAACAGTCAAGACTTTCCTTTGTGCAAAGGACACCCTAGTCCAGAGGTAGATCCACTTTGTTGTCGTGTCATCTGACCTCCGGCCGCATGTCTTGGACACTCGGGTGAAGAGAGGGGCGGAGCTGTCAACAGATCACCACCTGGTGGTGAGTTGGATCCGCTGGCGGGGGACGAAGCCGGACAGACTTGGCCCAAGCGTATTGTGAGGGTCTGTTGGGAGCAACTGGTGGAGGCCTCTGCAGGGTCAGCAGGGTCTGCAACTCACACCTGTGGACAATATTCTCCACCTTCATTATCGATGCAGAAGTTTGTAGCTGTGGTCGCAAGGTCTCAGATATGGCCTCATATCGTGGCAGCAATCCCTGAACCCTGTGATGGATGCCGAAAGTAAGGAATGCCGTCAGGCCTTGTCAGCTTGTAGGACTCCTGAGGCAGCTGACAGATACCGGCAGGTCAAACGTACCGCAAGCCCATGAGGTCCAGAGACAAAAACTGGAGTTCTGAGAGTCCATGGAGTAAAACTATGGTTGGCCTCATAGAAATTCTAGCAAACCATCAAACGCCTCAGGAGGGGGAGTCAGTGCTTCACCAACACTGTACACAGTGTGAGTAAGTGTGGGCTTTGTCAGGGGATGTTGTTGGATGGTGGAAGGAATACTAGAGGAGCTCCTCAATCCATAAGCTGGATCAACACAGCAGTTGATTGTGTAGTGACCTGTGGGGAGTGCTCCAGGAGTATGGGGTCCAGGGTACAGGGCTGTCTGGTCCCTGTATGACTGGAGCAGGAGCTGTGTTTCCGGCAGTAAGTCAGACCTGTTCAGTGCATGTTGCCAGTGCTGCTCTTTGTCACCGGTTCTGTTCCTTATTTTTTATGGGCAGAATTTCTAGGCGCAGTCAGGGCTGGTGGACGTATAGTTTGGGAACCACAGGATCATCTCTGCTGCTTGCAGATGTTGTTATCCTGATGGCTTCATCAAACCAGGACCTGCAGCATGCACTGGGACGGTTTGAGCCGAGTGTGAAGCAGCTGGGATGATCAGCGCCTCCAAATCCAAGGACATGGTTCTCATGTTCACGAGTGAGGGAAGGATGGAGCGTAACATGGAGAGATGGGTGCAGCGTCTGCAGTGATGTGATCGCTGTAGTATTCTCAATTTACCGGTCTCACAGTTTACCAGGTCAATCTACATTCCCTCACCTGGTCATGAGCTTTGGGTAATGGCCAAAAGGATAAGACTGTGGATACTAGAGGTTGAATTGAGTTTCCTCCGCAGAGTGGCTGGGCATTCCCTCAGAGGAGCCACAGGGCCGTGTCAGTTGTTTGTTACAAAAAATCAGATGTCAATGCAAAGGTATGTTTCTACAATGAAAAGGTCCAAAGCCTGAATAATGTTCCTTTAATTCTTAAATTAAAAGGTTGTGTTGAAAAGATGTTTGCCTGTCTCCTGACGTCACCTCCCTCTGTGCAGTGAGCTCCAGGTTTAACACAGGCTCTTCAGTGATGCAAATGCAGAGGAAGTGCTGCAGCAGACTGGCCCCAGGAGCCTCTCAGGGGCCTTTCAGAAGGCTTTCAGAAGACTTTGAGTGAATACACTAGCGTTTATCCAGCACTCAGAGGGTGAATGTTGGAGCGTCTTTTGGTTTGGCATATTGAAATATCAAAGCTTATGAATGTGTAATGCTATTTTATATAATCAGGGGGAAATCAAAAGAGCCACCGGAAGACTTTCTACAAGAAAGCTGGTGCTAAAGAGTTGGATGAAGTCATTTCACAAAAGTAAAGTAGAAGAACATACTACTACTTTCACCTGTGTTTGTATGTAAAAAAAGAACAACGATGGCTGATGCAGGGATCTAACATGGATCTGACAAAACATTTAAAAAGAATATAAAATATAAAAAGAAAAATCGACTTTTGTGACAACACGTACCACTGTTTGAGAAACACTGGGCTACAGCATGACATCATGATTACAAATCCATAAAGACGAATGTTGCACATTTTGTAGCAGACGTTTTGGTTTATACCTCAGCTCACCTTGTCCTCGGCTTCTACGCCGTTGCTGGGTAATCAACTGGTCCATTGTCTTCTAATTGCCAATTTAAGCTCCTCAGTGCTGAAGAGGTGAGTGAGTCGGGCAGCGCGGGTGTCCATGGAGATCAGGTTCAGAGGATTAGCCATGCTTTTCAGACAGGAGTGAGAAGAGTAGCTAAGGGCTGGTGTGGTCTGACGGTAACCCTGTCCAACCAATGTGTCCACAACAGGCCAAGAGCTCGGGACTGATGAAAGCCAGAAATAAATTAGGCCTCTGTCAATGGACGTCAACAGAAACATGTTGTCCATCAACCTTTCCCAGTGAACTGATTTAAGCTCCAGTTTTGTTTCCTTCACAGAATGAAGTAATTCTGATCACATGAGAGTCCACACACCTTCCCCTGACAAACTCTGATCATGTCACCGCTTAAAGTGCATATGAAGGTTTGAACCATTTTCTCATGTTGATTTTATTACGTGCATTAATACCTATTGTACATTTTAAAAAATCTAGATTTACACCAATCAAATAGTAGTTTGGGGAGAAAAGTTGTTGAAAATTACAGGAAGTAAAAAACATCACATCACACAAGGGAGACTCATTCCATCCATGCATAATTTACCCAAACTTTTTTTTTTACCCATAAAACATTAATTCAATAAAACAAAGATGTGCACATATCTTTTGATTTGTCAGATTAAAAAATCAGTGACATTAGCTGAGTTTTAACCTAAAGTACAAAGTAATTTCCTACTGTGATGTCATAATTTACAACCAGGAAGTGATATAACAAAACTGAATAAATAAAATGTATCATTATTTTTTAGTAAAACTTTAAATATATTTATCTTACCCATATTTTATTGACATGAGTAGTCCAACCAGTCATGGGCACTTTAAATTCTCTGTGGAGAACATGTTGGTATTAGCCATGCTGCTAATTTTGCATTTATTTATTTATTTTCACGCCCTTCTTCTTCTGTAGCGATGATACTCTTTTTATTCTCTCATCAGATGCTTTGGGGCCAGAAGCTCTTGTTTTGAGAGAGAGTTTTTCTGTCTGCAGACATTAATCCAAAGTCCCCTGCCCTGCAGCCTTAACCCACAGGTTTGAAGAAGACATGGCAGGGACGGGAGAAAAAACGAAATATTACTTACTGCGTTATTTTTATTCACCTAACTAAGAGGTTAGAAAAATATGTTTAAAAACAATCAGAAAACATTCAACCTGAATGAAAGCTTGGCATCTTATAAAAATATTGAAAACAGTGTATGGTGAAGATTGTTTTGAAGAAATCCCAAGTTAAAATACAAGTGGTGTTGACATCATAATTTCAGATGGCTGGGCCTCTGTGACCACAGAGATTTCTTTCATTAACAATAAATCTCTCAAACTTCTGATCCACACAATCCTGATCTGCAAATGTTGAACCATATCTTTATTTGGTTTGGTTTTGGCTCCACAAACTTGAACATTATAATCAGAATACCAAAAACAATATTGAAAACACTGAAAAACCTGAACAAAAGACACATGATAACGTGACATTTTACTCCATTCATTCATCTACATGACATACACAGCCAGCTTAACGTGGTCGAGGGGTTTGAGTACCCAAATGATCCGGCGGCTTGTATCTGTGGTTGCATGGTCTCTGGTGCCTGTCGCGGCGGTAATCCCCGAACCCGGTGATGGACACTGGAAGTAAGGGATGCCGTCAGGCTGAAGAAGGAGTCCTATCAGGCCTTGCTGGCTTGTAGGAGTCCCGAAGCAGCTGACAGGTACCGGCAGGCCAAGGGCAGAGTCGCAGAGGTGGCAAGGTGTTTGCATTGCCGGCAGTAAGTCAGATCTGTTCCCAGTGCATGTTGGACTCCCTTTGTCACCGATTCTGTTCATAATTTTTATGGACAGAATTTCTAGGCGCTGCTTGGAGGGCGTCCGGTTTGGGAGCCACAGGATCTCATCTCTGCTGTTTGCAGATGATGTCGTCCTGATGGCTTCTTCAAACCAGGACCTGCAGCATGCACTGGGACGGTTTGCAGCCGAGTGTGAAGCAGCTGAGATGAAGATCAGCTCCTCCAAATCTGAGGCCATGGTTCTTGACCGGAAAAGGGTGGCTTGCCCTCTCCGGGTGGGTGTAGAGTCCTTGTCTTAAGTGGAGGACTTCAAGTATCTCGGGGTCTTGTTCACGAGTGAGGGAAGGATGGAGCGTGAGATTGACAGGCGGATCAGTGCAGCGTCTGCAGTGATGCGGGCGCTGTATCGGACCGTTGTGGTGAAGAGAGAGCTGAGTCGAAAGACAAAGCTCTCGATTTACCGGTCAATCTACGTTCCTCTTTCACCTGCTCATGAGCTCTGGATAATGACCGAAAGGACAAGATCGCGGATACAAGCGGTCGAAATGAGCTTCCTCTGCAGGGTGGCTGGGCGCTCCCTTAGAGATAGGGTGAGGAGCTCAGTCACACGGGAGGAGCTCAGAGTAGAGTCGCTGCTCCTCTCCACGTGGAGGAGCAGCTGAGGTGGCACGGGCATCTGTTCCGGATGCTTCCTGGACGCCTCCCTCATGTCCCACTGGGAGGCGGCCCCGGGACAGACCCAGGACACGCTGGAGGGACTATGTCTCTCAGCTGGCCTGGGAACGCCATAGGATCGCCCCGGAGGAGCTGGAGGAAATGTCTGGGGGGTGAAGGAGGTCTGGGAGTCCCTGCTTAGACTGCTGTGTCCGCGACCCGGCCCCGGATAAGATGAAGACTATAAAGCCTCTCTGATCCACCACAAAATGTCCACGTCTTCCACACAAGCAAAAATAAACTTAAAGGGCTCCAACACCTGCTTGTGTTCTTCATTGTCTAATTCCAATCTCCAGCCTTAGATAAATCTGCATCTGGCAAATTCACAGAACAAAGCATTAAATATAACTTTTGTTCAAAATATGTAACTTAAAACTCCACCCCAACGCCATTTACAATATATTTAAAAACACTTGACGTGATTACACAAGTTTGATTTAAACACACACAAGTTGAAGAATAGCGTGTTTAACCAGATGCTACTCTGGCGTCCCACCGGCGGGACGCTAGATTTTTTTTTTCAATTAATTTATTCCTTTTTATCCACCATCTGATATAAGGAAACTATCAGCTGCTGGACATGTTCAATATGAAAATAAAGCTGTGACCCACTTATTTTCAGTCAAATCAAACATTCTGGGGTGAATTAGAGTCAGTTTTTACTCCAAAAGCACAAATTTAAAAATTACACTAAAATTCAAAACTATTTAATATTGAGATTGAGAGATCCTTTAATTGTCCCACAATGGGGAAATTCCAGAAGAAGCAGCCGTTTCCAGCGCTGCTTCTTCAAGTTTCTTCTTCAACCTTCATAGAACTTTTATACGGATTCCGCTTGGACTTATTTACTTTATTACAAGTCCCTAAAACTCATTTTTTGTCAAATTAGCTTCAGCTTTGAAAGAGGAATTGTCAAACCCAACAAAAGCCAAAAATAGTGTCAATCAGGCAAAATCTAGAGACACCAGCTTCACTTCTTCATATATTTCACAAAGAAAATTTAAGCGGACTTTAAAGTCTGATATTCCTCTTTGCAGAACTCATTTCCAAGTGTAATCAGAGTAAATCAGACTCCAGAGGACAAACTACAGAGTCTCAGCTTCACAAAGAGTCCAGACAATAGTTTGTGCTCCAAAGGTTCAGAAACAGCTTCAGTTTGAAATGAGGCTCATTTTACTCAGACGTTTTAGGAAAAACAGGTCAGAGCGGCATGTGGTTTAAAAAAGAAAAGTGAAAAGATACATGGCACTGTATTATCTAAACACATCTAAATACATATCTAAACACATCCATACATTTCATTAAGATTAATCAGTGAACAGCTGAATATAATTCATGTCTACGTAGTTATTAATTAAACTTACTGTGCCGTGCATGTTGATATTGTGTGGCGTTGAAATGGTTATTTTTGACACATCTGGGCCCCAGGGACCTCTAGATTAAAGTAGGTCACATGAGTGCCTCCTGGATAAGGTCTGTGGGGCAGGGACTCTGCAGCCAGACGCCTCTCCAATTTATGAACCAGACCACGCATTTCCACCTGGCATTTTCACCTGAAGTTGTCTTTTCATAAATTTCAAACTTAAGCATGGAAAGTCACACTTACACTGTTTAGAAGCCCTGCAAGGAAACTGCTGTTGTGGTTTTAGGCTTTACAAAAATATTTTTGTACATTCATGCAACATTCCAAGCAAAGCAAAAACATCTCTGTGATGGCTTCCCGACCTGAAAAGTTAAAGCTGTGAGTGCTCTGCTGATCTGAATGCAAAGGTGTACAGGGCCTGCAGTGATGCAGACGCTGGTGCCTACACACCTTCCCGGAGCAGACTGTACTGTCCTGTCCACACACATCACACTTGTGGATGTTATGGATCGGAGCTGTCAGATTGGGCGTCGTCTCTTCCACCTCAGCGCCTCTCCACAGCAGCAGGAGGAGCGGGCCCGGCTGGAGAGGCAGAGGGCTCGGAGGGACCCAGGTGCAGACTGTCACCCCCTCCTCCTCATACGAACGCAGGCTGTTTAACCTACGGACCACCTGTGTCACACTAGCACTGCTGTTAGCACGTTAGCATACGGGTGAGCGGACGCAGAGCTGCACCACTGAGCACGGACGCATGTTCCCACTTTAAAACAGCACGTATATGGAAACATAGACCGTCAGAGATCAGGCACTATGTGTTTTCATGACTTATATTGATACCAAGCATCAGAGTCCAGTGCAGAACACGGCTGATAAGGCCTGAGGATTGTTTTGGCTGAAGTATACTATTTCATGTTTAAAAAGGTATTGAAAATTACTGTTATGTTTTGACATTGTTTCTTCATCAAAAACCAGGACTGAAAACATGCTCAAAGTGAAAATGTGACCGCACAGCCCTTCATCTGCATCAGTCGTACTCCAGGGTCAGCTGTGTTCAAACTTCTACCTCTGTTCTTTGTTGGAAGAGTCACTATATTCATATTCTTAAATTGTGTACATATTTTATTGGCATGTACACCATATTTTTCATATCCACCAGTTCAGAGACTGTAGGTGGAAATGAGCAACTTTGCTCTGGCACAAGCATTTCCTGTTTTGTAGGTGTTTTATGTTCATTATTTATGGTAAATAAAAGAATAAACAACAAAAACAACAACAATGTAGCATACCAGGTAAAGGGGATGGAGAGAGACCAGGCGAGGCAAATATATTCTTCGAACCTCAAGAACGACCAGCAACTATTTTTATTCCAGGGAGAGGAGAGCAATACTGGAACAACATTAAAAATATACAGGCTTAGAGGCGCATGTGTGGAACAACAAGAAAACTTACCCCAGGAAATATTAAACAGTGAGTATGTAGCCTGCATACTGGAGCAGAAGGTAAAAGACCAATACTTAGAGAGGCAAATATGATTAGGATTTTACTTCTCAGACAAAACAAACAAACAGATGAATGATATAGTAGCCTGTGACTGTTATGAACTCTTCTCTTGAGAATCTCAGCAGACCGGGATCACCACAAAGTTGGGGCATTTGTGTAAAACAATGACATTATTGCACACAGTTTACACTGAACATTTTGCACAAATCTATCTACTTTATATATTTTAGCAGCGTAACATTTTCTTCATTTGCCAGTTGCAGAAACCGAGTTCCTGCTCTGAGGGAAGTGCCTCTATAATGGAACTGCAGATCTGTAGCAAAAAGAGGCAAAAGTGGGCGGGGCATAATAAGATGAATAGTCTCATCACAGCAGGCCTAGAAATACAGAGATTACAGAAGTCTTTAACTACTTCTATTCAAACTCTTCTACTTTTAGGCTATAAATAGTAATAAAACATTTTAGAATGCCTCACTTGTTACTCCTTTTACTCCCAAACCTTTTGTAGGTCCTAGTCACCCCTGACCCCTAACAGGAACAAGCAGTTGAAGATGAATAAATATCCTACTTGAAGTAAAAAGTAAATATTCAATAAATATTGAACAAAGAGTAAAAGGTCAGGCTTTCTTCAAAGCTACAGAGAAGCAGCCATTTATATAATCTACACCACTGTTTGTATGTTTGATCACAAAATAAAAATGGATTTTGATTTTTAAAGTTCTCCAAAGTTCTAAACATAAAATAAATATGCCAAAGAGACAAAAGTTTGTAAGCTGATAAAGAACATACTGAATAATAGTTGATATGTTTTTTTAATGTATTACTTATTTGACTGATGGCAATTGCAGATTTTCAAGCAGGACCCCAGGAAGACTAAAGGCCATTAAATGAGCAGCTAAGATGCAAAAAACAAACAACAAATTGAAGATGACCACGTAAAAAAGGTCACAATGTTAAAAGCAGTCCTGACTGAAAGGGGGTGTGATGGAGAAGTAAAATGTTCTGTCGGGACGGGGCCTGGGGCCCTTCACAGCAGCAGAGGGGCTCCTTCAGCTGCTGCTCAGTCTCTGGTCAGAGGAGAAGGGGCTGTAGGAGGGCTCCTCCTGAACCCTCTCCTCACACCGACAAATGCAGTACTTCTGTGAACACTGCAGTTACATTCTGGAGGAGCACATTGTTTCAGCTCTTCTGACTCCTCTGGACTCCTCTGGCGTCCTCAGAGGTGTCCCTCTTATGAATGTGCCTGAGTCTTGTTTAAGTTTAGTTGAACACATGGGTTTGTCAATATATGGTATTTATTTTAATAGCTGAGGGATGGATTAAAGAGGACGTACAGTATGCATTTCTCTGCTATAGTTAAAGGTCCCATATTCTGCTGTTTTGCCCTTCACACAGTCTATTCTAAGGGCTTTGTTGATACATTTTTGCGTTGTGCAATATCCATAACATAACAGTTTGCAAAAAACACCCATCTCTTGGACTGGCCCCCCTCCTTGCAAAAGCAAACGGCTCACTCTGAGATCTGACCTCCCCAAACAGAGAGCAGGCTGCGCCTCCCCCGCCCAACCCGTGCCGAAGCCTAGAGCGGAGATAGCGCGCATACGGCGTGTGCTCCGGTAAACAGCGATACACAAACACTGAATAAACCTTTTCTCCTCCTGACGGTGCGTCGTGCTGAGTCCTACGTCCTGGATCTGACCTGGAGTTTGACGTGCTCCAGTACCTCGACGACGGACGTTGCCGTTTGGTAAATAACAAGCTAACTCTTCTATCTGTCGTATCCATCGTGTAATTACTGTGTAGCATTAGCATTAGCTGTTTTTATTCTGCGGCTGCGCGCTTCCCGGAGGCGTGGCTTAAACACCGCGTCATCCTGGTGAGGAGCCCCCGTCTGCTGCTCAGCCGAGGGGGACGGAAAAGACAGTTCTCTAGTGAAAGCAGGAGGGAATCAATCAAAAAACCACTTGGGCACAACATACGAGGCCCAAATAGCACTGAAAACCTCTGAAAAGTCGATTTTGCATGTTATGGGACCTTTAAAGACCACAAGAGAGAGCTGGGGATTGTATTATCATTTGTTCCAAAAAAGGTATGGGACGCTGCTGAATCCTCTGTGTGTCACAAACGAAGGAAAAAAATCTGAGAAAAAAGGTTGGAGGTGTATCTGGGGAGTTGGGGCGTGTCTGAGGGGTAGTGAGCGTGTCAGGAGGGTAAAGGGCATGTGTGGGGAGTTGGGGGTGTGTCTAGATGACGGGCGTGTGTGGGCGGGTGTCTTGGAGGTAGAGGGCGTGTGTGTGGGGTGTTGAGGGTGTGTCTGGGGGGTAAGGGGGTGTGTCTGAGGGGTAGAGGGCGTGTGTGTGGGGTGTTGAGGGTGTGTCTGGGGGGTAAGGGGGTGTGTCTGAGAGGTGGAGGGCGTGTGTGTGGGGTGTTGAGGGTGTGTCTGGGGGGTAAGGGGGTGTGTCTGAGAGGTAGAGGGCGTGTGTGTGGGGTTGGGGGTTGGGCGTGTTTGGGAAGTTGGGGCCATCTGGGGTGTAGTGGGCATGTCCGGATTGTAAAGAGCATGTGTGGGGGGCTGGGGGTGTTGGGGGTGTGTCTGGGGGTTGGGGGTGTTTCTTGGGGTGTTGGGGTAGTGTCTTGGGGTGTTGGGGATGTGGCTGGGGGTGTTTCTTGGGGTGTTGGGGGTGTGTCTGGGGGCTGGGGGTGTTTCTTGGGGTGTTGGGGGTGTGTCTGGGGGTTGGGGGTGTGTCTTGGGGTGTTGGGGTAGTGTGTTGGGGGTGTATCTGGGGGTTGGGGGTGTGTCTGGGGGTTGGGGGTGTTTCTTGGGGTGTTGGGGTAGTGTCTTGGGGTGTTGGGGGTGTGTCTGGGGGTTGGGGGTGTGTCTTGGGGGGTAAAGGGCGTGTCTGGGGGTTGGGGGTGTGTCTGGGGGTTGGGGGTGTGTCTGGGGTGTTGGGGGTGTGTCTGGGGTGTTGGGGGTGTGTCTGGGGTTGGGGGTGTGTCTTGGGGTGTTGGGGTGTGTCTGGGGTGTTGGGGGTGTGTCTGGGGTGTTGGGGGTGTGTCTGGGGGTGTTGGGGTGTGTCTTGGGGTGTTGGGGGTGTGTCTGGGGTGTTGGGGGTGTGTCTGGGGGTTGGGGGTGTGTCTTGGGGTGTTGGGGGTGTGTCTGGGGTGTTGGGGGTGTGTCTGGGGTGTTGGGGGTGTGTCTGGGGGTTGGGGTGTGTCTTGGGGTGTTGGGGGTGTGTCTGGGGTGTTGGGGGTGTGTCTGGGGGTTGGGGTGTGTCTTGGGGTGTTGGGGGTGTGTCTGGGGTGTTGGGGGTGTGTCTGGGGTGTTGGGGGTGTGTCTGGGGGTTGGGGGTGTGTCTGGGGGTTGGGGGTGTGTCTTGGGGTGTTGGGGGTGTGTCTGGGGTGTTGGGGGTGTGTTGGGGGTGTGTCTGGGGGTTGGGGGTGTGTCTGGGGGTTGGGGGTGTGTCTGGGGTGTTGGGGGTGTGTTGGGGGTGTGTCTGGGGGTTGGGGGTGTGTCTTGGGGTGTTGGGGGTGTGTCTGGGGTGTTGGGGGTGTGTCTGGGGGTTGGGGGTGTGTCTTGGGGTGTTGGGGGTGTGTCTGGGGTGTTGGGGGTGTGTCTGGGGTGTTGGGGGTGTGTCTGGGGGTTGGGGGTGTGTCTTGGGGTGTTGGGGGTGTGTCTGGGGTGTTGGGGTAGTGTCTTGGGGGGAAAAGGGCGTGTCTGGGGGCTGGGGATGTGTCTGGGGGTTGGGGGTGTGTCTGGGGTGTGGGGGGGGTGTCTTGGGGTGTTGGGGGTGTGTCTGGGAGGTTAGGGGTGTGTCTGGGGGCTGGGGGTGTGTCTTGGGGTGTTGGGGTAGTGTCTTGGGGGGTAAAGGGCGTGTCTGGGGGTTGGGGGGTGTGTCTGGGGCTGGGGGTGTGTCTTGGGGTGTTGGGGGTGTGTCTGGGGGGTTAGGGGTGTGTCTGGGGGCTGGGGGTGTGTCTTGGGGTGTTGGGGTAGTGTCTTGGGGGGTAAAGGGCGTGTCTGGGGGTTGGGGGTGTGTCTTGGGGTGTTGGGGGTGTGTCTGGGGTGTTGGGGGTGTGTCTGGGGGGTTAGGGGTGTGTCTGGGGGCTGGGGGTGTGTCTTGGGGTGTTGGGGTAGTGTCTTGGGGGGTAAAGGGCGTGTCTGGGGGTTGGGGGTGTGTCTGGGGGCTGGGGGTGTGTCTTGGGGTGTTGGGGGTGTGTCTGGGGGGTTAGGGGTGTGTCAGGGGGCTGGGGGTGTGTCTTGGGGTGTTGGGGTAGTGTCTTGGGGGGTAAAGGGCGTGTCTGGGGGTTGGGGGTGTGTCTGGGGGCTGGGGGTGTGTCTTGGGGTGTTGGGGGTGTGTCTGGGGGTTTTGGGTGATGGTCGGAGCAATAGCGTCTTGAATGCAGGAGAATAAAGATGAATCAAACAGCATGAATGGCTCTAAACACATGGGGTTCATGACAATTAAAACACAGAAGTTTAAAAGTCAATGTTACAGGTTCAAGGCATGGGCTTAAAATCACTGTTATATGAAAAGTGTTCTACATTTGTGCTGTAGGAGATAACCTTGAGATTACTGTGACACGCTCGAATCAGACAGATAAAACTAAACATCAATCAATTATAAAAATGTGGGTCTGCAAAATGAGCTCAATATTCTTTGGTTATTAGAGTAAATTGATCGTTTTATTCCTGGCTTAATACTACCAGTGAATGGGAATGACGACACTCAGATATGTTCCACGCTTTCACATGTGATTCCTCTTTTAGATCTGTGTAATTGCCTCTTCTCATCCTCGTGGAACATTGGCATCTGCGTTCTGCTGCTGATCTGCGTGCGCAATGGGATTAATACAACAGCAGCCTCCACACTCGTATATTTAACCACAGGACATACGAGAATCAGTTCAAACACTGGGCATAAAGCACTGCCAAAAAGCACGTATTGTTGTTCTAATTGAGTCTAGATCATTCCACTTCACTGCAGCTATTTCTGACTAATCTAATTAAGTTTGTTATTTCAATATCAAATCCTGAGGCCTGCACTACGAGGCTGGATTAGTGGGTTTGCGAGGTAATTTAACCTTAACTTAAACCTGGTGCGGCGGTACTATGAATCAGGTTCACTTCCTACCAGAGTAAATCTCCATGGCAACAGACCGCAAACCCCTAACCTGCTCCGGACCAGGTTAAGCTCCTGGCACCTAGAATAATACATGCAGCTGACCAATCAGATCTCACCATCGCCATGATGTCACCCTTCCTCCAGAATCCTGTGGCTTTGGGCGCACAGATTGTACAGAATTGTACTTTTTAATTCCTCATATTTATTGAGGATGATGCTTGTGGTGAGAAGCCGCTCTTCCCTTCCACATTGTCCATTCTTCTAATTGGACGGCGGGCGCTAACTCCGTAAAGCACTTTATAAATAAAGTTTGACTGATTTATTGATTTGGTTTATTTCCGCTGATTCTTTATGCCAGTTTTTCCTGGTGACAGTGAAACATCTGCATCTGGACAGTAAAAGGTACATTCCATAGAATTGTGACAAGCCAACATAACTATAGGTTTCAGAATTATGAAAATCTAGCACAGTTGCCACAGCAATTAACAGTTCAAAACAAATGAAAAATGAAATTTCCTCAAAATAAATAGTAAGCTGAGCTCAGATTCAGAATGTGATGATGTTAACTTTGATTACATTGTACTTTGCCATGAAATATCCAAAAGATCATTGCATATATGTTTAGCTCTATCATTTCTTTCTGTCCCTAAAATAAAGCATGAAACAGGAAGCTGAAGCCCATAAATACTTACAATCTCTTCACACTGAACAGGCTCACGAGTCGAATTCAATGATGAAAAGTAGTAGAAGTACAAAGTAGTAAAAGTACACAGAGTGAGTCACTCCTGCAAACAGGGCCACTTGTCTTCATCATCCACAGTGGTGATTTATTGATCAAGCGTTCACACTGAAGAGCCGTACTTGGGACAGATTGTGGTGTTCTTCATCAGTGGACTTGATTAGAGCAGCCCCCTTCCTCCTCCGAGCTGGAGACTGGGGGCCCGAGCTGCAGGCTGGGGGCCCGAGCCGGAGGCTGGAGGCCCGAGCTGACCTGAGGAACACAAGACCAGTCCTGTCAGTACAACGGCAACATCTGTCCATTACTTTATCAAAGAAGAAAACAACTGTACTGTGACATGAACGTGTACTCCTGTGTGTGCAGTGTATTGTAATATTTCATGTTTTATTACAGATGTGGTAAGTGTATTTATAAAAAGTGATATTATCAGTTATTGTAAAAAGTGAAATGGTATGTATGGTTCTGTAACAATAAGTTGTCATTTATTATAAATTCAGATTTCTTCAAATCTCTTTGTGACACAATTAATCCTTAAAGTTATTGAAATGTCACAAAACCTTCTCAAACTGACGACTCTTTTTGGTTCGGGACAGCTGTGGCCGTCTGCTGCCCCCATGTGGTTATAATAAGGAGAGTGTTTTCGAGGCAGAGCTGAATGTTCTGCGGGCACTGCTCAGTTAAAGGTGCACTATGTTACTTTTCTGATGGAGGGTCCGCCACCTTCTTGTCTCCATGTAGATGTTTCACTTGGAATGTTCCACAGTGTGGCATTTAAAATGATCTCTCTCCATGGAACGAATTTGGGGGAAAAATAAAATTGCAATAAATGTTGTGATCACATTGTAAACAGCATTAACATTTGAGAGAAATATTACAAGAATGTCATGCTTGTTTTGACCTCTAACAGGTACGACATTTTCTATAAAAATACACATATTCTGCTCAGAGAACTTTGTATTATCTAAATAACTGCAGTTTTTGTAGTTTGATAATTATGAAAATGAAAATATGAAAATGCTATTTTGATTTGATTGTGATGTATTTTGCATTCTGAAGTAATAATATCTCCACGGAGACGAGCAGGTGACACACCCTCCAGGGAAAGTTACAATGAGCTCCAATTCAAGTCAAGCTGCTCCTGAACCTTTGGAGCTCAAACAAAGTCTGGACTCTTTGTGAAGCTGAGACTGTAGTTTTGACTCTCATTAAAAGTGGAAACAAACTCTGCTCAGAGGAATATCAGATTGTCCTTGGTAAATATAAGGAGGAGTAAAGCTGCTGTTGGGAGACTCTGACTCAGACAGCAGATGTTGTTGGGTTTTGAAAATAATATTAAAAAATAGCTAATTTCACTAAAAAATGAGCAGGATTTGTAATAAAGTATAACTGTTTACAAGGAATCTCTACACAAGGCTTCGTAAAAAACAATCCCCAGAATGGTCGATTTGAACGTGGGTTACAACTGTCTCTTTATATAGTTGTGTTTATCAGAAGGTGGACAAAAGGGATACATTTGTCTTAACATTTATATGTTTATTTTATTGATTTCACTGCATTAGCTGTAATAAAACATGAACAAAGACTAAATTCATAATTAACAAACAGTTTATTATGAAGGATTCAGGATAAGTAACTACTTAACTGAGGGGTTTGGAGTTAGGGTATTAATTAAATAGTGACTAAGCTTAATTCAATATTAATATGCTCTGTGTTCATAATGAATTCAGTCTTTGTGCTTCATTAAGGCTCATTAAAGTGTAGTTATTATAAAGTGTTATGGGACCCTTTCTTTTATATTTTCATTCTTTTGGCTAAGTCTTCTGGCTGTGTTTGCTTCGGTCACCTGTGTTTGCCTCTGTCCTGCCTGAGTCCAGTCTAAGGTAACCGTCCATCAGAGAGCTGAAGCCAGTCAGACCACCCATGGCAGCGTACGGGACGTCCCAGCCTAGAGGTGCTCCACGGGCCTGTCGCTCCTCTCTGCTCTCGACCTCCAGCAACAACAGAGAGCAAGCCACAGGTCTCACAACACTGATTTGAAATAACTCCTTATCACAGACTTTTTTTCTTATACAGTCTCAATCAATAGTTTAAGACCAGTTGAATAAGTGGCAAAAGTCACATTGTCATGGTCTTAAACGTTTGATCGGGACAGTATATGAATGGACGCTCTGAGCTGACCAGAGCACTATCTTGTCCTCCATCATTGAAAACAAACAGAGGTCATCTGGACAATGTTTTGAAATGAAAGATGTTTTGACCATCCAAAGTCATTTTCAACACTGTCCAGATGACTTTCTGTACAATGGATCACTCCTGGATGAATGACTTTTGACTGACCAAAGAGCATGCACAGGAGCTTCATCCAGCACTGAGGAGACACAGCTATCTGAAACTTTGTTTTGGATCGTCAGTGTTTTAGATTGAAATGAAATGTAGATCACAGTAGATCTTCGAGAACACATTTCTCATCATAAAGAGGACATCTGTAGACTGTGGATGACAAAAGTGCAGACTCAGTTTGTGTGTTTGACAAACTCTTGACAAACTTCACTGTATAAAATGTCTCATGTTTGTGTAAATCATCAACATCTTGCACACTTTAAATGTGTAAAAATGGGACTAATTATGATCAAAGTGAATGAACTTTAACTTCTGGATTACCACCAGATGAAGTCAAGAGGTGGTGGGATAACGACACAAGCACAAGTGAAACACAACTCTGCTTATGTTTTGTTCAATAAATACCAAGCTTCACAAAGTCATTTTGCATAAGATGTGACCGTCCAGTTCAAACTGACCAGTGTGCGATGGGCGGAGTAGGGCTGACCACACCCACAGGCAGAAGGACTGTGGAAGCCCTGACACGAGCTGCCTGGGAACACAAAGCACAGGTTCACTCTGACAAACACCTCACCTGGACTCACATGTCTGAAAATGAATGAATGATATTTGAGCGTAAACATGGGAGAGAGGACAGAAATAATATTGAATAACGAATCCAAGAATCGCGTGTGTATCAGAACATGTTTGTGGAGGTTTAAACACCAGGGTTAAAGGGCCCATGACAAGTTGAACTCCTCATTTAACTAAAAAACAGTTAAGATAAATATATTTCAAATTCTGCTCAAATCTTTACAAATGTTACCCCAGTTCAGCGATTTTTTTATGTTTTAATTTTACTTCCTGGTTGTAGATGATGACATCACACTTGGAAATTACCATAGCAACCATCCTGTACGCTCATCTAATGTCACATATTTTTCTATCTGACAACGAAAAATACATGTGAACACCTTCATTTTGTTGAATCAATGTTTAAAGTAGTTTCAAAAAAGTAGTTTCTTTTGAGTAAATTGTGCATAACCTTTGGCTCCCCAGTGTGACGTCATCAGTTTGTTTACTTCCTGTAATTTTCAACATATTTTTCAACTTTTCTCCACAAATAGCTACATTATATTTAGGTTGTTTTAAACACTGAGTTGTTACATAATTAGAACCCCGTGAAGTGCATTTAGCTAGCACTGGCATCTTGCTCATGTTAGTTGTGATCCACTCAACTAGCCACACTTTGAAATGAAAGTAATGAGTTGATTGAAATACACACTCATCACATCTAAACGCTACAGCTAGTCAAATCATTATTCAACGACTTTTACAAATAACATTTACAGTGTAGTCTTTTTTTAAATTACAAATGACAAAGAGCACTCAATGTTGTAATGTGTCAATTATTTTCTGGTATTTTAAAGGGGATATACTGAACCAAAATCTGGACTTTTAAACTTGTTACAACAGTGTTTTTTCATCATTCGTTTGCTCTAAGTAGTCTTTTGATTGATTCAGGCACGTTTGAGTTAATCCTACTTCCCGTTTTCACCCACCCCCTTTCCCCGCCCACGGCTCTGATTGACACATGTAGAGTTCTAAAATGTCATGAAGCCACTTTTCAACAATAAAAATATGTAAATGACAATCTGCTGCTTGTTATGGTGCACTGTGATGAGGCGGAGCTTATCAGTTCTGCAGTTTTGAACAGAACGTCAACGGACCTGTTTCTGTTATTAAGCTGTTTTAAAACAATATTGCAGTTGACAATGAACAAAATGTAAAATAATGATCTACTTATGTTATAGTTCAATAATAAGTACCTGTAAAAAAGCTCCTTTAAGTTCTGATTTATGTTTGTGTGACGCTAAGAAGGCAGAATGAGATGATGATTTGTGCTAAACTGTTGATCTGATCTGTGCAACTCAAACTATGAGACTCTCTGAGCTTGTGCAAAAGAGTAAAGTAGTTTCTGACGGTTTTGTAATTTTTACAATTTTAGATTGCAGTGAGAGTTCTTCTTTGAAACTATTCCGCACCTGCTTGTCTCTGTGGGGGTGTCATTGCTTTGGCCTTGAATGTTCCAAGGGAAACATGTAGCATTTTATTACACATTATTTATGTATTTACTGTTGTTTTAGTGCTCAAAATAACCTTTTCTTTCTACAGATCTGACCTGCATTTTGACCTATCTGACCTGCTTGTCTCCATGGTGATTGATAAGTTTAATATCATACAGTGGAACATTCAGGCAAAGCAATGGCATCTCAACCATGAAAGTTCCATGGTGCACCTTTAATAATTGAGCCCAAAGCCCTCAGCAGACTCACACTTGGAGCAGAGATGTCCTGTGGTGGCGCTGTGCTCCTCGGGCAGATGTTTGCACCGGCAGCGCACTGGTCTGGAGCCCATGTGTGGGACGTACTGGTACTGTGAGCACGGGCAGCCTCGCACACGGCACGGCAGCAGCAGGGGGCGCTGTGTGGGCAACTCCTCAAACTCAGTCTGGTGCTGCTTGTACCTGAGCAAACACATCAGGAGACCTGAACTGGCATTGTGCTTTTGGTCAAAGAATATGGACACTAAAAAATAGGGAGGGAAGTCTAGGCCTCTCTGCTCAGACTGCTGCCCCGTTCGGATAAAGATGGACCTTTAAGAGCTTTTGAACTGTTTTTACTTCACATGTAACCACTCAAAGTTGTATTCAGAGAGATTCATGCATGTTTGAGTAATCTTCATTCTCGTGCATTCAAAATTACACTGTTCTGAAAATTCTAGTTTTTCCCTACCTTCCAAACTACCCCTCAAACATACCCCCTACCCGCAGACATACCCCCTACGCCCCAGACACGCCCTCTTCCCAGGCTCGCCCATTGCTCTGGTCATGCAGACGTATTTCTCTTAGGTCAACTTTGTGATTTAGAATGTCCACAGTATAATTAATGATCATGGCTGTCATGTAATAAAAATAATAATACTGATATTTCATTATAGCTTTTTAGTGCTAATTTAGAACTGGATTAGTCTTCCTTTAGCTGTAGTTAAGTGAGTTTACACGGTTTAGTATTAGTTTAGCCCTGTCAAGGTCTTTATTACGTCCAGATTATCCTTAATTCACAGGGTTAGGACAAATATTTCATGGGACCTCTAATATAAGATCTCATGTCCACCTGGATTGTTCTGGACTTATAACGTTAATACCTGTGTGTGCAGAAGCAGGGCGTCTCAGGGCCGATCATTTTGCAGTCGAGGCCCTCGGGGACCCCAAAGCTCACATACAGGCGGTTCTGCATGCGCCTGGGGACCACTGTCCTCTTGTATTCTTCATACTGTTGTGGACTGAACAGTGTCCCCCCATCATCCTCTCCTACAATCCTACAAGAAAGTGACAACATTCAGCTAACATGAGGAAGCGCTGGCAGATCCTTCAGCACATGAATCCACCCTGAACCCAGACCTGGTGTACTCGCAGTACTCGTCCACTGCCTGCAGAGCGGACTGGTCCACACGGATCCGCTCCATGGGAAGAATAAACACACAGTTACACGACTAGTCCCAGAACAGCCAATGTTTAACAGCTGTTACCATGACAACCATCTCCAGGCGTCACGTGCTGAGGGAAGAGACGCTTAGAAAACGTGTCAGACATAACTTTAGGCTGATCCCTGTTTTGCATGTTCTTTCTGCTTCATTTACACTTTAAAAATATAAAAAAGACATAATGAAAACATTCTACAGTTGAAAATGTATAAATATAGAATTCACTCGTCATTTCGGTATTAAACCATTCTTATGTTCTCCCTCACCACACATTTCCATACTCAAATCTAACTAAAATGTTCGAATAAACAAGCTAAGTATAGGGTCTATGTCAGTGACGCAAAAGACCCCGCGCCAATCAGGACTACGTTTCCCATGATGCCTAGCGAAGGTCACGCTCAGTGGACGTTTACCAAGACAGTCAGCGGTCGGATGTTTGGAAGTACCGTCAGCCTCGTCGGGTATTCTGTCCGTAGAGCTCTGCCGTGGAGTGTCCGAGTGACCGCAGATTTGAAGCCGAAGACAACGCTTCTCCAGGCCGCTGAGAGGAGTCCTGAGCCCGGGGAGGAGCTGTCCCTGAGCCGCTGAGAGCTGTCCCTGAGCCCGGGCTAACGCTAACAGCACAGCCGCCACCTCACGAGTCTTCTACGCTTTTACCCCTGGAGCTTTTTCACTCAATGCTTCTGAGAAACCAGCTCAAAAGTAAGTGTTATCTTCAGACACAGTGTTCTTCTGTCAGCACCTGTTGTTGGGGTCCTCCATGTGTAATGGCTCTGTCAGAGGAGCTAGCACATGGCTCTAGCACACAGTGAAGTTTGGATCTCACTCGGCTCCAGGACTGAGCTGCACAGACAGAGCATTCAGTTAGCTCTCCTTATTATGTCTGTTAAATGATCACCACGTTAGATATAACCAGGATTATTTAAGACATGTATAATGTGTTATTTACGCTGTGTGGTTTTGAAAGTGGAAAAAGCCCTAAACCCATGAAATAAGCCTCATGAAGGCTACAAAAAATTCTATTAAAATACGTTTTTATAGATACAAAGTAGTGTCACATACAACAGTAGAATTTTTCGCAAAGTATTTGTAGAGATACTGAAGATATCTGTAAATAAAGTGAAAACCTATTGTGGATCGTCATTTCTGTAAGTATTTCTCAAGTAAAAGCGAAAAGTCAACATTTGACCTTCATTGGATAGGCTGTCAGTGGCTATAATAAATAAGGTTTTATAATAGATAAATAAAGAACGTAAAATGCAATAGTAAAGCTGGCTCATCTATCACTCACATGTATCCGAGATGATATGCCAAAATCCTTTACATTTTTCATATTTTGTGATATTCTAATCCTAATCTTAATCCCAGTTCCTCCAGTGGTATCACATCATGTTCCACTTAATTTTTGCCTCAAGTGTCCTCCATTATGGAATTTATAATTTCACAAACTTTTAAAGGGTCTGTTTCTTTGCCTGGAATGTTCCACTGTGTGGCACTATCCTGCAACCATATAGTTACAGGTGTTTTTATTGCTAAGCAAATGCTAAACAAATGTTAAACAAATCTCTTTCTCACTGTGCGTGGGCTTGCCTCTCCACAGACCTGTCCTGTAACCTGGACTGGTGGTATCACCTGCTTCTTTCCGAGGCAAAATAGTAACCAGTCTCCATGGAGACCGAGGTGGCGATCCTTCTACCAGAAAAAAGTGGCGTAGTAAATAAGAAGTTTAACACCCATAACTTGTGTTCTCTATAGCTATGTTTCATGTTTAAACCAGCACCAGCGCATGTCCATGTTATACAAGATGAAAAGGACAGTGTTTGGTAAACGTGATGAAGTTAAAGTGCAAATGTTTTTTCTAATTATTACTTGGTTTGGTGGGATAAATACGGTGGCCTGGAAGTGCAAAACAAATGTACATATTTTCTTCTTTTTTCAAAATAATTTTCTTCTTTTTTCTTTTTTATTTTCTTTGTAAACATGTTTTGAGTTTCTTCTTTCTTTAAAAAAATCTTTCGGCCATTTTACAAAGTTGTTTAATAATTTTGTTAAAATGTTCTGACAAAAATGTAAATTTTGCTCTTCCAGGCCACCGTACATAAAACCTGTGGTAAATATTTAGTTTTACATCAGCCAAGTGACAGTTTGTGGAGAAAACATGTAAAATAAAGTTGAAAAAGACATGATGTAACACTGAGTCCTAAAGCAAAATCCTTCTGTGATGTCATCAAACAATTGTTTAAACAAAGGCCTAATCAGTTATTATTGTTTGTCAAATTCTAACTATTGTATTATTGTTGTCCTTTTCTTAAATAAACAATATGGTTGCTAGGTAACAGTTCTAGTATTACCGCTACTTATCTGCTGCTCCAACCTGGAAATACAATTATAAACATCACCAAAATTGTCAAAGTGGGGACTAAAATCTTGAAATAACGTTGATCTGTACATTTTGTGGCGTATACAGTCTCACCTGTCAGACACACGTGACGTTCAGACACCTCCGCTCCGTCAGATTTCCCACGCTCGTGTCTAGCCATTGAAAATACCAATTTATAAATCAGGACGCTCTTCTTTGAGTAGTAGTTTCCACACTATTTCTTTGCACTTCTACTTCTTTACTCTACAGCTTCTAGGATTTTTATTAAAGGCACAGTACTTTATTTTTACCGTTTTGAAACCTGCAAAACAGAACTCAGTTCATGTACCCAATTTTTTGCATGTTATAAAGTAAAATTTGTGTTGCCCCAGCGACAAATATAATGTAAAAGCATCTATTCACGTGAAAATGAGACCACATCGCTTTCTCTGCATCTATTTATAGAGCGTTTTATTCTGTGAGAAGCAGGAAGAGTGATGTTAGCGCTAAAGCTTGTTAGTTTTACCCCTGATGGCAAACCTTGCCCTGGACTCAGAGACAGGTGACAAGTGCTTGTAAACTCATGGAGGTGAATATTTAGGATGCTGGGGCTGCATTAGCGACACATGAGACTTTAAAACAAACTAGTTCTGTTTTTCACATTTCAAAACAGTAAAAATCAGGTAGAGCACCTTTTAATATAGCTGTTGTACCTCTAATGGCGCTCAGGCCATGCCATCGGGGCGTTGAGTTTACATGTAAAGTCATGTTTCTGCGTCTTGAGCGTTCCAGCCGGGCGTCAGGTGCTGGAGTAGAAAAAGATGAACTTTTCAGTGAACTTTGTTGTGCTGTGGTCTGAGCGCTTTTCTCCCAAAGAGAACTACTGAGCGCTGCACATTTATATCGTTAACATTATCAACATGATATTATTGGCTGACAAAGTACTTGATACCTCAACAAATAAAATATACACACCAAGGTTAATCTTGATTTTGTAGATGTTAAGCTTTTATTTTGACAGCTTTTAACTTGTAAATTAAATTATGCACATTTTAGTTTCATTATAACAGAAATGATTGTTTCAAACATATATTAAAATATCACATATCAATATGGCAGCAATCAGCAGTGATATTGTGATGTGTAATCTTTTCCGATCCTGTGCAGACTCCAGAGTGTGGAGCTGTGTGACGTCCAGCAGCTGCTCCTGCACGATTCAGCTGTGGAGTCAATATTTAACCACGAGGGAAGTCTTTTCTGACACTCTCTAAAGGGAGAATCCACCCTTAATGCTTTACCAAGGCTCCACTTCTAGGGGATTTATATCTGTATTGCAATAGATGTAAATAGAATAGAAATAGATAGAAATATGAAGACACTAATGGCATGTTGTTGTTTTTTAAATATTTGATATTGCTTTGTTTGCATAATGATGATAAAGGGTTTCAGCTTTTCAGCGGTTACAGACAACATTTTGAAGACAATTAACCAAAAGGTTTTTCATCATTTTGAAACCCATGGACAGACTGAAACGGGTGCTGTCAGGATTCTCTGATTTCAAACTTAAAATAACAGATGCTGAATGATTTCCATTTGACATATGGTACTCCCCATATTCAAATAATACATGTAATTCTAGTATAGTATAGATATTTTCACCAGGTGGGTGATACTTCTGATAAACAGCAAGTCTCAACGCAGAAAACAATCTTTGACAAACAGTGCCGTGTTTAGATTGGGACAGCAATGTTTTAATCTAAGACAAGCAAAACAGGGACAAAAATGCTCTTTCCCTTTGTGAGTGCCATGATGAGGCGGCCAGTGCAGAGGAGGAGCTGTCAGCGCAGGACACACAGGACCAGACAAGTACCAACCCACAAACAAACCAGCTCTAAAAAATGAAAGACTAAACAAGTTTTTAATCGGGACAAAATCTAGTCCAAAGTGTGTTTTAAACACTTTAAAGCAGGACTCACACTGGACTGAATCAGGTCTAAACAGAGCCACATGAGGAGAAACTGGTGAGTAGGAAATGTTAAATCCTCAAATTTCAATGAAGACTATATTTTTCTTATATTTGCTTTGTACTTTTTGCATGTATTTTGACATTACCGGTAGTTTACTCATTGAATGAGTGCTAGATTTAGATTTCTTAATATTCCTTTATACTGATGTTTTGTACTTTATAACTTTAAAGTGTGAATTAAGATTCAGTCTTCCAATTCAAAAATATATGATAAATAAATACACATGACAAAAGCTGCCTGAAAGGTGTTGGTTTTTGCCTATAACGTCTCACAGAGCAGTCAGCGCAGATATCAGAGCTTTGAAACAGCTTTTTCACGACTTCACACAGACTTTAACTGACAAAGACCTTCATCAAAGTAAGCACTAAAAGCTCAAAATCACACAAAAACTTGATTGAGTGTGGTATTATTACGGCACACAAGGACGGTTTCAGACACAATTATTTGGCTCATAATTAAAATCACAATTATTTTTCGAACAATTACTTCTATATTGTCAACATTATACTGTAGAAAAAGTATAGACCGAGTATATTTTATTAGTGATGTTTTAGAAAAGTACCTTTGCTCCAGGTTTTGAGGCAAAAGAAGTGCACTCAACTCTGAACCATGTTTTATCATTGGATTTTACTAATTGAAATCACGATTATATATACGATTAATTGCACAGCTCTAATTTCAGTGAGTGTTAGGTTTAGATGTACGGTAGATTGTGTGCAGTGTCTTGTAAGGCGTCTGTAACACGAGTTCCCTGTGAGGTACAAAGGGAGTTATCTGTGTGGGTCGTACATGGTGGATCAGCTCAGCTCCAATGAGAAGATGAACCCAGGTGTGACTTATTGCTTTATGGCTCCAGATGCCCTGCATAGATAATCACCAGTGTTTAAATCTAGGCCACAGAACAGGACCAAGAGGGCAGGGCTAGTATTAGGCTCAACTCGATCACACACAGGGCGGCTTGTGATAGCACCGCCCTCAGACATACTTTTGTAAGTCTGTCTTTTTGCAAAAAATGTAAGCAAGATCCATAGAAGGAGGACACACACACATACGCACACGCACGCGCACACGCACACACACACACACACACACACACACATACATACATACATACATACATACATACATACACATACACACACATACAAAGGTGTGGCAAATCAACTAAGATTATGTTTCCCAGACGTTGATATCAGGATCTGACCAGTAAAAGCCATAAGCAGAGCAGGTTTAGGAGGAGAACCATCATCTGTGTGGTCTTCACTCAGGCGGCAGGACAAGCCAGCTCTAATGCTTGACTTAACACAGATCTGAAGCTTTGAAGGACTGGGCTGGATTCGATATAATGGAGATGTGATGTGAACTTTTTGGACTGCACCTGATTCAACTCTGTCTTGTGTTTGTCTTCTGTCAGACAGTGAAGATGCCCTGACCCACAGCGCCCCTCTATGGTGAGGCGGTCCACAGTATGTCCTGAGTCCAGCTTCAGACCAGAGCAAAGAGCGCTACATCCTCACTCCATCCACAGAAGCTCCCGGGGGCTCCTGGGGCCCCTCCTCCCTGGCCTGTAGGCAGAGGTGGGTGAAGTTGAGGGCTGGCTACTGTTTGAACGTGCTACAGAAAAATACACTACTGTTACCTTTTCATTTCTTTTTGAGAGAAATGTTTTGATGCCTGGCGGCTCCTGGAGAGCTCTATAGAAATGTTTCCTGTATTCCCCGCTGCAATGGAATGTTTATTATTATTTAGTTTTGTGGTTCTAGATAAAAAGTCACATAAGAGTACAGGAGCAAAGTACTGTTCAAGTATCAGTACCTAACACCAGGTATGCTTTGAGATCTGGAAAACAATAAACAGACCAGATGACTTCTAAAAATGGAAGCCTAACCCTTACTGGTGTGTTCAGACCGCGGCGTCCATTTTACATGTAAAGTACATCTATGCAGGCCTGCATCCAGGGTGTCCAGCGTATTTGCAGCGCGTTGGAGAGTCGGAGGCTGCACAAATCCCACATTTTGGGTGTCCAGGGTGGCGTGTTTTCGCGTCCGATGCCCTGGACGCACGTTCAAGGCTTCCGGAGCGTCCAAAGTTGAACACAGCTGTACTTTTGGGGGCTGACTCTGTGTCAGAGATTACTCAACCTGGTCTGCCATCGCAAGAACAACTTCACAGGAAACACAACAACAACTCCTCGACTCAAGTGCCTTGATGTGCCAGTGAGTTTATTTTTCAGACGTTTGTCCGAGGCATTTTGGATGCATGTCTGCCCTCAAATGCAAAACCAGAGGCATCTGGCTCAATTTTGTCAGCGCGGTCTGAGCGCACCATTATGATCAAAGTTTTGAACCAAACAATAGTCTCAAAAACAAACATTAGTTTGGTAAAAGTATTATAGTCGATAGAGTTCTAATAACGAAGCTCTGGGTAAAGAAATCCAGCCCGACTCCATCCCATTTACTGTCCGACTCAGACTCGAGCCATTTCCTGTACATATATAAATGGTCACAAATGGTAAATGGTCACATATTTATATAGCGCTTTTCCACCTTCGAGGCACTCAAAGCGCTTTACATCAAGGAACCATTCATCCATTCACTCCACATTCACACACCAGAGTACACAGACACTGGGGGCGAGGCGGGTTAAGTGTCTTGCCCAAGGACACAACGGCAGTATTCACCTGCAGGAGCAATTGCACCGCCAACCTGTGGGCCAGTGGATCTGACCGCTCAACCCAGGATGTTTATGTCAGGAGCAGGATTTGAACCACCGACCTTTGAATCAGAAGACAATCTCTCTGCCAACTGAGCTACTGCATATAAGGCAAACCGGAGCCATCAACACAGCGGGAAAATCTAGACCCAAATTCTTATTGCCTGAGCAGTCAGTGCCTTCTACATTCTGTCCCAGTGCAGCAGGGTCTGGAACCAGACCATAAAGGGCGTCAAGAAGCCGTCGTGACTTGGGACGGTCCAGACACAGCTAATCGTTACCACGTCTCTCTCAAAAGCAAATCTCAAATATTCTCGTATCATTCAGAGCCTAATGCATATAGCTTCTTTTACCTCTGATTTACATTTTACAGTTTAGTGCTTCACCAAATCAGGGACACTGGATACAGTTCCAGACACAAAGCACTGTTGAAACATGTGGTTTTGGCTGGCCTGGCAAACATCCCGAGCAGGCTCAGGGCTGACTTGAGCAGAGAATCTGAATAGCTTGGCATAATAAAATGACCTGTTGTGTCTAGATTAATTCTCATCCAAAGCTGTCTTTCTGATGAAAAGGCTCCTCATGTAAAGCTTGATGATAAATGCTGATGTGTTGCTTGTGGCTGCAGGATGGTGGGGGTGCTGTCCCGCAGGAGCATGTCTCAGCGTCTCAGTGTGCTCCTGGTGATCCTGGGCCTGGTGTGGGGCCTCATGTTACTGCGTTACACGGTACAGCAACCTCGGCACCAGAGCAGCCAAGAGCTGCGGGAGCAGATCCTCGAGCTCAGCCACAGATATGTGCGAGTGCTGAGGGAAGAGAAGGAGAACGCTCCAGGAGGGCCCCAGGGCACGGCACTGGCGGGATACGGTGAGATATGGACCTGCATGTATGCTCACACTGTGTTTGGTCACTCTGGAGATCACACAGCTAAAGCAATCACTATTACGTATTATTACAAGAACTGAGAATTCTAAGCTACCAAAATACTTTAAATATTTATGTCATGAAATGTCTAATATGACAAAAGGTATGGCTCTTCCAAACTAGTTTTGTGAAATCTATTTAACATTTTACCTAATTACACATCAAGGCTGGGCAGATCCTATTTCCCCCAGACAGTTTGATGATTTTAGTCAACACATTAAAGGACAAATATAATGTATTATTTATTGTTATTGTTACTGGCCTTTAAACATACTCTTGAGTACCTTTACCTAGACACTTCTTGATTTAGATCTTAAAATATAATGTTTTTACATAAAACAAGTAACTAGCTTTGGCTCCATCTACTGGCTGCAGACGGAATTACACACATTTTAAATATACACTGCTTGTTAATGCTAGCCGTCTTCTGCCTTGTTGATGCAGTTGTAATGATGGTGATTAGACGGCAGAAATGCTCAGAACGAGTCTGGGGATGATTTATGGACACTTCAAACATCGAGGAAAGTGAGAATGGGGTGTTTTTGACGGTCGGAGGGAGAGGATTTTCTAACCAGGATTCATCAAACTAGTGTGAATAAAGCGAAGTGCAACTCCAGATGCACAGGAGGTGGACCGGCTGTGTCCTGATGCAGTTGGTATCCTACCATCACCACCTCCATCGCTGCGTGGCACACAGAGGGCTACGGTCCACACACCAGAACCTCTCAGTACATGTGAAGTTTCGTTCACTTTAAAGGACACATATTCTGCTACAGTGACTTTTAACCCCTAGTTTCATTCATGCATGTTGGTTTGAAAATCCTCTTCCAACTGTCAAAAACACTTCCTGCTGAACTTCCTCGATTGATGAAATGTTTACCGATTTTATTCATCATTTATCCATAGAATTTTCTGCTGTTTTAAGTCCTTAAATCATCACCAGGCTCATTCTGAGCATCTCTGCCTCTGAACATGGTCACTGCTGCTCCTAGCCTGTTCAAAGCGTGTCACACAGTCCCCTAAAGAGATAACGACTACATTCTGGCTGCATACACTCAGTAAGTGCCAGGGCAGACAGCATAGAAACTTGTTCATTTGGTGTATAATAAACATTTTTTTTCCAAAAAACATGAGATGGCAAATATAAGATACTCAAGAGCATGTTTAAAGGCTAATAACAAGATGAAAAATGCATAATATTTTTCCCTATTTGCACTGCTAGTTTGCAAGTTGTTCTGATTTTGCTTTACTAATTTTGTATTTAAGCCTAGTATTGTTATTATTGTTATTATAGCATAGTCTATATTTTTACTTGGGACAACCAAAAAATAAATAAATCTGACAAAATAATTGCGATAAAAACAGAGCTTCATTCATCGCAGTTAATTTCTAATCAATCCCATTATTCTTTTTTAATGAGAGGTTAACATTGACTGTTGTTGTGATTTAGGGCTCTACAAAAATAAATGTCATTGAATTACCACTTTTACATGTCCTGTCCTGTGCGTTTGTCCATTCAGCTTGACAGGTCTAAGAATTAAAAAAAAAAAAATAGCCTGTAATAATAATCATAGCCTACTTGATTAGGTTATGTTTTAGGTTTTTAATTAGGCCTACAAATATGGAGTTGAAATAAACGTCCTTCTAACTTAAGCCTGTTTGTCCAGCATGAGCAGGTGCTGCCTTTAAGTCCTAAAGTCACAGTGGAGCCTTTAACAGAGGCTCGTCTGCTCTCTTCACTGAACTGGTTTAGTGCGAGCGTAGATCAGAGCGTGAGTGTCTGCACACACGGAGGGAGAGGACTCTGTAACCACATGTTGCACACAAACTCACAGGAGTGAAAAATGAATCAATGAATTCATTCATTTTAACAGGAAGTGCCAAAAAAAATCCACTTAGCACAATCATTTTCTGCACCTTACCGCTGGAGAGAGTTTGTGAATTTTGTTCACCGACTGTCAGTGAAACCTTTTTCTGATTCTGACATATCAAAATATTTTGCTCACACTTTAATATCAACAAGTAATTTACCTTCAGTGTATACAGCAAGTGGCTTTTAGAATGACCCAACACACGCCCCAAACTGCCCCTCGCCCATACTCTCTGCTGGGACATGTGTCCAACACAACTTTCTCCTTTAGGAGACAATGAAGATCTAATCTAAAAGCATTAGCATTAACCCTTACTAACCTGCTCGTTTCCCTGTGTCCTCAGCCGACCTGAAGAGGACCATAGCAGTGTTACTGGACGACATCCTCAGCCGCCTGTCCAAACTGGAGGGCAAAATCGACCTGATGGCCAACTCCTCCTCCTCCACCACCACCAACTCCTCACAGCCAGCGCCCATGTCCTTACAGAGGCCCAGCAAACAGAAGCCCCGGCTGCACCCACACGCCCCCAACCGCCTCTAGTCTCAAAACAGCACCCACACGCCCCCAACCGCCTCTAGTCTCAAAACAGCACCCACACGCCCCCTACCGCCTCTAGTCTCAAAACAGCACCCACACGCCCCCTACCGCCTCTAGTCTCAAAACAGTACCCACACACTCCAAACCACCTTTAGTCCCAAACCCACACATCCCAAACCCCCTCTAGTTCTAACTGCACCCACAGGCCCCGCACCCACAGGCCCCGCACCCACAGGCCCCCTCACCCACACGCCCCCTCACCCACACGCCCCTAATCATCTCTAGTCCTATTAAGCCGTGCGCCAACAGCCTTTTTCGCGCAGTTGAAAGATATCCACTGAGGGAGGAGCCTATTTTCTGCTGATGTCATCCACATTTATCAGGGAATCTTAATACATTAGTCACCACTCGAATTTCTTGCACTTTTTTTGCTAAACCGGTCTTTTGTCCAAGTTTTTTTTTCAGATGAAAATGGCGGGCACATATAGCTATGTGTGACATTTGCTCTCAGCCAATAGCGTAAATGTTCTGGTGCCAGAGAAACCCCGCCACACCTGACATGCTGTGAAGTGTGGGCCTGGTGTGAAAGTTGGCAGTTTTGGCAGAAAAGAGTTGGGTTTTTATGTGATTATGTTCAATCTAAACAGTTATCGTCTTCTGGGGTCTTTCACAGAAACTTAGCAAATCTAATGACCAACATTTGAAAGAATCCACAAATAAGGAGCATTGTTTTCCAACAGAATGATTGTCGGCTTGTGTGTGCTTGAGTCACGGTGTAAGACAGTTTGCACAACATCATAAGGACAACTGCAAGATAAAACACCTTGAAACAAACACCTCACTCTTTTCCACTGATTCAGCTGCTGTGATCAGACTTTGTGATCGATCAGCTGTGCCCTGCTGCTCTCTGATTGGTTGTCAATCAAATCAAGGCGTACCATTGGTTCTGGAGTGGTGACAAAGTGGATCACACAGAAAAATATACTGTTGTCGTGTGTTTCACCAACAAAAGATAGACGCTGTTGGGCCACCGCTGCACCCACACGCCCCAGACACACACCGCTGCACCCACACGCCCCAAACACACACGCCCCAAACACACACCGCTGCACCCACACGCCCCAAACACACACCGCTGCACCCACACGCCCCAAACACACACCGCTGCACCCACACGCCCCAGACACACACCGCTGCACCCACACGCCCCAGACACACACCGCTGCACCCACACGCCCCAGACACACACCGCTGCACCCACACACCCCAAACACACGCCTAAACACACCGCTGCTGCACCACCACACGCCCACACACCACACGCCACACGCCCCACACGCCCCAGACACACGCCCCAAACACACACCGCTGCACCCACACGCCCCAAACACACACCGCTGCACCCACACGCCCCAGACACACACGCCCCAAACACACACCGCTGCACCCACACGCCCCAGACACACACCGCTGCACCCACACGCCCCAAACACACGCCCCAAACACACACCGCTGCACCCACACACCCCAGACACACGCCCCAAACACACACCGCTGCACCCACACACCAAACACACACACGCTGCACCCAAACACACACCGCCTGCACACACGCCGCCACACACACCCAGACACACGCCTTCACACACACGCCTCTACACACACACCCAAACAGACACACGCTAAACCCACACACCCCAGACACACGCCTAAACACCTGCACCCACACGCCCCACACACACGCTCTAAACACACACGCTGCACCCACACGCCAAACACACGCCTAAACACACACCGCTGCACCCACCCCAGACACACGCCCCAGACACACACGCCCCAAACACACGCCCCAAACACACACCGCTGCAAACACACACCCCAGACACACGCCCCAAACACACACCGCTGCACCCACACGCCCCAAACACACACGCCCCAAACACACACCCCAAACACACGCCCCAAACACACACCGCTGCACCCACACGCCCCAAACACACGCCCCAAACACACACCGCTGCACCCACACGCCCCAAACATACGCCCCAAACACACGCCCCAAACACACACCCCAAACACACACCGCTGCACCCACACACCCCAGGCACACACCCCAAACACACACCCCAAACACACACCGCTGCACCCACACGCCCCAGGCACACACCCCAAACACACACCCCAAACACACACCCCAAACACACACCGCTGCACCCACACGCCCCAGACACACACCCCAAACACACACCCCAAACACACACCGCTGCACCCACACGCCCCAGACACACACCCCAAACACACACCCCAAACACACACCCCAAACACACACCGCTGCACCCACACGCCCCAGACACACACCCCAAACACACACCCCAAACACACACCGCTGCACCCACACGCCCCAAACACACACCCCAAACACACACCGCTGCACCCACACGCCCCAAACACACACGCCACAGACACACACCGCTGCACCCACACGCCCCAGACACACACCCCAAACACACACCCCAAACACACACCGCTGCACCCACACGCCCCAGACACACACGCCCCAAACACACACCGCTGCACCCACACACCCCAGACACACACGCCCCAAACACCTCTGGTCCCAGACACACACGCCTCAAACACACACGCCCCAAACACCTCTGGTCCCAGACACACACGCCCCAAACACCTCTGGTCCCAGACACATACGCCCCAAACACCTCTGGTCCCAGACACACACGCCTCAAACACACACGCCCCAAACACCTCTGGTCCCAGACACACACGCCCCAAACACCTCTGGTCCCAGACACACACGCCCCAAACACCTCTGGTCCCAGACACACACGCCCCAAACACCTCTGGTCCCAGACACACACGCCCCAAACACCTCTGGTCCCAGGCACACACGCCCCAAACACACACGCCCCAAACACCTCTGGTCCCAAACACCTCTGGTCCCAAACACCTCTGGTCCCAAACACCTCTGGTCCCAAACACCTCTGGTCCCAAACACCTCTGGTCCCAAACACCTCTGGTCCCAAACACCTCTGGCCCCAAACACCTCTGGTCCCAGACACACACGCCCCAAACACCTCTGGCCCCAAACACCTCTGGCCCCAAACACCTCTGGCCCCAAACACCTCTGGCCCCAAACACCTCTGGCCCCAAACACCTCTGGCCCCAAACCGCCTCTAGTCCCAAACACCTCTGGCCCCAAACCGCCTCTAGTCCCAAACCGCCTCTAGTCCCAAACCGCCTCTAGTCCCGCATTCACCCAGACTTTTGGACCTGTAAGCCTCTATTTATTTTTAAGAACTGCGCACTTTTGGTTTGAGTTGCCATTTTTATTTTATTTTTTCCTTGATGCCATATTAGTGTTATTTTTTGCTGCTGGGATTGTAGTGACACCAGCTGCTCTCCTCACTTGCTTTGACATATCTGAATTGAGGTCGCACAGTATTATAGAGACTACTCTGAATATTATAATAATTATATAACATGGATTTTTGGTTTAGTACAAATGTAGTAAATGATAAAAAGCCATGTCCTTTAACTGGTTTGTGTGTGAGGACAGACACAGATATACAAAACCATGACACATCACTAATGATAATGTACATGTGATGTATCAGGGAATGGCCCAAGTAAACTGAACTAAAGGAGGAAAATCTGTTAGACCTTTAAATGACCTAAATACATAGTTTACCTTAGTTGTGTCTTGGTATAAAAAGTTAATTCATTGATTAATTAAATCTGCTCATATTGAATTGATTACACTTTAATTTTCAGTTTGAACACACCTTCTCATTTGATATATATTTTTTCATTGTTGACTACTTTCTACATTGTAGATACATGTGGAGGACATCAAATATATGATGCTGAAAAGAATGATGTACTATGTAAATGTAAGGCTAAAGAATGTCTGTCTAAAATATCAAACTTAGTTATTTAACATGCTTTTCAGTGAGCTTCATGAAATCTCCTGAATTGGTTTTGTGTGCAAAGTACTGATTGGAGCTATTGTGTGAATATAAAATGCAACACTTTCTCTCTCTTAAATAGTCATGAAAATGAAGACAACATTAAATGAAAAAGTGTGTCCAAACATTTGAATGGCAGTGTGTAGTTCAGCCCTAGTTCACTGGGATGGTTACGTGTGATTGCTTCATGGCACATGTAATAGAGCAGTTCTATTGTGCGGCCTTAATGAAAATATGAAGATTTACTTGACCCTGTACAGTGCTCCCACTTGTATTGTCCTCCTGATCCAGTCTCACCCAATGTGGTTCTTGGCCATTTGGGGCCTTTGGAAGATTTTCTGAAAAATGATAAATTATGTGGAACATTTTAATTTAAAGTTTAATTTTACTTAATAAATTCTAAAGAATGCTTGTAGTTGAAGCACAAAAATCTATTTTAAAACTATAAGGAGTGATTGTCAATACAAATGGAGGGCACTTTATTGCTGAGGCTTGTGTATGTCTTGCTGAATGTTGATTGAATAATCCATCTCTCGTGTAGAATCCAAAGAGTTGATTTAATAAGATGTTCTAACTTTATGCAAAGCGCGTGGACGATATTGTATTAAGCACATACTCTGAGTAGATCTATTTTCCTCACCTGTCGTACTGTTAACTGCTTGGATGACTCACTGTGACAAAGACTTCTGAAGAAGAATTTTTATGACTTATGGCCTTGTTCATAAACTTATTTTTGTGCTCTAATATAAGCAATATTTCATCCAAGCTGCAAAGACTGTAACTCGATATGCCAATAAGAGGAGCTGTACAAGACATTTATTTTGCTTAGAAAATATAAAACGCAGTGATGGTGCATTTGGAGTGTGATCTTCTGAACTGACCAGTAAAGTTTGGAGAGAAAATGTGTTTTTACCTGATTTACTGCAATAAAACACTGTGCCTCCACCAACACAGCTCCTTCTGGCACACTTGTATTGTACCACGGTCGGGGCAATTCATCCAACTTTAATCAAGATTGAGTCAGTGATCAGATTGGGTCTCTGGAATGGAGAACCTAAAACATGCACCACAAGTCAAATCCTCCAGGTATGGTCCTGACCAAGACTAGACCCAGACGTGGCCCTCGGCTCCGGACCAGAGGAACCAGAGGCAGAGTGTGATGGGCCAAATGTAGAGAACAAATAAGTGCCTCAACCTTGGTGTTATGAGGAAATGTTTTAAGCAGATCAGATATTACTGAAATAGATACAGATCATAATGGTAAATTGTTAGTCTATTTTACATCAACAATGGTTAATGTGAAATGAATGAACCATAATCAGTTTGATAGTACACAATTTCCATTCTCAATTTAAAACGGTCATCAAAAGTGAATCCTCTGTCCTGTGAATGTTACCAGCACTAACTGCACTAATCTTGACCTAAATAGGAGCCCAGTCGACTAAACTGGTGTCGTTAGTGCTGCTACAGATTATTTTATTAGTCACCAAATCAAACCATTTGAATTGTAATTTGATTATATTTAAAAAGGTTGAAATATGGTGACTGTTAATATACATTTTTAGAAGCCTTCAAATGCCATATTAAAAAAAAATCAAAAATGTACTTAATCCCAGTGTCTTTGTTTAAAAAGACTTTCCATGTGAGTCCAGAGAATGATTACCATTGTCAAAATAAAATTTGAACATCAGGATTATACCGAGTCATTGTTGCAGCCCAAGTGGAGTCTCCAAAGCACTGACCCAGGACACTGTGCACTTTTTGCAATTACAGGAGTCCACCAGTAGAGGTCCTTCTCGTCCTCTCAGAGAAAAACAGGAAAACATTTGGCCTGGAGTCTCACAAGTTTGAAGTCAGTTTTGCAAATGAAATGTATAAAATACATTTTTAATTGCAAAATTGAGTTATTTGCAAAGTGTAATTTTAAAAATTGTATGTTTATATGCATGAATTCTGAACTGGTTACAAAAATGAATGAATGAATGTTACAAAATGTAATTAAAAAATTTCAGGGGTAAAGGTCCAAAAAAAAAAGGTCCATATCTGAGTTTTAGCCGACGTCTGGAAGCTATTCTCAACCGTAAGCAGTCTACTAGTCTGAAGGGCTTGAACCTAAACATTTCTTTAAACTAAGTTTAATTAGAGATTTGGCATTTATCACAAATCATAGTTTTACCCTCCAGTTTGTCTCACTACAATTGTTTAGAACCACCACCAAACCTGAACATTGGAGAGAAAAAAAGATGACACGTCATCTAAACTTGAATCATGATTTTTTTTATTCATTTAGAGGCATTTGACAAGTGTGGAGCTGTGTGAGGGGCACAAGCATGGCTGCAGCGGGAGAAGTCCAGTTCAAGCAGAGTCCCTCCAGAGTGAGCAGAACACAGCCACCAGCTACAGAGCATCGCACCACAAGACGCTTCACAAACCAAAGAAAAGCCCGGGCTCTGCTCATACTACAGAATAATGCAAAAAGAAACACTCAATTTGACCTTTTCACCACAAAGTAAAAGTTCAAATACATGGAAGCCACACCACTAAAAATAGAAAGCAGAAAGAAAAAAAATGCAATTTTTTTATATAAATTTCAATTAAGAGGATTTACAACACCGGCAAAAGGATATTTTTTCTAATTTTCTCATGATTCCTTAACGTTTTTCATATCTGGGAAATAATGAAGCCTAAATCCTAACCAATAGAAGAATGCCTCTATTTCAAATATGTCTCTAAAGAGGTAGATCAGATGAACTTTTGGGAAGGGGTGAACGGTACACTGCAAAAAGCGGATATTCTACACATTTAAATGACTTGGGGGGGGGGAAATATCATGATTTACATCTTGATTTGAGTAGTTTTGAAATAACTGAATTATTTCTAGGTTACTTAAGATATTTGGCTTGTTTTAAGACTTTGATTTGTTTTTTTTAATCAAGGCAAACCAGTGGAATAAGAAATTTCAAGAGTAACAAAATCCATTGGCAGCCATCTTGAAATAATCTTGGTCTAAAATACAAATAAGTCTAATCATGTTAAAACTACTCAAATAAAGAGCCCGAATGAGTCAATTTGAAGTGATGTGGAGGGTGATTTTTGCAGTGTAGGACTTGTGCCCCTCAGTGTAGCGCCCCCTGGTGACACGACTGAGGTATGGAGCGCTGAGGTAGAGCGTTTTCTACTGTGGAAGCGTGGACACTAAATCAAAACAGTACATTCGATTCCGCTAACCAAACTGAAATCATTATCCCAAACTGCAAAAAACTAATTCCTCGGTCACTTACAATGACTTGAATTAAGAAAATATTTCAATTTGAGGAGTTTGGACTAATTTAAATTGAATTATTTTAGGTGTCGTTTAGTTGTGACTCTAAAAAGACAAATTTAAAGCAAAAGTATACATCTGTGGAAAAAAAGAATTTAGGTTCAAGTGTGACAATTCTACTTGAAAGAAGAAAACAAAATATGTTCCATTGCCAGATAAGTTTGCTTTGAAAATCAGGAGATGATCTCAAAATGAGTCAAGTATTCCAAGTCTAACAAGTAAACTCCTCAGGTGTTTTCTACAGAAGTCATTGTAAATAAGAAAGGCATTGGGTTTGCAGTGAAATCAGACGTTTGCATTCTTGTCAGATCACGCAGTCCTTTTCCCTGTGTAGACGACATATTGAAACATCGGGATACAATTAGTCTAAGTCTTTCTTATAGCACATAACATAATCCATCTCCTGCTCCGTGTGACCCCCTACCCTCACCATGCAGTGAACCTCTTCAGGGCAGCGGCGGTCCGACCACAGCGGCGGCCCGACCGCAGCCCTCCGACGGAAAGTAAAGTACCAATAATGTCCGTTCCAAATCAAATGGCATTGCGTTTGTGATCGGTTGGCGTATCTACATGTTTTCAGATGGTTTTCAGATGGAGCCTCAGGGGAAAAACCGAGGTCATTTTGAGGCCCGCCTCCCGCACAGCACGGCGCCATCTGCAGCGCGGGAGGTCCAGGCAAGGTCACATGGCAGCGGACCTCATTTTAATTTTTCTTAAAAAAATAAAAGTGTTCAAAGACTATCAGCTTTATAAAGTATACAAAATACCACAAAAGCAAAATAAAAAAGAAAAGGAACTTTTTTCCATATATATAGAATCATTTTCTTTTCTCTTGAGGTACTCGAGCCTGAGGTAGTTGCGTAAAATGCATATTCAATTGCTTTTTTGTGGGCAGCAGCAGTTCAGCACCGTTTCCCCAAGTGTCAGTCAGTGCGCTGCCCTCACCTCGAAATATATATTCATCTATGTATATAGGTCTATCTATAAAATGCATCCGAATTTATAAAATGCCCCTATTATAACAAGACCCTACCAGAGGCCGGTCCTGAAACTAAGCTTTCCCCAAACATGGCCCACCCACTCAGAGCCAACCCTCCCCCCAAAAAAATCTCTATAGGTCCAACCTGGACCTCCATCGCAATGCCTTTTCCACAGAAAACTGAGCAGAAAGCTTCAACCACCAATTAAACACTAAAGGAGAAACTAAAGTAAATCTGAAGTCTGCCGGGGCTGAAGTGCCACACCAGGTGAAGGGTATTGTCCGTGTTTTGTGACTAACTGAAAAAGGGCCCCGTGGGGGGCCAGTGGGGCCGATCAGAGCGCAGGGCGATGGCACAGGAGCCACAGACAGTTCAAGTAAGAGCCCTGTGGGCAGGACCGCGGCCCCTCCCTGGACTGACCGCTCTCCGATCGTGTTGTGCAGTGTGCTCCCTGCGCCGCTCACTTCCTGCGGGGCATGGGAGGCTGAGCGCCGGGCGGAGGCTTCACCTGCTGCTGCTGCTGCTGCTGCTGCCTGCGCACCTGTCCCAAGATCTCCTGGATCTTCCTCTGGGCCAGCTGCGCACACACACACAAACACACAAACACACACTCATGAGAACTCCACTTACACTGAACGACAGACCGGACAGTGAGCGCTCAAACCCACCTGACAGGCAAAGAAGTGTCCGGTGATCTTCACTACCACCTGGTCATCCTCATCGGGCGTCTGGTCCCTGGGCACCACCACCTCTGCACAGGAGAGGTTCTGCAGCTCCGTCACCTACACAAATGGGGAACGATTGATAACTGCTCCACTACTGAACTAGTGCAGCATCTAGTTTGAATCCAGATCTCAAAGCTTGCTGTACCGTTTTTCCGCCTTTCCCGATGACTCTGCCTGCGGCGAACGAGGGCACCTTGATGTGTGCCTCCAGCTTCACCTCCTCTTTAGGTCCAAAGAAGTTCTCCTCCTTTAGCTTACTGAAGATCCGGCACTGGGCCTAAGCAGGAGAACAAACCCCCATGTGTGACTCAAACTTGGACCTTCCTACTGTGAGACCGCGTGTGGAGCGGGCTGTACCTTAAACTGTGCCTCTGGGGGTCCCACGATGATCACAGTCCTGTGCTGGCACTCCTTTGCCTCTGCAGGGGCGATCTGGGGCAGAGCAAAGAGGTTATGATGTGGTTTAATCGAACTTCTCAAACTATTGTACAGACTGTCCCAGGGTACATGCAGGGATCCCAAAGTCAATTTGTCATAACACATCTAGCAGTTTTTAGAACTGCAAACACACCCAGAAATGATTTTAGTTTATTGAAATATTAAACAAACAGTATATAATATCAATAGCAGACTTAATTGTAGTGTTTACAATTTCAACAAAAAAATGTACAAAACATGAACAGATGTACAAAAAAGGAGAACCACGAATGCTCAAACTAGGGCTGTAGTCGACTAAAGACTAAAGAAATGGAGTTACGTCCTTCAACGACAAATTAACAGTGAGGCAAAAGCTCCAAATAGAGCTCAGGATGGAGCATCAAAAACTGTCCATTATCAGGGAAATCTGCCATCTTTGTTGCTGGTGTGCAAGTAAAAAAGTAAAGCGAAAACAACCAAAACTGACAAATGGCTGAGCCACTTCTGGTGAATACATTTATCTATTTATCTATAGTGTTAAATTCTCCATTGGTTTGACATTAGGCTAAATGAAAAAAATCTATGATGAGTGATGTCACACTCCCCAGCTCTATTTAAGTTTATAAAATGTTTATTTCATGATATTTCTATCATTTATCTGGTCTCAGTAACATGTAAAAGGATGTTTGGCGGTCACTAGATTCTCATCAGAAATGCACAAGATCAGAAAACACAGTTAGCATGTGCAAAAGGCGGCCTATTATCCAAATGAAAACACCAAAAGGTTTACAAACCCAATGATTCTTAATGAGGCCTTAACTTCACATAAAAATGTGGTCAGTAAGTGTCAGCTGACACTCTGGATTATCCAGACCGTAATTTGCATTTTTTGCCAGCTAAAGCCAACTGCACTCTTTACCTTCACGTCAACATAATCCCATCGCATTTTATGTTTGATGATACAGCAGAGGGGGAAATTATGGATTGTTGAGTTTTTCTTATTTTTTTAAACTTTATTCAGAAATAATTTAAGACTTAAAAAGTCTCAACCCAATTTTTTAAAAGGCGTCAATTTGACCCACATTTGTTTATGGACTTTTAAAACTTTTTAGACCTTTCAAGACCCTGTGTCCTCTGAGTGAGAATCTTTTACATTGGCCAAACTAGTGTCTTTAAGCTGCTCCTGACCAGGAGAAGATCTGAGCTAAATGTCTATCGTGATTGACTTTAAGTCATTCATTGAACCTGGTTTGTGAAACTGAAACAGACGAAGCCATTTACACTCCTTACAAAGTGAGTTCAGTGAAACAGCCTCTGGTTTAACCCAGTGTAGAACCAGTGGTACTTTATGAAGGCTCAGTATTCTCTTGGTGTTGCTTTGTGTGAAAAAGCTGGAGAAGCACTGTTTTAAGTTGATGGGAGAAACACATGGAGAACATACAAACTTCACACAAGGCCCCACTGCTCCCTCCACACCGGCCAGTGATGGTGACCTAATCCTAAAAGACTGAAGGGCTTTGGTTTCATGCCAAATCCCACGGGTTGTTTCCGTGTGCTCTCTCATACTACAGTGAGCTACAGAACAGGCCACAGGAGGTGGAGCACAGTGTTTATGGGGAAGATCAACACTGAACATTCCCCATTGTCTCGACTCGTCCTCCTTCAGTCTTCACTAGTGGAAACGTCCTGAGTGAACCATTGTATGATTGATTGTTGCTGGGGCTGGGACACAATGATCATTAAGCACACAGCTGAATGGGATGAAGCGTAGTAGCCGTGTTAGTGGTGTGGCTCACTTTGATGGAGGCTCCAGCGAAGTGCGACAGCTGCTTGATGTGCTGGCCCTGCTTCCCGATGATGGCCCCCACGGCGTGTGCAGGGATGAAGAGCTGCACCGACTCTGACTCCGGGTGGGCCTAAGGGACCACAGAGAAGAAGCATTAGCGCAACAGAGCACAGCTGAAGGGGCAGCAAAGCAGCAGCTCACTCCACACCAAACACCGACAGGAGCCAGACCTCCAGTGCTGATGTCCTGAACAATCAGAGCCTTTCTGATCGTTGCAAAAATATTGTTTAAGCCTCAACAAAGACTTTTAAAAACATCTTAAAAAGGTGCACTATACAACTTTTCTGTCTCCATGTGCTCGTCTCCATGGAGATGGTACGGCTTTAACTGCAATATTTCACAATATGGCATTACATTTATTTTTTGCAAAAGAAACACCTGTAATTGATCAAAAGACAAGATGTTAACAAGCATGCATTTGTACTTTGTGCAGGGCGCCTCACCACAGAGCTGACCTGTAACTTTGCCTGATTGGTGATTACTTGGCAGTAATTGCATAAAAATGTTGTGGGCGTCCCATTTGGTCTGAATATACTCCAGAATGTCCTCAAGTCGCAAGACTTTAGATTAAAAATGTCATTGGGATGAAACTTTTACTGACTTAGACCCAGATAAAGCTGAACAACAAATCCATTTTAAAGAGTTAACAGATGAATGGATTAATAGTTAGTTGCAGCCCTCGTCTATTGCATGTACTGTGGAGCTTTTCAGGCAAAGCAAAAACATTAGATTAGATTAGCTGGAACAGTGCATGTTATTGAACACACAGAATACATGCTGTAAACACTGTGTGTGAATGTCTACAACCCTCTCATTCAGTGTTCTTGTATCCTTGGACGAAGATGTAAAGCGGGTGAAGTGTCTTGCCCAAGGACACAACTACAATCACTACGGCCCATGGTACTCCCAGCAGTCTCCCGTCTAAGTACTAACCAGGCCCAACCCTGCTTAGCTTCTGAGATCTGACAATATTGAGCATTCTCAAGGTGGTGTGTCCATGGAGACCAGCAGGTGCCAGACCCTCCCACTAGAAAGGTTACATAGTGCACCTTTAAATCCACTCCACTGTGACCGAGCGACACCAGCTGGAGTAAGGACCCGTTCATGCCCCTAAATACAGGAGGAAAAGTGAGGTCCTGGTCCGACAGCGAGCAGCCAAAGCCGTGCAGAGCGCTGTGTGGGGCCCGGGGCACTTACAGAGAAGGGCTGGCTGCTGGCTGCCATCAGAGAGGGCCACAGGGCCCCCTCCCCCACATAAGGACTGCACTACAAAGGAAACACAGGTCAAACTAAGGGTCGCTCACACTGGACCAACCCACACCTGTCCAATGAGAGAAGGTCAAAAGATCAGCAGAGCAAGGACAGACAGACTTACTCCGAACGAGGAAGGTCCGCCGTGAGCCCCTGGAGGCATGTTGGACATGGAGGGGCCCATACACGGGGCCCCTGGCGGGAACAGACCCAGAGCATTCAGGTTCAGACCGGGAATCATCGTCGACTGTAGCTTCAACACAAAACACACTCAATTAGGCTCCTTGACTGTCTACAGAGGGCGCCAAATACACACAGCCTCTCTGCAGTCTGTGCAGCGTGGTCACCAGTACCAGATGTGGACTGAGACTAGTATCAGAACTAGACAATATCAATACATAAAAAAATCTTATGACTTTTCTTATGAACAATCTTATGACATTTCCAGAAAAGTTTTAGAATGATCTTGAGCTCATCAAGTATCTAAAAATCAAACACTAATTGATACTACATCTAGCATCAAATTTAGATACTCATTTGAGCAAGTCGGGAAAAGAAATTACATAAACAGTAAAATTTGACTTATTCTCAACTGTTTAATAATCTTTATTGTTAATCAGAAATTGTATAAAACCACATAACGTAAAATACTATTTTTGTGTTAAAAACAACACTGTCCAAAACACCCAAACATTTTTATTACACTGAACAAAAAACACTTTTTGCTCCCGTTTTTCTCCCCTCTGCCGTGAGCAGTGAAAACCAGGATTCACGTGTGAAGAGAACACCTCCCCATTATTCCCAGACGCTGTCAAATGATCAAATGTGAGCGTTTGCCTACTCAAGTTGGTTACGACTCTGAACTGCAGTCAGGTCCCCGATGGAGGACGAGCAGAGGAGCTTTCAGTGAGACGTTCCTGACAGTTTGAGCAGTCTGTGGTGGAAGTGACTGTTGCAGCAGCAGGGCAGGGGCTGGTCATAATAAAAGGCCAAAACCATCTAAGGCACATCAGTGCAACATTCAGGTCTTTCAATTCAATCTAATCAGCATCTTTATATGCCACACCCGTGAGGTGGGAGGGATTATCTCGTCAGGAGAAATGCTGATTAACACCAACAACATTTAGACACATTTGTGAATATTGAAGAGAAATTGGTATTTTGGGTTTATAGAAAAATATATATATATGTTCAGTGTATTACTGTGTTATTGAAATCTATAGATGATCAAGTCTATCAAAATAAGAGTTTGCAATGACAACACCAAGATCACATGTAACAACAATACTAATCATATGAAAAGTGCTATTATTTTGTGTTGAAATTAAATGATTGAAATGAAACTATTGTCCATTGTCTAAATTTTTGGCATCAATTCCATAGTATCAGAGTAGAGTTAGAATTGTTTGCATTGTGACTTTAGGACAAGTTTTGGTAGACCTCTTCAGTAACGCGGGCCACACGTTGTCACTTCTAACAGCCGAATGACCCGCTCCCGGCGTGTCAGACATACACTTACACTCATGGCGGCCATGTCGCTGTCGTAGGACTCCCGAACCTTCTTCATGATCTCCTCCTGAGCTTTGGTGCAGCTTTCTGTCGTCCCATGGACTGTGACCGTTCTCTCAGGGTTGTACATGGTCAGGTCTTGGAGACTTTAGGGGGGAAAAAACAAAACAAAATCCCATTATTCTCCCTTGTAACTGTATAAGACATGGGCCCAGGCTGTGGCACTCACGCAGAGATGGTGATCTGTGTGCCCGTGTCCTGTTCGATCTTCTTCAGGTTGCGGCCCTCCTTCCCGATCAGTCGCCCCACAAAGTTGTTGTGAACCAGGATCTTTAGGGGAACATCCTCATTGCTGTGGAGAGGAGACTTTGTGACGAGAGGTTGTGGCTTAAATGTAGTGTGTTTAGACAGCAGAGGGCAGCAGAGGGCAGCAGAGGGCAGCAGAGGGCAGCAGAGGGCAGCAGAGGGCAGCAGAGGGCAGCAGAGGGCAGCAGAGGGCAGCAGAGGGCAGGTTAGGAGGTTAGATGAACCCCTCCACAGGAGTTAAGTAGAAAAGAGGACATTTAAATCAAAATAAACATGTCTCTTGTGCATATGACCTGTTGATTGGGGCTTTCACATGGTTTGGGTAAATGTCAGAAGCAGCACATCAACGCTGTACAAAGTAATCTACTCAATATAGAAAACATTAAAAGGAACTCACAACTTTGTGTCGACGGCCTCCTTGCGCATGATGTCCATGATGATCTTGCAGGCGCTGGTGCAGCCCTCTGGAGTGGAGTGGATGGTGATGGGCTTCTCAGCTGCCCCAGCATTCTCTTTTCTGTGGATGTCGATCCTAAAACACACAATATAAGCCTTGACATTTCACATTTGTCCATTCCTTCACTTTTCTGTGTCACACATGCCCTGCAGCACACAAACACATGTGACGTCAACAGTCGCAGACAATCAATGAATCACGTGTGAATGCGTACAGTGGACCTGCAGTTTACAATGTGTCTGCTTCGTGATGGAACGCTGTAAAGTGGTCTGCTTAATGTGCCTGTAGTGTCGTACAGTGGACTTATATGCAGGGATCCCAAAGTCAATTTTAAAACCCTTTCAAGACCTTTATGGAAATGTTAAGACCTTATCACGACACATCTAGCATTTTGGAAACTACAAAGACACCCCATATTTCGAAAAACATTAAGTGTTTTAGATATTATTTTAGTTTATTGAAATAGTAAATAAATGGTATATAATATCAATGGAACATTTAACTGAGTGAAGTTTGGGTCAGATACAACTGTCCAGGGGTTCATGCAAAAACAGTTTTACAGAAAAGTACTAGTTAAGAGATACATAAATTAGATTAAACACACACTTAACATATAAATTCATAATTCAATCCTAAATAGTCAGATAACTCACTCCATATCACAGCCATCATCAAGTGTGGAGTGAATGAATAATGCAATGTGAAGAGTCATGAAAAGTGCTATATAAGTGTGATGCATTATTATAATAATCATCATCATTTCCCGCGGCTGCGTGCTCCGAGCCCAGGCACGAGCCAGACTGCAGCCACAGCCGAGTCATGTCCTCTTTGTGTCTGCCGCAGCCTCACGACCAATGTTCCCTCTCATTTTTCATGTGTCTGAGCGAACACAAAACTCCCTGAGCAGAGCCTTGGACCATGTGAGCGACATCAGACGCACTGGGGCCACATCGGGGTCACACTTGTTCTAAACCTGAGATCAGGGCCGTAACAGTCTTTTTTGGGCACTTTTCACAAGACTTTGTTGGCCTTCATCCATTAATGAAGCATCCCTGGATAGAATTCTGAATTTAACTTATAGCAGGTAACGTTGAAAGCTGAGGGGTCAGAACATTTTCAACAAATTGGATGTAATATCCTGGGATTTGGGCTGTTTTAGATCAACAAACTCAAATGTTATAGTGATACATTTTATGATCATGCAATAGGCTAATGGCAGGCCCTCCACACAAAAGTTCCATAGTGCACCTTTAATCACACATTATGATTGCAGGCGACTTCTGCCCAAGATTTAAATGGAGGCTTTGTTTATCATAAGAAAACCTGTGGCACAGTCGAGTTCACCTGTGTAGTTCACATGCTGCTGATCACTTGTGTCAAATCTTGTCAGTGTTTCTCTGTGAGCTGCTCTGTCCTCCTCCTCTCTGATCACAGCCCCTGGACTACAGCGCCCCCTGTCTGTGAGCTGCTCTGTCCTCCTCTCTGATCACAGCCCCTGGACTACAGCGCCCCCTGTCTGTGAGCTGCTCTGTCCTCCTCTCTGATCACAGCCCCTGGACTACAGCGCCCCCTGTCTGTGAGCTGCTCTGTCCTCCTCTCTGATCACAGCCCCTGGACTACAGCGCCCCCTGTCTGTGAGCTGCTCTGTCCTCCTCTCTGATCACAGCCCCTGGACTACAGCGCCCCCTGTCTGTGAGCTGCTCTGTCCTCCTCTCTGATCACAGCCCCTCAGCTATGATTTGGTTTAGGTAGAATTAATAATATAAAAATGGATATCATCATTAAGTTGTGTTCAAATCAGAGTCATGCTGTTTTTTCCCTCCAAAGCTTTCAGTTTTCTTATGCGTTTTAATATAAAAATTGACTCACATCCAGCAACACTTCTGCAATATTTATTTAATTCTGTATTCTTTTAATTCTGTGCTTAAATTTCCCCTGGAAGCCTCTGGACAAAGTAACCTGTGTGTCATGTTTAGATCATAAGCCTATGTTTCAAATAGGCCTAATAATTGATAATATGATCATTTATAGTTAATTTATGACTAATGATGTCATTGATTAAACTTTACTGTCGCTCTGACACAACACAGTCTTCAATATCCTGAATATTGTGACCATTCATTTTTATTCTTCCAATTTTCACTTGGGATTATTCTATGCATAAAGCACTTAACGCCTCGTTACGCACGCGGCTAATTTGCATATCAGTCCACGCGAAAACTGTGCAAAGCGCTAAACTTTGTTGACGCGCTGTTGCGTTTGCTGTGATTGGTTCATGATTTTTCACTGGTGCTGAGGACAGAGGAGTCTGAAGTCTGTGTCTCTGCCGCGCTGCTCACGACGTTTACACCGCTGCCGCGTAAAGACGCGCGGAGACAAGTCAGATCCAAAATGAATGAGCTCAAATCAAGTTTGTCATCGTGAGTTCTGAGACTTCAGGGTTGGATCGATTAAATCTCCAAAAGTGCACAGCCTGACCCTGGATTAAGTTTGTGTCTAATGTGATGTTTGACTCCAGAGGTAATGATTTTAGTGGGACTACTTTTCCGTGCATCAGGTGGAGGAGCTCGTCTGTGTGCCTGTTGGTACACAGACACAGCAAATGTTTTAGGGGTCTGCAGTAACAGGCCGTAATGCCTCACTTTCACCCCTGATGGGGAGCGCGAGTCTTCGGTAGTTTGCGCTATTCTAGACGCATTAGTTCGTCAGCTGTTTGTTCTCAAAACTCCGTGAATACAAGGCGGGTCGGTCCAGAACAAAGACTAGTTAAACGCTTATGGGATGTAGAACTTTAGTTCTGAGCTTTTGACTTGGCGCTATGTGATGTTTATGATCAGGTGTGTTCAGGGGCACGTCACTGTGTGCGGCTCGCGCCTCTCGCTGTCTTTCTCTCTTTCTCTCGTGCGCGACAAAGATTTTCTCTGCGCGATGCCCCTGGGAGCTGTGTGCAATTGCGCACGCGCGCAGCTTAGAGGGAACAGTGCTCACAACCTCAGCCAAAGCTCACATTTATGTGTGATGATACAGCAATATACAGCAGAGGGGGAAGTTATAGATCATTTAGGTTATATTAAAATTAAAATTTTGGAAATTATTTAAAAACTTTTAAAATTGTAGTAAGACTTGACTACTTTTTAAAAAGGCCTTTATTTGACCTAAATTTATTTATGGACTTAAGAACCTGCACATACCCTGTAATTAGAATGTGACTGCCTGGTGATGTGTCTGGTTGTACGGTGGACTTACTTGGTGATGTGTCTGGTTGTACGGTGGACTTACTTGGAATGCGTCTGCTTGGTGATGTGTCTGGTGGACTCACTTGGAATGCGTCTGCTCGGTGATGTGTCTGGTGGACTCACTTGGAATGCGTCTGCTTGGTGATGTGTCTGGTTGTACGGTGGACTTACTTGGTGATGTGTCTGGTGGACTTACTTGGAATGCGTCTGCTTGGTGATGTGTCTGGTGGACTTACTTGGAATGCGTCTGCTTGGTGATGTGTCTGGTGGACTTACTTGGAATGCGTCTGCTTGGTGATGTGTCTGGTGGACTTACTTGGAATGCGTCTGCTCGGTGATTTGTCTGGTGGACTTACTTGGAATGCGTCTGCTTGGTGATGTGTCTGGTGGACTTACTTGGAATGCGTCTGCTTGGTGATGTGTCTGGTGGACTTACTTGGAATGCGTCTGCCTGGTGATGTGTCTGGTGGACTTACTTGGAATGCGTCTGCCTGGTGATGTGTCTGGTTGTACGGTGGACTTACTTGGAATGCGTCTGCTTGGTGATGTTGCGGATGGTGCCGCCCTCCTTGCCGATGATAGCTCCTACAAACTGCATGGGCACGGACATGCGCAGGGGCATGTCGGCGTGGCCTTTGGGGCGAGGGCTCATGCCGGGCGAGCCGGAGCGAGGCGGGCCCCTGGAGTTGAACCCTCGCCTGTTCCCGGCCGCGGGGCCCTCGGGAGCGTTCTCGTCCGGGATGTAAGACACTTTGAGAGAGCAGTTCTCCATCATGGCGCAGTTAAGCTTCTCGATGGCCCTGCAAACACATGATGGGTTACACGCCTGGCCCCGGGTGTTACAGACTGTACTTTACTCTGGACTAGTCACTGTTTTAAGGGCTGGCCAAGTCAAATACAAGTTTAAAAATCAAGATTGACAGATTTGTAAATAGTCAATGAACTTTCATCTTTTACTTGACAGTAAAAAGTTAAATGACCTTTTTTGTAATAAATGGCAAGGATTAAAAGCCTACCGTAGTTTTTGTTCAGGTAATGTTAAAAACAGACAAAATGGCTTAATATAAAGACAGAATAAAATGGATCAATGTCATGTGGAGATGACAGCGAGCATCAAAATGTTCAAATGCAGATCAACACCACCAAGAGTGGTTAAAGCGAGACAACCCATTTTAGTTTAAATTTTTTTGTTTTTTGGTCAGTTTGTGCCCTTAACATGAAGGCGGTCATGTGGAAACAACACATTTGTCCAATCTGCTCCTAAAGATGTTTTTTTCTCTTCCATTGAATCCACTTCATCCATAATTTTCTCTGGGACAGTGGGACTTCAAAGGACGTTTTCTTAAAATGCATTTTTCTCCCTCGAGACATAAAGCTCAGCCTTTAAGTAGATCCTGCACACACCAAACTGTACAGTTTTGGACTTAACAGAACATATACAAGGATATGTTGATATCTAATACTAAATCAGATTTATAAAAGTCAAACATAAGGCGAACGTTGAATTTTTAGGTTCATTTTCAAATTAGATCTAGTTTACACTTAGAGGGGATTTTGACTAATATGCGTACAAAATTAACCAAAAAGTTTAAACCCGGTTTAAATCACCAAAATATGTGCAATTTTGGCCGCTTTTCCACATTAGACGTCGTATTTCTACACATCTCTAAACATTAGGCAAAGAAACACTTGTAATCCCCCTTTTCTTTAGTGAACTACAGGAGAAATTTAAGATTTTTTTCCCTATTCACCTGCAGTGATTCTCCCTAAGGTGAGATCCATTTATAAACTGTTGATTTATCAATATTTTATACACATTGCATAATTAAAAATATCTGACACCAGCATTAGTCCAAATGTATTGTAACTTTCACTACCATTTAAGTTTCAGGTTTGAGATAGATTTAGTTAATTTTTTGCTTTACAGCGGTGCGTCCTTTTGTTTGGGAGAGATTTGAAGCTTCTTGAATGACTCCTGTTACTTTCCATCTAACCTGCACCAGACTGTCCTCCAGACGTTCAATGGACACATCTATCTCCTAAAAATGAAACTTGTCAATTATTTATGGATGGTCATTTATCAGCTTGATAAAACCTAGAGTACAATTTCCCATGCTGCGGGTCATGTCCTGCAGAGAGGAGGATGGACAGCAGGGGGCACTGCAGGGTCACACAAGCGCTTCTACACACCAGCGCTACTGACAGTAATGCAGGAGGCTCCTCAGAACAGAATAAAAAGGGAAACTTCAGTATCAAGCAAACAAGCCCATGTGGATACAGCAAACATCTGGAAAAGCATCGACTAAAGCTCAGTGGGGCTTTTCCACACCAGGCCCCCAGGGACTGAGCCTCTTATGAAAAGTTCAAAAACTGTTAACCAGACTTTGCCAACTAAGCCAGAATTAAAGTGTATTGGACACATTTCACAAAAGCTACTGAACAGGAAGATTTTTCCGAGAAACCACATTCTAAGCAGAGGCCCAAATCCATATACATTTACACAACAGTTAAAATTTTATTATTTTAGTGTTTTATCAGATGATTTTAACAAAACACAGGCCTTAAGTGTCAGTAAAGTGTCAGTTGTGCATAAGATTGTCCCTGTGTTTGGTCTTATTGATCCCTGTTATAGAACTAGTCACTTCTTCCTGTAATTTTCAGCTTTTAGTTTCATTCTTTCTTCATAAACTGATGTAAAACTGAAAAACTCATGTCCTATGCACTTTAAAGGAGATGTGGTCCCTGTGACCCTGGCGGGTGTGGTTCAGCCCGCTGAGGCCTACATGGAGCCTGGTGGGGTTCAGTGGTGCGTACTTACAGTCTGGCCTGGTCTCTGGCGGAGTATCGGACATTCACTACTGCCGTCTCTGTGTCTGTGTTCACTGTGGACCAAAGAACAGCTCAGACACCAACAACAGGCTGTATCCATCATTTAAGAGCATTTCATGTAGAATTCTATTGAGATATAAAGATATAAGAGGCTTTCACAGTAATCTAAACGCGCACTGTGTAATGGTCTGCACGATCGCAATTTAGAACAGAATACTATCAAAACCTTCAGATTTAAAAGAAACAATCTCATGCATTGCCTTTTTCATTTACATTTATTTTATTTGAAAATACAAATAAAGAAAACATTCATATAGTGATTGCAAAAAAAGATTAAATATAAATAAAATGATATGAAAAGCCGTTTTATCTATGCCTTTTGCACTTATTTAAATGTACACTTGGGTTACACCTCAGTCTGGTGTTAAACCATCTCCTTTTCCTTACAAGGAATGTAATAAAATAAAATGCCATACTGTGGAACATTCAAGGTAAAGCAGCATCTCCATAGAGACGAGCAAACCTATTTTCCTTTCTTTTAGGACCAACTCTTGAACAGCCAATTGAAAATGGGAACTTTTCCTTGTGTAATGCCACCTCGTCACGTCACTCACATGTTAAACCAGCCGTGGGAAGCCCTTTCAGGTTAAAATGGTGCTTACCTTGCTCGCAGCTCTCCACGGTGCCGTACTCCGCCAGCATACTGTCCAGCGCCTGAACACAGTGGATTTGTTTGAGGAATAAACACTGGGATTTCTCTCATTAACTGAACGGACACATTTATTCACACTGAGAATAGTCTTGCACTCAAAACACATAACCAAATGAGATCATGACATCATTAATCCTTTCATGACCTAAACTGAAGACACACTTTAAGCAGTTTCAGTGCGCGCACAGACTATCCATCTGAGCAGGTATCAGTACCATCAGTGTACCAGGCCATACTAGACTAGACTGAACAGGTAAGAAAAATATAAATTGCATAGAAAGGTGGATCTTTCCTGAAAAGACACTTCAGACTATTATAGACCAGATATTAATAAAGAAACTACTCTGACACTTCACTGTCATTTTCACCCCAAAGCCATAGCTATTAAATCCTAACAGTATCAAAATCTGCTTCAATCCTTCTTTGAATCACACTTTGCAATGTTCATATAATGACAACACCAGGAACCACATGGTTAAATTAACATTGATTTATAGATTTATTCTACAAAAGGAACCAGGAGTGGACTCTACAGCACAAACATGTTATGGTGCTGACCCCAGGCTGAACCTGCTGTGTGCGAGCTTCATTTGAGAAATACAAAGTTGGTTTAAGCAGTGTCACGACACTAAAATGTCAAACTCTGTCCATTTGGCCTTTTCCTTAGTATCAGAACTAATTTGGATATTTCAATAATGATAAAAATGTCTTAGTCTAATGCGTTTAATAATAGATTCATTAATGTCACCACTTAATACTAGTTTTGATCCAGATCATTGTAAAACTACTGAGAGCTGGGGCTGGTTTAAAGCAGAGGTTCAGTCTGAAAATGTGTTTGGAGCAGACTTTAGAGAAGACTATTTTTATGTTAAATGGCAATGATTAAAATAAAAGTGTTTAAGTTCAGGGAATTCATTCTGAAATTACGGGTGGGAGAAGAATAGAATTGTTTTAATAGTCCGAGGATATTTTGTCAAAGGATATTTTAACAAAGCTTCAGGGTTGTGTTTTGTGTGTAAGTGTGTAGTCATTTATGAAGTTAAACTTAAAATTTAAGACAATGCACTCAATATTCTAATGCAGATCACCAAAACAATAAATGGGATTTTTAATAAAGCCACTAACTCTTGTTTTTATTTTGATTAAAAAAAGCTAAATGTGTGATCAGTGGAAAAAGCTTTTCCCCACTTTTTGACCATATGTTACACAATATTCAAAAGTCCACTGTAGGATTTAAGAATCCACACAACACACACAACAGATCACTGCAGGCTGGTGTCATGATACCACTCGTCCCAAACTGAGGAAAACAAACGATCATTCTTTAACTCCAGCTTGTGGCCTTCGCTCTGAACAGATCCAGACCACACAGAAGTGATCAGGACTTCAGTGTTAGAACCTGCTCAAACGCAGCCACTTTCAACATCAGTTTTAGTGGTGAGTAGTATCGCAAATGGAAATATGAAAATACATTTTTTGTTTGATGGCTGCACTGAAATAATCAGGGAGGTCTTTTGTTTTTACCACTTCAACATAAAATAGAGTGCTTTTATTTTGGTCATCGAATAATCTGTCATGAGTTGTTTCGTCAAAATTCCATGAATGAGATTTTGACAAAGACGAAGCTAAAGTGTTGCTTCAAAAGAGCAGATTCACCTTTTTAATAAACGCCTTCCTTTGACAAATATCTTAATTGTTATTTGAATGTTATAAGCGCTCTTCTCTCGGCACACGGCAGGTCTTGGTGTCTGTATGGACCTGATCCAAATATTTGATTACCAAATGAGTCCTTCTGATTTTGATAAATCAGTGTGTTGCACTTAACTCGTACCAGCCCCAAACTGTGACAAACCTGCACTGAGCAAGCACCGGAGAAAAGGTCACGAGTCAGGAGGGTTTGAGCTTATTTCACTGAATTTAGTTTGATGGCAATTTCCACAGCTTATTCAAAAAGATCTGCCAGTGAAGTTAGATAACTGCTCTAAAATAAAATCTCACAAAAAAATAAAAATAATAAATCAAAAGCTTTTGGAAATTGCCACAAAACGGTTTACACTCATAGAAGAACTCCTTTGGTCGTGTTCCGCTCTGACCACTCATAGTTGATCTTAGGCCCCGCCCCTCCAGGCACAAGCCTCCTGACTGGCTCCGCCCCCTCCTGCTCCAGCCTCCTGCCTGGCTCCGCCCCCTCTGGCTCCAGGCCCACGTCCCGGTCCCTGCCCCCCCACGCTCCACCAACAGCATCGCGTCCCGCCCCCTCTGGCCCACGCTGCGCTCTGATTGGCCCAGCCCGCGCTGCCTCCGGCTGAACACAGAGGGGCCTGACGGGTCGCTGCGCCTGTCAATCACACAGCCGCGGCCAATGGGAATTCAGGCCACTCAGGAAAGGGTGGGGTGCATTCCAGCAGGAAGCGGCGGGGGAGGGGAGAGTATGCTACACATTCTGTGAATCGAGCTCCAGAGCACATGGAGCAGCATTCACAGCACTGACCACACTTCACACATTGTCTTTATCCTTCATCTTGTCCGAGCTTAAGTTAAACCTAATCATTCAAGTCAACAAATCATCGGAGAGAAGAATGAAATCTGAACCCTAAATGACTCCAAGATCCCCATGTGTTTCAGAATGTGTAGAGTCTACACTCCAGAGTTAAAGCCTTTACACCGGGGCAGAGCTCGAGGAGACACAGGGCCATCAAAGACGACGTTACATTAAATCACAGCAACCGATGGACTCACACCACGAACATTTAAAACATGGAATCTGCAGCAATTATCAAACCTTTTCCAACATGAAAATAATAAAAACACATTTCTCGACAATAGAATATAATTCAACCAGGGCTGGACGAGAGTGACAAATGATTATTTCATCCATAGATTTCAATAATATTCAAACGATATCACACATCAGAATGTGTCTTTGAGGTTCAAGTGTTACAAAATGTTAACGGACCATTATTTTTGTTCATTTCATTTTTAATCCTCTCCTTTTGCTGTAATTCTTCATAGTTTTAATTATGGACGATACAGTCGTGTTTTGTAATTTTGTTAATCTCCAGGATGACATTCTGGATGCATCTCCCACTCCAAACTCCACACAAAATGGCTGCAGTGTCTATAAAAGCATGTGCTCTTGAACTATTTCTTAAAGGGCCAGTTTGATTGATTATTCCATTATCAAGTCAAATGATTAATAACAAGTTTTGATAAAATAACCATAATTGTGAGCAATCTACATATATCTATATCTATATATCCCGTTGTGAGCTTTGGCTCCAGGACGAGTCTGGGACGTGAGACGACGTGAGGCCCCCAGAGTAGCAGGCTGTGACCCCTCCCCATCTCCAGGGTCCCAGAGTATATCCTGATGATCCCTGGTCGTCCCTGATCACGGGATCCTTCCTGATTTGTTTTAGAATGATCTCCATTTCTATCAGACGTCGAAGAACACATGGGACTTTAAAAAGCCATCACTGACTGTTGAAAATAACAGAGTGTCAAAGGGAGCTGCAGCTTTTAGAGGGCGACTGGACCGACATTTTTTCCCATTGATCCACAAGTCAAGTGATTTCTATTGCACACTGAGACCAAAATATAACTTTTTTCTAATCGCCTCACAATGAGTGTATGAACCGTTGCAGCTCTAGTGTGAAATAAACGCTTTGTATTATCATTGTATTCAAATAAAGACTATTCCTTAGAGTCAAATAGACTTCCTTTGAGTGTCAGCAGGGACGGGCTGATGAGGCAGATACTAGTGTAAACCCACAGCAGGCTCCATAAACAAGTCCAGTTACACGTTTACCAATAACCTCTAAAATAGTCAAATATTTTATCTGAATGTTTTTCATATCTGTCCAAACCTGAAAACAGTTTAGACTAATTGCTCTTCTATTTCCATTCTTATCCATGAGTCTGTTCAAAAAGACAAATGTGACGATGAGGACACACACACCACACACACACACACACACACCACACACACACCGCCGGGCAATAGAGACTGCATTCAACATTTGACCCGTATTGATCTGTTAACCCCGTCATACACTGGGCCAGTGAAGCACATTTGCTTCTTAAATATTCATCAAGCAAACACTATAAATGTATTAAACAGACTAAAGCATGTTAACTGTTCAAATGAACGCCAACATGACAAGCAGCTCACAGGCGACAAACATTCCTCCAGATGCCCTCCCACCCACACACACACACGACATCCTTCAGATTAATATTAAGACCAGGGGTGGAAAGTAACAAAGTACAAAAGTAAAAGTACTGTACTTAAGTAAAAAAAAAAAAAAATTGTGTTGCAAGTGTCTGTAATTACGTTTTTACAGTGGATATTTTTTACTTTTACTTTATTACATTTGAGACCAAGTATCTGTACTTTTTACCCCAAACATCTTTTAATTGAACTGAAAAGTAGAAATGTCATTTAGTTTGAGGGTTATTTTTAGCACGTCGATGGTGACGTTCTGCCTGAAGCTCAACAGGCAAACATGTAGATCAAATTCTCTAAAAAAATTTATTAATTGGAATTGACTTTTGAACAAAATTAAATTCTTTACCAAAAGAACATTTAATATGTAAAACTGGTCTCTTTAGCTGCATGAAATACTTTTTACTCTTAAAGTACATTTTTAAACAGGTACTTCAACACATGAACTAAAGTAGATTTTCTAGTGTGATCTGCATTTTTACTCGAGTAACAAAATTGAGTACTGAGTCCACCACGGCTTAACACACAATCACAACAGACAAAAGCAGAGAAGATTACCACGTGCACTCCAGTACATTTAGCAGTACATTTAGCAACACATTTTGTTCATTTTATTCTTATTCTTAAAATAAGCAATTAATCAACAGCAAACAGTCAAACATTCCAGAACTTAAACTGTGCCTTCCCCAAAGATCCAGAGGGCCCCACACTGTAGCCTACAGTTAGCATATTAGCATGTTAGCATGTTAGCACTCACCTCCCATTTCATGTGAGGCGGGATGTTCCTGATCTGCAGTTTACAGCTCCTGCAAACACAAACACATGCACTTTAACACGAGAGAAGAGGCCTTAAAGCTCTGCATGGGGTTTTAGAGACGACAGTTTGATTTGAGAGAGAGTTTGATTTTAGAGACGACAGTTTGATTTGAGAGAGAGTTTGATTTGAGAGAGAGTTTGATTTGAGAGAGAGTTTGATTTGAGAGAGAGTTTGATTTGAGAGAGAGTTTGATTTGAGAGAGAGTTTGATTTGAGAGAGAGTTTGATTTGAGAGAGAGTTTGATTTGAGAGACGACAGTTTGATTTGAGAGACGACAGTTTGATTTGAGAGACGACAGTTTGATTTTAGAGACGACAGTTTGATTTTAGAGACGACAGTTTGATTTTAGAGACGACAGTTTGATTTTAGAGACGACAGTTTGATTTTAGAGACAACAGTTTGATTTTAGAGACAACAGTTTGATTTTAGAGACAACAGTTTGATTTTAGAGACAACAGTTTGATTTTAGAGACAACAGTTTGATTTTAGAGACAACAGTTTGATTTTAGAGACAACAGTTTGATATTGTCTGAGCTCTTGCTTCAGGGCTGCAGTGCTCCAATCAAAATTAACAGACAATTTCCAAAAAGCAAGGGCAGCAATTTTTGAAGTGCAATTATTTCCTCCACAAAATAAAATATCTTGTTTTATTCTGCATAAAAACTATTAATCCCGTCTAGATTTGTAAAACATTTGACAAATATGCAACAACAAAAAAAGGGCAAAAATGTGATTAGTAACAAACAGATAAAAACAGAAACACAATAAAGTGACAAAAGCCCAAATGAAAAGCAGCGAGACAAGAAAAAAAAAAAAAAGCAACTAATAGTGGAAAAAACACAAAGGCAACAAAATAACTTTACTAAAAGTGACAAATGTGACAAAAACATCCTGAAAAACATCTTTATTCATCCGTTCATATTCAGTCTTTTTTGTCAATTTTACTGGTTGTATTTAAAATGATAAATTTGAACAAATCCCATTATTAAAAAATCATAAATCACAAATATATTGGTCAGAAAAGTTGACTTTACAAATACATTTCAAACAAACACAGATTGGGGCACTGTGGAACTAATGTTCTGAAAAACAAAAAGAGCATAAATCCCTAACGTACAGGATCCCATTTGTCAACACATTGTCCATGGCCATCTTTACTGAAAGAAAAGAAAATCAGGTGTGAGGCGCAGTGAATCCATCATGTTATTACGCCCTGTAGCAAAGCACCATGGGAACTTCAGAGGACATTACAAGTGAGAATGATCAAACAAACCTTCTCCAGGCAATATTTGGGTTCCACTGCGCACCACCCCGACTGAGGCGGGTGACACACACATTATTGACAGCGTCCCGATAATTAACGCTGAGAAATGTGTTCAAATTAATGCTGCGCGATACGGGGATAAAAATGGAATGTTGAGTTGGTCCCTGTGACAAGCTGCTATTTTGTGAAACGTTATTGTGATTCATTGTTTGAACAGACAGCTCCATTAAAGAGACAAACACTTTTTCTCCTGTTGTTTAGCCTCTGAAGCCTCTGAGCAGATGACTATTTACCTCTTAAAGGCCAGAGCTGTACAATTTAACAAAATCAACACAAAAACACAATTTTAATTAATGCAATTAGCAAATCACAAAGGCTGCAATTTTTGAAGTGCAATAATTTCTTTCACCAACAAAATGTCTTGCTTTGATTTGAATAAAAACTGCTCACACTGTAGTTTGGATTTGTACAAACATGTGTGACAAAAGCACGACCAAAAGCAATAAATATGTGTTCAAAAACAACAAAATACCTACAAACGTGACACAATGCACCAAAACGTGACTAATCGACAAAAACGTGACTAAAAGTGACACAGACGTGACTAAAGGCGAAGTGTTTAAAAATAGGAATTTGACCAGAATTCAATAACTAAAACATAGTATCACAATGGTCAGAAAAATCACAATTTGATATTTTTCTTAAATTGTGCAATTCTATTAAAGGCAATGGAAAACTACAACGTGAAAACAAACGTGACAAAAATCGAAATTATTCTCTGGAAAATTGTATTTTTTTGCCATATCACCAGCCCTTGTTAAAATGTCTTTGTTGCTGTATCAGAAAATGTGAAAAGAAAAAAATATCACTTTATTCCTTGTTGTCTTTATTCCACCTCCACTGCACGTTCTACACAGACGGCACATTTCCAGGTCACTCTAGTTTATCATTTCAGACTCTAGTTCTCCATTGAAATAAATGGACTTCCCACTCAACAGGAAACAGTAGGAGCGCAGGTCAGGGGCAGTCAGGAGTAAAAAGGCCCTCACAAAAAATGAAAAACAAAAACACACATTCGGACTGAATTTGAAAAGAGAGTTTAAAGACTTGGGACTTGCTTTTTTTTTTAATCATTTGTGCTTATTGTTCCCTGGTCTTTCTCTAACATCTTCAGGAGCAGATTGGACAAAGAAGAATATTGCAAGTTTACGACACATTAGGGCTGCTCTATTATGGCCAAAAAAAAAAAAAAAATTTATATATAATAATCGATTCTTTTGATCAATTACTTCTATATTGTCAAAAGTATTCTTATGGAAAATATTTTATTAGCATGTTTTAGAAAAGTGCCTTTGCTCCAGTATCAGGAGTGCACTCAACTCTGGACAGAAGGCAAGGCATTGTGTGATTGCAGCATTTTATGTAATTGAATAATAGTAATAATTGAAATCACTATTATACAATTAATTGCCCAGCCCTACAGCACGTGTTCTTTTCTTTCATCTTTAACCATTTGTATTATGAATATCTAATATTCCATCTTCAAAAAAAACATTCCAACAATGTGCTTTTATAAAACATGACAAACATACCGCAGCAGACCCACAGCCCAGGGCCACCCAGGGTCACCCAGGGTCACCCAGGGCCACCCAGGGCCACCCAGGGCCACCCAGGGCCACCCAGGGCCACCTTCACGTTGACCTCTTCAAAGTCTCATTTCACTGATTCTTCTCATTTGAATATTTATGGAAAATTTCATCTGCAGTTTTAAAAACCGTCTTAAGTGTGTATCTTAAAGTGCCCCGCTAAACCCAGTTTGGCTATTTTTTTTTAGGTTTAAATTTTTACTTCCTGGTTGTAAATCATGACATCACACAAGGAAATCCTGTAACTTACCCAGCAACCATGCTGTGCACTGGGCCAAAACTCCTCGAATGTCACAGAAATTATTATTTGATGAATAAAAATGAGAACATCTGTATTTTGTTGAATTCATGTTTATGTCTTTGTTGTAAACTGTCCCTGGTGTGACGTCATGGTTCAGAGCGCTGCTCTACTTCCTGTTAAGTTCAACGTATTTTTCAACTTCTGTCCAACTGACTCTCGGTGTAAATCATTTATATTTACAGCAGGTTTTATTCCACAAAAATGGCAAAACTAGAAAATGATAAAAGCACGTCATACACACTTTAAACAGCAGCTGCACATTTGTCGATGTCAAAGTATGAATTAGGAAATGTTCAGTGACAGGTTTGACTGCGGTGCCTGTGCCTTGTGTGAGCAGCAGGTGACGCGGCAAGAAATGAGCCGTTTTCTTGGGCCCAGATCATGAATACGATTTTATCACGATTCAAGTTCACTTTGTATTTTGTCTACTGCCTATAAGAGATTTAGGAAAAATATTTGTGATTTTTCTGACCAGTGCCATTAATGTTTTAACAGGATTCTCATTTTAAAACACAATTGTCGCTTTTAGTCACGTTTGTGTTGCTTTTAGTCGCCTTTCGGTTCCGCGGCCTGTAAGAGGCAAATAAAGTCGTCTGCTCAGAGGAACAGAACAGACTGGGCCAAGGATCAGAGCTGTAGTCCACTAAAGACATCTGACCACAGACTGATCCATCCACTAAAAAGTTGTACAGAACAATACTAGACTTAATACACCTTAATTTCAGTATATTTTTACTTAAAATAAGATTTGCCAAATGAATAAGCATTTTGTTCTTATTTCAAGCACAGTAGTTTCTTTTTTGCAATTGAGAAAATGCTTGCGTTTACCTTATTTTAAGAAACACAGGACATTTAATACTTGTTCCAGCGGTGAGTCTCATTTGAAAACAGCCAGAATATCTTCAAATCAAGCTAAATACTGATTTCAAGTACGTACCCACTTATCTGATTTATTATTGTGGTTTTTTCTCATTTAATCTGGATAAAATAATTAGTCTACTAATAAAAATGTTGGTTGATTAAGACACCATCGACCAAATGACTAAAAGATTCCAGCCCTACAATCTGCAGAGTTATTATTAGATCGTCCTGATAAAGATGTCAAATGTAAACGTGTGGAAACTTCACAAGAAACGCAAAGGACAGTAAAATGAAGCACAAACTGCAGCGTAACCACTTTATATTCTTGTTTGGAGGTTTAAAATAAACAATTAAAACAATCTAACTTTGATTTTTCAGAAAAGTCTGGACTGGATTTGGGGCATGAGTTTAAACAGGATTGTGAGGAGTGCAGTGTAGACATGAGCGCCGGCTTTAACATTTGAACTGTTAACTTACAAGAATCCCATACAATCCAGAACATGTTTGTTGAAAGTGTCTGAAACCACACGTACAAAAGGAGAGATTTAGTCCTGAAATAATCTGAGAATAACAAAAGCTGCAAAGAAACAAGAGCTCACGGAGAGAACCTGCAAACCAGACCTGATCATTATTTTAGAAGTCGACGAGTCAGCCACATTTTTCGGCTTATTATTATATTAAATATATTATTATATTTCGATTGCATATTTAAAGTTTTTAAATACATTATCAGCCAAACAAAGGTTGACACTGGACTGAAGGCTTCTAGATCAAAATTATTGATAAAAATCAGCAATAGTTTTTTTTACATTTCGGTGTTTGGTGGTGTCTTTGTTATAAAGGGCCCTTTGACATGAGCTTCGGAGCCTGTACAGTTCAGTTCATGATCAGGCGAGCGCACTGCAAACCCTGAAGGCCCAGCTCCTAGAGGTGTAGAAACCTAGAATGTCCAGAATTCAGTCGTTTGTTGTTCTGACGTACACATTGTTTTACTAAAGATGGATCTGTTAAAGGAAGAGAGGTGTAAGTACCATCTACAAGATAAATCTAAATATATTAAATTTATATCCAGTATATTCTCTAAAAGGAAAAGAAAATGGAAAAATGGGTCAGATATATTTAAATTAAACCAGGAGAAATGACAAAAGACTGAAATATGAACTGACATGATTTTAGTCACATTTGTGTTAATTTCAGTCGCATTTTTGATGTTTGTTTCAGAACATGTTTTAACAAATCTATAATATGAGGATAGCTGTGTTTATGCAGAATAAAACTGATATTTTGCAATATATTGTGCAGCCCTAGACAGAATATCCTATTGCAAAATTGGCTCAAGAACGATCACAACAGAATATATCGCAGACACCAGGGTCTGCCATCCGATAGAAAGGTTTAGAACAAAAACATTGAAAAGGGAAAATGAATACATTTGAAATCTTTTCAAACTTAACTAGCCACAGTTTTATATTTGTTGTTGTACTACATCAAAAATAGGGCTGCATAAAAATTATATAATCGTGACTAGTCGACTAAACAGTGTCAGGTGTATTTTGATGATCATTCTCTGGATTAAACAGACTTTAAAACAAACTTAAAAACGTTTAGAACAAAAGCAGTGACATAAAAAAATGCTAAAATGAATAGGGCATTTTAGATTTTCCTCAATTATACACTTTATTCATAAATATTCTTTCTAGAAGCTTCATTCACAATATTTCAACATTTGGTTAAAAATGTTTGATTATTTCTACTGTAGACTGAGGCTTGTCAGACACTAGTCGACGACTAAAATAATCCTTAGTTTCAGCCTCAGTCAAAAAATGTATTTAAATATCACAGATCTCAATAGCCTAATCACAATCACTTTCAATATCACGTAGCCCTAGTCGAGTCATCTGGGAAGGGAAATGACTGCACTTCAAAACTCGCAGCTTTTGCGATTCACTCATTTCGATAGAACTGCCCATCCCTGATCTGGACCAGAGCTCTGCCCCGTCAGGCTCAGACAGACCACTGGGACGTATCCTCAGGAGAATAAAAGGACAGGGTTTATGCAGGTTTAGCAAATCAAATGTAATGCAATAATCAGAGTCAAAACAAGACGATTCATGAGGCCTGTGACCGTCCATCGGCAGCAGAACCACAATCAACACTTTGTAATATTCAAAAAGCTCATTTACTTCAAATGTAAAGCATGCAAATGTGTGTTTAGAGGCCAGTGCATGTCTGACTCCAAATCTATTTGAATGGCATGGATTCACACTTCTGATTGGCTGATACAGCAGCAATGGATATTTGCACTTATTTTTATTACGTTTATATTTGTGCTGATGGATAAATCTTTTTTGTCAAACTGGTTCTAGATTTAATGCCTGTGGGGCCTTATTTTTGCCTAAATTCAAGTAATAACTTAATGCCCAGTGGAAACCCTGAAGGATGTCCGAGTGTGACCGTCACGAAGTCAAGACAAGACAATAACCCTCTCAAAACACGACATGACGAATCCTCACTCCGGACGCAGCAGGCTGGTCTCATCCTCCTGAAGAGCTCCGACACGCGCCAGTCTGAGGAACACCGCTTTATTTATAGCCCTTTAGCACGCTTTACAAAACAAGAACTAAAACGCTCAATTAATCAAACTACACAATATAAAATGGTATATCACACAACTGCATAAATGCATTTAAAGATAAAAGTCCTCACTCTGAAGGGAAGCTCTGGGACACCGTTGCATAATTGGCAAACACCGTCCACACGTCAACTCTACTTTTAAAACAGGGTTTTTCTTTGAGTCACGGCACGCTTTTTTTTTTTGGTTGAGAAAGACAATGGCACACGACCTACAAAAGAATGACCAGATCAGATCTCTTACGTCTGACAGTTTTTGTAATATTTAAAATGTTACTTCCTGGTTGGACACAAGCAGCAAACAAGACAGAGGTCAGTCCACAACTGTTACCTAGCAACCATTTTAAAAATAAGGGCCAAAATCCATATAAAAATCACAATAATTATGATTTACAAATAATATCTTTATTTTATTGGATGACCATTTAAACCGTCAGAAAATTTTCTAAATTTCTTCACAAACGGCAAAAAACTATAATAATTGCCACAAGTGCCCTCCCACCAAACCGAGACAGAACTTTAACATTTTGAGAACCTGTCATAGACTAAAATAAAAATATGGTATAGAACAGTGTTTCTCAAACTATGGTACGTGTACCACTGGTAGTACGTGGACGCCTTCAATTCTTTACTTCAGTTACAGTACATTTTTACTTCATTTACAGTACATTTTTAGCTCTTCCATACTACATTTCTAGTTCAAACTACAATGACGATGGTGTATTCCATTTAAGACCTGGCTTCTAATCCCTAATTTAGACCTGAAATAGTCCTGTAATGGACCTGTAATCTTTTCTTTGGTGGCACTTGGTGTAAAACGTTTGAGGACCACAGGTGTAGAATGTCTGCTTCGATGTTCTTTTTTGGTGCAGATAGTTTCATTTTAATCCAAATCGGACATTTTTTTCTAGGCACACCTGGCTAGAGCTGCAAGATATGGCAAAAATGTGTAATTGCAATTCTTCTGACCAGTTTTGTGATTGTGATTAGATGTGCGGCTTGTGTTTTAATAATGAATAAAGTTCAGTTTAAATACGTCCTGGAGAATAAACAAATAATAATGAAAGTTGGAATGTTAATCGATTAATCACAACTGATCAATAGGTTTGTCAACAAATTAAATAATCAAGTAATCGTGAACTGGTCTATACACCGACTCCAAAAGACTACGTGATGAAAGAGGGTTTATGGCTCAGGTGGAGCAGGAATGACTAAAACATGTACATTGTGTTTTTGATTCAAATCCTTGTTCATCTATAAATATCCTCCACCAGGACGTCGCCTTCACTTCAGCGTCGTCTGGGTTTAAACGGAGTACAATTCTCATATTCAAGGGTTCTAAACAACTAATCAAGTAATCGTTAGACAAATCGATTACCAAAATAAATCTTTAGTTGCAGCCCTAGTTGGGATCATATTTTGATCAGGACTACACAGACCAAAACAAAGACAATTTATAACAAAGACGTTTAAAATTGTCAACAACAAAAAAAAACTCAATGGCTTTGATTTCTATCGACACCATTTGTGAAATGTTCCGTCTAAGCCTTCAGCCACTGTACTTCAACATTTGATCATTTTAAAAGTCTCATGGTACAATAAAATAATTGGTTGACTAATAATTACTAAAATGGCCTGGTTTAGCCTTTTGTTTAATATTTTGTAGCATTAATAAGATTTTAAATCAGAAAAGGTGTTCCATTCTGAAGCCGGTCCACAAACAGGACATGGACAGTGGAGGTTTGGTCGATTAATGGTCTCTAAGTCAACCAACATTTTTATTAGTTGACCAAATGTTTTATCAGGATTAAAACAAAATCTTAAGATAATAAAAGTGTTTGAAATAAGCATTAATAATCTGGATTTGAGGATATTCTGACAGTCTTAAGATTTGTCAATGGAACAAGCATAAAATATCTTGCTTTTTAAAAATCTTGTTCCATTAGCAAATCTTATTTTAAGATGGTAAAATATACTAAAATTTATATATTACTTAACTCAAGCCCTTATTAGCACATTATCTTATCTAAGACAGTTGAGTGGCAAAAACAGCAAAAAAGAGGTGAGTGCTGACGATTTTGGAGTGAATCGTGAGTTTAATCAAACTTACATCTAATACATAAATACACTGTTAGTACTTTTCTGCATAAATTGTTGTTTTAGCATGAATTCCAGCGCAGTTTGGATCAGAAACATGGACAGACTTCATAGTTTATATATTCTGACACCACCTTTTAGTCGACGAATCGGTCGATAAAGCAGGTCTTTAGTGGACTCCAGCCCCAGCAGTGTATCCTCATCTGTTCTGTAGCTTTGGACAGTTTAGAAACGAAACAATCAGGCAGCTCTGTGTCGTCTCAACAACCCTCCCAACTCCAACTCCGGCCACAGGATTATCCAACAGTCACAACACGGACAAAACTAAAAAGTGGCAGTTTAGGCTCCGTGGTGGACAGTAACCAAGTACAAAAGGAAACTGTACTTCTAGGCAGCTGTACTTTGCAGTGAATACTTTATTACATTTGAGAGCAGGATCTGTAATTTACATTTTTGAACTGGACTTGAGAGCATTTTCATATGGTTTAAGGGTTATTTTCGCACATTTATGGTGACTTTCTGCATCAGGGTTTTTGAGTTCATGTGCCGCTTTGAGCAAACTAAAATATACACATGAAACTAGGGCTGTGTACCTTTAGTTGTTTAGTCAAACAGTCAATGGTTTCTTAGTCGAGTTTTTATTAGTCAAATTATTTCATTTAGATTTAAAGTATTTATGTGGCAAAAACAAGAAGAACGTGAGTTAACTGAAAATAAATACATGGCTTCCTAGTGCTTATCTGTCAGCATGGATGTTTGACACACGGATCATGCGTTTGGGCCAAAGAAGTTTGACTCAACATTTTATTTGTTGCAGCAATTAAAAAAACATAAGAAAAAAAAAAAAAAGGAGCTACAGACGATGATGTGCGACTGCAGGCTGCACACGTGTGGCTGTCGTGTGGTGTGGGATAAATCATGGCACGTCCCATCTGCCCGGCCCACATGAGCAGGACATCAAGAGGTGCCGACCACACAACGGTGAGCGACTTTAATGTGCAAGACATGTTCATGTGTGGAGCAATAAAGAGCAGGAACAAATAAAAACAAAAACATGTTGTGGGGCCAGATCATGATTTTAATCACGATTCATGTTCACTTTGTATTTTTCTATTGTCTTTAATAGAGCTGCACGATTTAGGACCAGTGTGATTGTGAATAGATTTGAGATTTGTGTTTTAATAGGATACTGTTCAAATTCACATTTTAAAAACACAATTGTTTAACTTTTAGTCGCGTTTTCCCACGTTCAGTTGTGTTTGTCATATTTAAACACGTGTCATTTTTGGTTGTGGTTTTTAAATTGCATTTTTGATGCTTTGAGTCACGTTTTGATGCATTGTGTAGAGTTTGTTGTTGGTAGGCACGTTTGTCGTTATTGAACGCATTTTTAGCGCTTGTTTCAGAACATGTTTGTGCAAATCCAAACTATAGTGTTTTTATTCAAATTAAACTGAGACAGTTTGTTTGTGGAAGACATTATTGCACTTCAAAGACTGTAGTCTGTGATTTGCTAATTGCATTTATTAAAATTGCAATTTTGTGTGGATTTGGTTTAATTGTGCAGCTCTGGCCTTTAAGAGGTAAATAAAGTCATCTGCTCAGAGGCTTCAGAGGCTAAACATCAGGAGAAAAAGTGTGTTTGAACAGACAGCTGCATTAAAGAGACAAACAGTCAATCATTTCACCAAAACAGCAGACTGTCCCAGGGACCAGCTCAACATTGGAGTTGTATCACAGTATCTCCAGCATTAATAAAGAGTACAACATTAAAGAAGGCCATTGTCTAGAACAAAAAACAAAGCACTTGCAGCGTGATTAAAAAAAATAAAGCAATGTTTTCACTCGTGGTTATGTTTACAGTACAGTCTTTTTTTGTGCAATTTTTAAACCTCTGTCAACACACTGCAGGAATAACTTAGCACATTTGAGGGATTGTTCTGATTTGATTGTGTGTTTTGTTGCTTCCTCCCTGCTAGATACTCTCCAGGCTCTCAGGGGCCTCTCCAGCGCCTGGCCCAGAGCGAGCCTGGCCGGACACCTCCGCTGCAGCCGCGGCTCCTGTCGGTTTGCTCACGTCTGATTGGCTGGTAGTTGTGTGCACTCAGAGTTCAATCAGATTTACACCAGAGCCAGGTTTTAAAATGTGGGGTTCATTTTGTGGAGGAAACCCTTTCATTGTGAAGTGCAATAAACTGGTGTAGAAAATATAGCAATGAAACATCAAATAGACTATTCTGACGTCCTGTGGAATTTAGAAACGTGCGCTTTACCCACACAATTTACACTCTCCATCAGGATGAACAGTTTGCTGTCTTTGTAATTAATGTTAGAAATGATAAACCATTCAATGAAATGCAAACATGGCTGCTGCGTCGGCCCCACAAAGAACACTGTGTTCAAAATTAAGGATTTTTGCCTCATTCGAAGCTGCTCTTTTGCTGGTCAGTCGTGTTCCTCTAACATGGAACAAATGAGCTTGACGGTAAAAACACTGCAGTGACAGATCTGTGAAGACGCAAAGAACTGGAATAAGGGATTGTGTGTTAATGGGCTGCTTTAAAGGGTTAAAGTCAATCTCACATTTTAGGGTCATTTCTACAGACGCACAAAGAGCAAGAAAATGATGCACGCACACAACACGCACACACGTACCACACACACGCAACACACACATACACATGTACCACACACACGCAACACACACACACACCACACACATACACAACACACGTACCACACACACGCAACACACGCACACAACAAATACACGCACACATGTACCACACACACGCAACACACGCAAACACACACAACACACGAAAAGTAGTTCTCATACATTTTCTTGACCAAAAACAGGGTAATGCTTGAGAGTTCCAGCCCTTTAAGTCAGTGATCTGACTCGCACAATTCATTTATAATAAATGTCAAAATCTCATCTGGTCTCAATCTCTCCGGACATAATCTCTGGGGATTTGTCTTTTCCCATTCATTTTCTCTTAAACTTCGAGATATGTTTGAGTAAGAGAAAATGGCAAATTCTGATTTGTTCAATGAAACAAAACTTTACATTTCTAGCCAAAAGAAGCACACATTGTACCTCCTCCGTCTCAAATGACGGTGGATATTCACATCCATTTGAGGTATTTTAGATGCACTGCTACGGTTTCAAGAAGCCATAAAATTAAATAAAACGTGCTCTCACTTTTTGATGGTTGATGTCTGTTTAACGTGGAGCTTGTATGTGGGGATTCCATACAGTAGTGTGCAAACGTCAGGAAAATCATCTTGTACGTTTTAAGGGTTTTTGGCTCGTAGGACAGTGCAGCGTGAAATGGGGGGGGCATGCAGCAAGTTTTAAGAACCAGATTGGATGCCCACATGACAGGCATGTGTGCTATCCAATCCACCACCAGTTTTTATTTACCTTTGGGTCAGTTCAGTGCTGGTGAGTTGAACCTCTCAAGAAGCTGAAGTTCCAAAAAGCAAAAACGCTGTGGCAGCTAGCGCCCCGGCCGCCGCCAGCACCCCCCCGGCCGCCGCCAGCGCCCCCCCCCCCGGACCACACTGACGACAAAGTGAGTTTGTGCTGGATCTCTGCTCAGCGAGGTGTTTGCCTGGACATTCACAGGACGCTCAAAGTCCACCTGCTGCTCCTGTGTGCACACGACACCTGCCTGTGCGTTCCTGAAGCAATGGCTCTTTTTTCCATTCTCTCGATAACGATATTCAGAGGGTTTTTTCACAGTGCATCAGGAATGTGTTGGAATGTGCGAAAATGAGCCTGTAAGGGTCTTGTAAAGGTTCAAGTATCGCACAAAATGTGAATGGACCATAAAATGAAGCACAAATTTGCAGAAATGTATTATATCCTCATGCGTCTCTATTTGAGCTCATTCTAATTATAGAAAAGGCAATATTCTAATCTTCTAGTTCTCCAAAACAATTGCAATAATACCCATCCTTCTACAGACGTCCCACCTCTATGGGACGGGACTTTTATGACTGAAATGACAGGCCCCGGCTCTCGGCTCCACACGTGCTGAGTCACCAGCACAACAACTACGACTACTGCTGCTAGCACTACTACTGCTGCTAGTACTACTGCTGCTGCTAGCACTACTGCTGCTGCTAGTGCTGCTGCTAGCACTGCTGCTAGCACTACTGCTGCTGCTAGCACTACTGCTACTTCACAATATTTTAATGAAAACTGAAGCCTCCTCAATGTAAAGAAAAGGTCACACTGTTGAATGCTGAGGTGAGACCTATAGCCACAGTGCAGAGTCAAGCTGTGGGGGAGGGGCCCCTGAGGGACCACCCCCTGATGCAGAGGGGAACAAGGGCCTGGGGGTGGGGCCTCGTTACCATGGACACACTCAGGTCCACACTTACGACCACTGACGGGACATGTAGAGCGGGCTGAGGACTAGGACGACATATTTACACTAGAACACGCTCCATGTCCAACACACACACACACACACACACACACACACACGTCCACCACCATAGAACACACACACACGTCCACCACCATACAACACACACACACGTGTCCACCACCATACAACACACACACACGTGTCCACCACCATACACACACACACATACACACCCAGGAACCAATGCCAAACTCCAGCTCTGGACAGCGCTCAGAGGCCCCTGAGGACAGTGGCTCTGATCAGCAGGAGCCGTTTGAGAAATGCTCCTGAATGAATAGATGTATTGAATATTTGTGAATGACTTGCATTGATTTTATGTAGTACAAGGTTGTGTCCGTGTGATCTTTAAGCACCGTTCTAATGAACTCCACGCAGCTTTCACCAGAAGGCTCAGGAGGTTTTTTTTATTTTGAATTGAACACACACACACTTATTTTTGGAGCACCCAAAATCACAACAGTTTCCCCGATGGAAAGTAGTGTAAATATACAATGTTCAAGAGAAATTAGCAAATGGATAACTGACCCAGAGCGCCCCCTGTCCTTGACCCTCCTACGTATATACACCCCACTACGTGCACACACACACACACACTCGCTCTCTCCACACACACACACACACACACTCGCTCTCCACACACACACACTCTCTCCTCACACACACACACTCTCTCCTCACACACACACACTCTCTCCTCACACACACACACACTCTCTCCTCACACACTCTCTCCTCACACACTCTCTCCTCACACACACACACTCTCCTCACACACACACACACACTCTCTCCTCACACACACACACACACTCTCTCCTCACACACACACACACTCCACACACAGTTCCCATGTTTTTGGGGACATTTCATACATTTGTATTATTTCCTGGACACAGATCCAGACCTGACCCAGTCACTGCTTCTCCAGCTAAACCCAACCCTTACTCCATTTTACTCAGATGTGAACTTTACACAGTGTTGATCTAATAAAGGATTTCCATGATGGACCTGATGTTTGGCCCCATAAGTGAGGGCCCCATGAAGTGAGTTGACAGGTTTTTTAGTTCCCTACGTGTGAAGAATATGTTGGGCCCACAATTTTTGGACAAGCCATGGCCCCGTGGCTCCTGCACAGTTTTACTAAACCGGGCAGGGGACATTTAGCTGGCCCTTAACCAAAACAGAGCTGTGGGCCCCTCCACAGAAGCCGAGGGCCCGCACGGGCTCCTCTCCTGTGCACTTCCTCCTTGAGGAGTTCAAAGGTTAAGCCACAATGATTGGCTGAGGCCCTCAGCTGATGGAGACAGGAATGCAGGGGCCCCGTGCGCACTGCGTATCCAACTACGCTACCTTTACCGAAGAAACGCTCCATTTACGCTACGCTCACTCAGGGTTAGCTCCTCGTGAGCACGAGCACCAAACCCAACTACCGCACGGGCCACGCAGAGCCACGCAAAGAAAAGGGAGTGTCCGACATCACAGCACAGCACTCTGCTCCACGCGCTGCACTCCGCCATTTTCACTTCCACGTCAGAAGAAGGGCCTACGTTCAGCAGCACGTACGTTGCACGGGAGTGTCTCGTGCACGCGCTGCAGTCCTGGGTTTAGAACATTCAAAGAAACTGAAACGAACAACTGTTCACTTCATGAAGCCACACACACCAAAACTAGAGGACTGTTGGCCTGATTTAACATGAGTGTGAAGGAAGTTTCCTGCGTAAACCCGCGCGACGAGAAAGTAACGCAGCGAAATGTGTGCAGGGGGAACTTTGCAGAAACCAGTCGCTTTGGGGAATTCATGTCATGCACGAGGGGGGAGGGGGTGAGAGGGGGAGGGGGCGCGGACACATCCTCCTCTAATGGACGCCTCACATGTGCCAGCCTGCACTCACACAGATCCCGAGCCCAGTGGCCATTGGAGACGTTTGTGCAACAATCATTTACTAAAACCATGTAACGAGGTGCGAGCACCGAGCCGGTTACAGCGGGGCTACGGCGGCCGTAGGGCGCATGGCGAGGACGAGCCGCGCGCACTACGCCCCTTTCATTTGACCCGAGACACGTAGAGTCAGGAAATGGGTCATCTCCAGGCGAATCACACAAGCAGCACAGTAAAAGAGCTTTTGTTGAACAGGCAAAGAAGTGAAAACACACCTGAGAAACAACAGGGCCCAACTCAAATGAAAGTGTAGTAAACGTGGCCTACCTTTGACGCTTAGGCACAGAATGTTCCACATGGAGAAGTTTCCCAAGAAGCTCAACTTTACCTAAAACACACACAACAATCATGTGAGTTTCAATGCAGGGTTTCCCTTTTTTACGTCTTTGGAGTCAAATACAAACACATCTACGAAGCCCGTGATGTCGCGTACTGTGGCCCAAATACGTGAAAAAGGCATTTTTTGACGTTTGTTGGTTAAAGTACGTGACCTACTTTTAGGTTACGTGTTGATACGCAAATGCTGCTGGTGTGTACGCTTTTAAAGCAGATTTGAGCTGAAGTAAGCAGCGTAGGACGTTAGAAACATGGCTAAAAGGTTAGAGGTGACGAGAGTACGAGCTGCAGGAGGAATGGCCGGTTTGGTGGCCTACAGTGGCCGCATTCAGAGCTCCTGGTCCGGCTCTGGAGCAGGCCTGGCTCTACCCAACTTCTAAAGTGACCTGTGTAAAGAGCAGGACACACGGGGCTTTGGAACCGGCCACACCGGGGTCCAACAGCCCAGTCCACGGGCTACACGGCGTGCACAACCCGCTCGCTCACAACCACAGCTCCTTATGCATGGATCTAACTACACACATTCAAGTCTAATTACATGGACCGGTTCGTGCCACGGTGTCAAAAGGCCAAGTGCTACAGAAGGTTGTGAGGGACAAACAGTCTGCAGCAGCAGCACATGCACTGCTCACCGGCCATGGACGACACGGAGCCGCCGAAGCAGCAGAACCGTGCGTAAAGCCACTAAAAACACACTTTGGAACTCTTTGCTTCCCCACCTGAGAGCACATCGATGGCCTTCATGGCAGCCTTCTCGTCTGGGCAATCCACAAACGCGAAGCCAGTTTTGATGAGAAACGGAGCGTTGTACGGGATCTTCCATTGCTCAAAGAGAGTTTCGAAGTCCTTCTCGGTCGCCTCTGTGCTCACGTTGCCAATGTAGAGCTTGTTCATGTTGCAGGCCCACGGGAGACGGTCTTCAGTCGCTCGCACTCGCAGATGTGCACTGTTTGGTTGGAGTAGATGCCTAAATCGCCGTCACTACTACGGAGCGGCCGTGGCGTGCTTCCCCCCGAGCCACAGATCGGTTTAAACTGGCAGCGGCGGTGCGTTCGCGCTCCCTCGCCCCTCGCTCACTGCCGCGCAAGAAATACACGCTCAATTATTAATCTGGGCTCTCCAAACGACGGCGGCCAGTTGAAAAGGAGGAGAAACTACTCTTGGTGTCTTCCTCCGAGCCCTTGGCAAAGACACAGAGAATGTGGCACACGGTGAAGACTGGCGCCCGCCTCGGAGTCTTTCGCCGCGGAGAAAAGGAGGAAAAAAAACGCTGCGATTCCGGCTTTTTTGAATGAGCCACGTGTTCAAACTACAAATGAGCCCACACGTGAGGAATCCCAATTGCTCAATTAAGTGTTTGGGATTGGGGAAAAGTGCACGGGAATGCGGGTGGGGCGCGAGCGCGAGGGGAGTGGGCAGGAGGAGGAGGCGCGTGGAGCGGCGTGGGGAAAAACCTGGCGAGCTGTGCCGTGCGTAAAGGGATTCCGTGAGAACCCCGTGGATCTTTACTAGAATCACATTGGTGTGTCTTTCTGTGCGGAGGCGCGCGCTGATTGGTCCGATCAGGCGTAGTAAAACGGCAGCGCGCAGGCCCATAACAGACGGGTACGTAACGGGGGCTCGTGCAGAGTGCACAGTGCGTGTGCACGCGGGGAGAGTGGGGCGGGGCCACTCTACTGTACGCCACATTATGGTGGATATGTTCAGTTTGGGGAATCTAGAGGAAAAGGAGTGGTTTGTGTCTGCGCAATAAGAGAGAGACACGTATCTGTGCCCGGCCACCCGCCATCCGGGTCCTCCTGATCCTGGCCCAGGGTCCAGGCCTGTGGCTCGTGGGGCTCCACACCGCCATGTTGGCCCCTAACGTCCAATCACTGCTCTGGCGCTGTTCTTGTTCTGTTCTTGTTCTGCTCTGGTCTCTGCTCTGGTCTAGGCTCTGGTCCTGCTCTGGTCCTGCTCCGGTCCTGCTCTGGTCCTGCTCTGGTTCTGCTCTGGTTCTGTTCTGGTCCTTCTCTGCTCTGGTCCTGCTCTGGTGCTGCTCTGGTCCTGCTCTGGTGCTGTTCTGCTCTGGTTTTGGTTCTGTTCTGGTCCTGCTCTGGTCCTGCTCTGGTCTCTGCTCTGGTCCTGCTCTGGTGCTGTTCTGCTCTGGTTCTGGTGCTGTTCTGGACCCGCTCTGGTCCTGTTCTGGTTCTGCTCTGGTCCTGCTCTGGTGCTGCTCTGGTTCTCTTCTGGTCCTGCTCTGGTCCTGTTCTGGTCCTGCTCTGATTCTAGTGCTGTTCTGGTTCTGTTCTGGCTGAGTTTGGAGACAGTGTATAATCCGACTGGCACATGGCTACACCTGTGCATGCTGGGTGTCAGCTTCCTGTGTTCTATGCAACAGGCATTTGTCCCATTCCATAGATATCACTTGTTGTTGATTGCTATGGTAACGCTCCTACTTTCTCATCATGCTGATACCCATGGATTAGATACAGAGGGAGGGACTTTATTTTATTGTATTTAACCTTTATTTAAGCAGGAAAGTCCCATTGAGATTGGGACATCTCTTTTCCAGGAGAGTCTTTTACACCACGGCCCTCAGATTAAACCTGACGACGTGGAAACTTGTGAAGAAGGACTTGTACGCTCATGATTAAGAGACTGGGACATGTTTGTGTGTCCAGTGCGTAACACAACGCTCTGCACATGATGTGATGGAGGAAGGGGGATTCATCTCAGAATATCATCAAATGTGGGTCAAATAAGGTGGTTTTGGCAAATAAAAATGACAGAGTTCTGTTAAAAACGTCAACAAATGTATTTGACCTTATTCTTATTTAATACCAGATAAATACACAGGCCACTTATTATTTTGAGAATAATTTACAAACAAGGTGTTTACACTTTTAGAACATCTTTTACAATAAATTATACTTTTGGAGAAGCTCATATCATATATATATCATATCAGATATTTGAAGCTAAATAGTATTTTCTCTCCCATGTGTGACTGACATTATGCACAGCGTAATAACTTATATTTTGTAACTTATGTTAATCAGTAACAATGTATATGCTATTTCACGTTTGCCTCCATTCTGGAGTTTGACAAGCATTTTGATTCAACGTTGAAACGTTTGTTTTTTTTTAGCTCAGATTGCGACTGGTTTTGTTAGAATCATGGTTTTCTTTTCTTTCGAGCATGAGCAGGTTTCTACTCATTTCACGAGCCGAGTGTGTTTCTGATATTAGTCATTCAACTTAACACGAGGCACTACAGGCAAAACACTTTTTTTTTTATTTTTTGTTTTTTGGTCAGTTTGCTCTCCCAACATATCGGCTTCATGTGGAAACAACAAACGTACATAGATTTCTCTGGGACGTTGTTTCTCCCTCGGGACATAAAGACACTTAAACACACCACACACCAAACTTCACCATCTTGGACTGAACCAAATTTTGACAAAATGTACAGAAGGATTTTTGATATTTAATTCTAAAACTGATCAAAGTAAAACAAAAATTAGGCTAAATTAAATTTTTTAGGACAGTTTTCCGTCCAATCTAGTTTACTCAAAAACTACATAAGAAATCCAAACTCTCCTTTGTAACTAACATGTTACAAAATAAACTAACATGTTACAAAATGTTCAAAAATTTCAGATTTTCATTTTTACACATAAAATGTCTTATTTCTACATGAAGACATTACATGATAAAAAAAACTTGTAATATATATATTTTTCTTACAAACTACAGAACTACAATCTTTAAGTTAAAGATGTTTTCCTGTTCACCTGCAGCGTCTCTATTTCCACGCTGGAAAATGTTTGATACTGTGATAAATAGAGCTGCACAATTGATCCAAATCCAGTCAAAATTGCAATTTGAAAGGAAGCAATTAGCAAAGTGCAATCATTTCCTCCACAAACAACAAAACATTCTGTCATTCTCCAAACCCTATAGTTTAGATTTGTTCAAACATGTTCTGAAACAAGCCACAAAAACACAACTACAAGCAAAAATGTCCAAAATGTGTCTAAAAGGAACAAAAATGTGATTAAAAGGACACAAATGTGAAGCTACTAAAAGCGATAAAAAACGTGACAAAATCACTCTAAACATGCCCTGCTTTTATTGGTTTGTCTGTTCATAGTTCAGTCTTTTGTCATTTCATTAAAATGTGAACTTTGAACAGAATCCCATTATTAAATCACAAATCACAATACTGGTCAGAAAATCGCAATTAGATATTTTTCCCAAACCGAGCAGCTCTAATGGGAAAACACTCTTTTTTGGGAGAATATAATGTCAAAAGTCCAGCAGCTCTTATAGTTCTAACATTAGATAAAGAGCACACTCAAACACTTGTGCAAAGCTCAGATTTTGCATCATTTCCATTTGTTCAGTTCTGACTCTGGCTCACAATGGGAGCCTCTGGTTTCGATACTAGTTCTAGGATCGATCTGGGTTGTGATTCTTTGAATGACCCTGTGTCAGCCCTGTTCATACCCAAACTAGCTTCAGTGCTAAGTAGGAGTTGTGTCCCATCAGATGAGCCCACGTCCTGCCTCTGGCTCCAGTGCAGTTTCAACAAAGACAACGCGCCGTGCCGCTCGTTTCCGTGCGTCGCTCTCTGTCCGGTTTGACGCGCACGGCGCCTGTTTAACTCGGTGTCACGCTCCAGCTTTGGGCCGAGGCTGCCTTTGCTGATCCTGGAACACTTTTCACTTCTCTTCTCTGCAAACCCTCCGCGCGCTGTGATTGGCCGGGCGCCGCAGCCAATGAGCAGCGCGCAGAGCCGCTCGTGCCGCCGCCCTCAGCTCGGCCTCTGCGCGCCCCGCCCCGCCCTTCTCCGCTGGCTCTTGCGCTTTTCTGGTTCTGTTCTGTACGAATCCGCGCGCCAACCGTGCATTTCCCCTCGTGGCGCGCGCTCGGGCTCGGTTCCGACACCGCGCGGCAGAACCGAGCACGAGCGGCACCGGGCCATGACGCTCGCACCGCGCGCCGGAGACACGCGAGAGCTTTTAGGAAGTGTACGTGAAAGAACGCACAAATAATCGACACTAAACCAATAAATGACTTTATGGTTAAACGTAGAAACGAACTGAAGTGTGTGGAAATCATGTGCGTAATTCTGTCAAGTTCTATAGACTTTTTGTCCCAGTGTCGAATTCTTACAACATTTCTGATAATTCATCAAACATCTGACACATTTAGTGTTTTCTTATGTGTCATTTGCACTTGTACAATTTCGTTTTAAACGTCAGAGTTGGATTTGAAGCGATTTCTTGAGCCGCTTTGGTGTTTTTCGGCGTTTGTCCAGCCTTCCGGAGCTGTGACATGTGCGCGCTGCCTGTGCCGTGCTGTGTCGGCTTCAGTGACTGTGTGTGAGCCGAGGGGGGAGAGAGAGAGGCGCTATACCGCTCTCAGGAATGCACATACTATAGAAAGTGCCCCCGCCCCGCTCCACGGCCCCAGTCCGCGCTATGGACGCGTTCCATAGGCGCAAACCGTCCCTAAGTTTGAGACGCCGCGGTAGAAACGCGCCGCGCGGGGGAAAGAGCGCACCGGAGCGCTTTGAGGGAACACACGGCCGCTTTGAGGAGCAGCACGGGGCAGACAGTTTGTTTAAGTAAAACGCAGTGCAGCCTATAGCTTTACACGCCGCCGCTTCTGGCTCCGGTCCAAGCCAGTGTAGGATAAACGCGTCCCAAAAGCCGCGCGCAAACAACGACACTGTGGTGAGAACACTTTGTTTTTGTTGATTTGTTTATTTTCTTCGTCTCTGGGTTGAAAAAAAACTTTGCATATGGTTTTTCACGCGGAGTTTTGCGTTAATCCTGTGCGTAAAACCAATTTGGAGCGGTCAGGACGCGCTGTGGTGAACGCCATGTTGTAGCAAATGTAGAGTCTGGAAGTTTTGGGTCGGTTTTGGACGTTTCTTGTCCATGTTTTGGGTGTTTTGTTTGCTTTTAGAGATTTAGGTCAAAAAGTTATTATTCATGTAAAAAAAAAGAGTGATTATTTCCAAAGTGTTGATCCAAACGTGTGTTTCATGGATGAGAGCTCTGATTTAGAAAATGGCGGATTGAGCCTCGCCAAAACATTCAATAAAGAAGTGTAGTTTGAGTTGTAGGTCATTACTTTTATATTTATGTCCACAAACAAATACAAGCTGAACTAGAATTATAGGAGTGCTTTTAAATATAATTGTATGTTCTCAGTAATATTAATTTGAACAACTAAAACAAAATCAAAAATTATAAAAATGACCCTGAAGTTTATGCTAATAATTACACAATTAAATGTAGGCCTCAAAATCAAACATCACGTTTTTAATTTAGTGTATTTTTCAAAAGTTCATTAAATATATTATTTATGAGCTGTGTTTGGAAATAATCTTTAAAATTCCAGTTTAATTTGATATGAAATCAGGCCAGGATTTTGCAAAATGTACCTTTATTTATGAATTTATTTTGTAGAGCTTTCACTGGCTTGGTTTATGATTCTTCTTTTATAAACACATTTTTGGATGAAATGAAACACACTTATTTGATGGCCTGAAATTGGAATCTTTTTTTAGAATTTATTTTGATTAAGAGCAGAGTTTAAGTTGGGGCAGAGGACGAGAGCAGATTGTGTAGGTTGAGTGTGTGACGCCTCACTCTCAGCTCACACACCGCTCTGGACAAAATACACTCCTTTCACTCTCACAAAAACGTGCAGATTTGTTCAGAAAAATGCTGATAATTCAAACTGATCTAAAGTCTGAGGATTGGCAAACACGCCCTTCTGTCGCCGTACGAGCAGTGCCTTCACTCCTGGAGCCAAAGTGTCAAACTCAAAGCTTTTCTGGTTGAGATAAAGTAACGTTTGACTGAAGCTGATCTGAGCCTAAACTATTGAAGCCTGTGGTGTGCAAACTGTGGGTCACGAGCCAGATGAGGTCAGCACAGAATGAGACTATAGGCTGCAGAGAGCTCCACGCTGGGACGCAAACAAACGCAGGCCATGTTTGAAGTTAATGTTGTTATGGATCATTACTGTGTTACAATTAGAACTATAACAGGGTAAAACAGATGATTCTTTTAGTTTACTGCACTACAAAGCTATATTTCTAGTGTTAAAAGATTGTATTTATTCTGAGTCAAGTTTCAGAGCGACTGGTGGTGTCGTTCCACTCATGTTACAGCAGGATTATTTACTTTGATTGCACATATTTGAGTGTAATGTCGAAAACTTGACCAGAATGTCCAAATTACAATTTGAATGGACACAATTACAGACAGCAAAATGTCCCCTAAACAAGAAAATCTTGTTTTATTCTGCATAAAACCTACTAACTCTGCAGTTTAGATTTGTTAAAACACAACAAAAAGCAGCAATAATGTGTGTAAAAGCGACAAAAACGTGTTTAAAAGCAACAAAACACGTCTAAAACTAGGGCTGTTCCCTCATGGCAAAAATTATAATCACAGTTGTTTGGTTCATAATCGGAATGACAATTATTTCAAACAATGACTTGTATATTGTCAAAATGATTCTATAGTAGTAATAGTAATAGTAATGTTTCAGAAAAGTGCCTCAGCTCCAGGTTTTGAGGCAAAAGGAGTAAGTCATAACTCTGAACAGAAGGAAATTCATTGTATTTACGATTACAACATTTTTGTATTTCAAGTAATAACTGAAAACACGATTATTTACACAATTAATTGCACAGCTCTATCTCAAAGGGACAAAAACTCGACAAAAAAATGACAAAAACACTGCTACAAGTGACAAACCCATCTAAAAACATGTCTAAATGCGACAAAACACTAGTACAAGTCGACCTGTCACGAGAACACATTTGACGTGCAATATAAAGAGTTTTGGAAAATATCACGATAAACAATAATACTGAAACCTCTTAGTGCCACTTACACGACTCAAAAATCCAAATTAAACTTAAAAAAATATATATAATGAGCTGTAAGGAATTAAACACTTGGTTTGCGTAATTTATGAATTGTATATGTTCATTTTTAAACCATAGATAGCAGAAATGTGATTATATTACCAAAAAAATTCTAAAATTGTTGGAGTTAGTACAAAGGAAAGCTACACCAGATCAGTACTCTGCCCCAAAAATATTAGGTTAATTGATAACTCTAAATTGTCCGTAGTGAATGAATGTGAGAGTGAATGGTTGTCTGTCCTTGTCTCTGTCTCTGTGTCAGCCCTGTGACGAGTTGGCCACTGTCCAGGGTGTACCCCGCCTAAGGCCCAAAGTCACTGGGATAGGCTCCAGTCACCCGCGACCCCTAACGGGAATAAGCGGTAGAAAATGAATGAATGAATGAATGAATGAATGAATGAATGATTTATTGAATTATATATCAGTATAGTAATTATTAACTAAAAGTGACAAAAACTCATCTAAAAACATGTTTAAAGTGACACAAATGTGTCTAAAAGCAACAAATCACGACGAAAAGTGACAAGACTCAACTAAAAGTGGCAAAAACATGTCTAAAAGCGACAAAACACGGCTAAAGCGCCAAAACACTAGACTAGAAGAGTGTGAAAGAGTAGAAAATGTGTCTAAAAGCGGCAAAAAAGCGACTAAAGGTGACAGAAGTGCATCAGGAAGCTAAAAAAAATTGACAAAAGGTTTCCAAAACACAGTTCTTTTGTTAGTTTCAGTCTTTTTTGTCAGTTCTCCCTGTTGTGTTTAGCTGTGAGCTTTGAACAGAATCCCATTGTTACAACATAAATCACAAATCTGATCACAGTCAGTGTTGGTCAGAAAAATCCCAATTCGGTTTTTGTCCCAGCCGTGCAGCTCTAAAGCCTGTACGGCGCTGGAGCTTCTCCGTTTATCGCAGCTCACTGGGTTTTGCTCACGTGACGTCACAACATTCTACAATCTCTCCAATTTAAACTCTGAGTCAGAATCCTCTGGAGAATTCTCTGGAACTGTCCGACTGCAGGTTTATGGCTCATATCTCTCTAATTACCAGGACTATTTTTATTTTTTTGTTATTTAACCTGGAAAGTCCCATTGAGATCTCTTTTTCAAGCGCGTCCTGACCCTGAGCGGCGCAGATCAGTCCAAACATCAACACATTTACACAAACCGTACAGCTCGTCCCCAAAGCTTTCAAACCTGTTGAAATCAGCTTTTTGAGATTCCAGACCTTCGTTAAATTCTTGCATGTCTTCAAAAAGCCAAGTGTTAAAGTGCAAAAAGCTACGATTTTCAATATTTACGCCATAAACCCCCAACAGAGCGTTTGGAAAAGCAACAGATGAAATGGTTTTACAGCCCGGACAGACAGGACGCTGGAAAAGTCATGTTTTTGATTTATGTTCCTGTGTTTTCTCCATAAAGATCAGTATTTTACGTTTGTTTTTCACATGGCTCCAGTGAAAAGGTTTGACATCATTAGAGCTGCACGAGTTTGGAAAAATATCAAATTTTTCGGACCAGTTTTGTGATTGTGATTAGATTTGGTTTTTATGTTTTAAAATATGAACCAACCAAGTAATAAAAGAATGACACGTTTCAGACCATTTGAGTTGTGTTTTTGCTGGTTTTTTAAACACATTTTTGCAAATTTTAGTCACGTTTTTGTCGCAGTTTGAGCCCAGTTGAATTATGACGTAGACTTGATTTGGTCCTGGTCTAGTCCTGGTTCAGCCCTGGTCTTGTCCAGGTCTAGTTCAGGGTTTTTTATTATTTTAATGTGAGGTTTGTGCAAGTGTGAACGCACCCTGGAACTCACAAGTTGAACCTGTTCATTATTTGGTTTAGTCCTGCTTTAGTCCTGGTTTAGTCCTGGTTTAGTCCTGCTTTAGTCCTGGTTTAGTCCTGGTTTGCTCCTGGTTTAGTCCTGGTTTAGTCCTGGTTTGGTCCTGGTTTGCTCCTGGTTTAGTCCTGGTTTGGTCCTGGTTTAGTCCTGGTTTAGTCCTGGTTTAGTCCTGCTTTAGTCCTGGTTTAGTCCTGGTTTGCTCCTGGTTTAGTCCTGGTTTGGTCCTGGTTTGCTCCTGGTTTAGTCCTGGTTTGGTCCTGGTTTAGTCCTGGTTTAGTCCTGGTTTAGTCCTGGTTTAGTCCTGCTTTAGTCCTGGTTTAGTCCTGGTTTGGTCCTGGTTTAGTCCTGCTTTAGTCCTGCTTTAGTCCTGGTTTAGTCCTGGTTTAGTCCTGGTTTAGTCCTGGTTTAGTCCTGCTTTAGTCCTGGTTTGCTCCTGGTTTAGTCCTGGTTTGGTCCTGGTTTGCTCCTGGTTTGCTCCTAGTTTAGTTCTGGTTTAGTCCTGGTTTAGTCCTGGTTTGGTCCTGGTTTAGTCCTGGTTTGGTCCTGCTTTAGTCCTGCTTTAGTCCTGGTTTGGTCCTGGTTTGGTCCTGGTTTGCTCCTGGTTTAGTCCTGGTTCAGTCCTGCTTTAGTCCTGGTTTGGTCCTGGTTTGGTCCTGGTTTAGTCCTGGTTTAGTCCTGGTTTAGTCCTGGTTTGCTCCTGGTTTGCTCCTAGTTTAGTCCTGGTTCAGTCCTGCTTTAGTCCTGGTTTGGTCCTGGTTTGGTCCTGGTTTAGTCCTGGTTTAGTCCTGGTTTGGTCCTGGTTTGGTCCTGGTTTGGTCCTGGTTTGGTCCTGGTTTGGTCCTGGTTTAGTCCTGGTTTAGTCCTGCTTTAGTCCTGGTTTAGTCCTGGTTTGCTCCTGGTTTAGTCCTGGTTTGCTCCTGGTTTGCTCCTAGTTTAGTCCTGGTTTAGTCCTGGTTTAGTCCTGGTTTGGTCCTGGTTTGGTCCTGGTTTAGTCCTGGTTTGGTCCTGGTTTGGTCCTGGTTTAGTCCTGGTTTGCTCCTGGTTTAGTCCTGGTTTGGTCCTGGTTTAGTCCTGCTTTAGTCCTGGTTTGGTCCTGGTTTAGTCCTGGTTTAGTCCTGGTTTGGTCCTGGTTTAGTCCTGGTTTGGTCCTGGTTTGGTCCTGGTTTGGTCCTGGTTTAGTCCTGGTTTAGTCCTGGTTTAGTCCTGGTTTAGTCCTGGTTTGGTCCTGGTTTAGTCCTGGTTTGGTCCTGGTTTGGTCCTGGTTTGGTCCTGGTTTGGTCCTGGTTTAGTCCTGCTTTAGTCCTGGTTTGGTCCTGGTTTGGTTCTGGTTTGGTCCTGGTTTGGTCCTGGATTGGTCCTGGTTTGGTCCTGGTTTAGTCCTGGTTTGGTCCTGGTTTGGTCCTGGTTTGGTCCTGGTTTGGTCCTGGTTTAGTCCTGGTTTAGTCCTGGTTTGGTCCTGGTTTGGTCCTGGTTTGGTCCTGGTTTGGTCCTGGTTTGGTCCTGGTTTGGTCCTGGTTTAGTCCTGGTTTAGTCCTGGTTTGGTCCTGGTTTGGTCCTGGTTTGGTCCTGGTTTGGTCCTGGTTTAGTCCTGGTTTAGTCCTGGCTTGGTCCTGGTTTGGTCCTGCTTTAGTCCTGATTTAGTCCTGGTTTGCTCCTGGTTTAGTCCTGGTTTGCTCCTGGTTTGCTCCTAGTTTAGTCCTGGTTTAGTCCTGGTTTAGTCCTGGTTTGGTCCTGGTTTAGTCCTGGTTTGGTCCTGGTTTGGTCCTGGTTTAGTCCTGGTTTGGTCCTGGTTTGCTCCTGGTTTAGTCCTGGTTTGGTCCTGGTTTAGTCCTGGTTTAGTCCTGCTTTAGTCCTGGTTTGCTCCTGGTTTAGTCCTGGTTTGGTCCTGGTTTGCTCCTGGTTTAGTCCTGGTTTGGTCCTGGTTTAGTCCTGGTTTAGTCCTGGTTTAGTCCTGGTTTAGTCCTGGTTTAGTCCTGGTTTAGTCCTGGTTTGGTCCTGGTTTAGTCCTGCTTTAGTCCTGGTTTAGTCCTGGTTTAGTCCTGGTTTAGTCCTGCTTTAGTCCTGGTTTAGTCCTGGTTTGCTCCTGGTTTAGTCCTGGTTTTGTCCTGGTTTGCTCCTGGTTTGCTCCTAGTTTAGTACTGGTTTAGTCCTGGTTTAGTCCTGGTTTGGTCCTGGTTTAGTCCTGGTTTGGTCCTTGTTTAGTCCTGGTTTTGTCCTGGTTTTTTCCTGGTTTGGTCCTGGTTTTGTCCTGGTTTGCTCCTGGTTTAGTCCTGGTTCAGTCCTGCTTTAGTCCTGGTTTGGTCCTGGTTTGGTCCTGGTTTAGTCCTGGTTTAGTCCTGGTTTAGTCCTGGTTTGCTCCTGGTTTGCTCCTAGTTTAGTCCTGGTTCAGTCCTGCTTTAGTCCTGGTTTGGTCCTGGTTTGGTCCTGGTTTAGTCCTGGTTTAGTCCTGGTTTAGTCCTGGTTTGGTCCTGCTTTAGTCCTGGTTTAGTCCTGGTTTAGTCCTGGTTTTCTCCTGGTTTAGTCCTGGTTTGGTCCTGGTTTAGTCCTGGTTTTGTCCTGGTTTAGTCCTGGTTTGCTCCTGGTTTAGTCCTGGTTTAGTCCTGGTTTGCTCCTGGTTTGCTCCTAGTTTAGTCCTGGTTTAGTCCTGGTTTAGTCCTGGTTTGGTCCTGGTTTGGTCCTGGTTTAGTCCTGGTTTGGTCCTGGTTTGGTCCTGGTTTAGTCCTGGTTTGCTCCTGGTTTAGTCCTGGTTTGGTCCTGGTTTAGTCCTGCTTTAGTCCTGGTTTGGTCCTGGTTTAGTCCTGGTTTAGTCCTGGTTTGGTCCTGGTTTAGTCCTGGTTTGGTCCTGGTTTGGTCCTGGTTTGGTCCTGGTTTAGTCCTGGTTTAGTCCTGGTTTAGTCCTGGTTTGGTCCTGGTTTAGTCCTGGTTTGGTCCTGGTTTGGTCCTGGTTTGGTCCTGGTTTGGTCCTGGTTTAGTCCTGCTTTAGTCCTGGTTTGGTCCTGGTTTAGTCCTGGTTTGGTCCTGGTTTGGTCCTGGATTGGTCCTGGTTTGGTCCTGGTTTAGTCCTGGTTTGGTCCTGGTTTGGTCCTGGTTTGGTCCTGGTTTGGTCCTGGTTTAGTCCTGGTTTAGTCCTGGTTTAGTCCTGGTTTGGTCCTGGTTTGGTCCTGGTTTGGTCCTGGTTTGGTCCTGGTTTAGTCCTGGTTTAGTCCTGGCTTGGTCCTGGTTTGGTCCTGCTTTAGTCCTGGTTTAGTCCTGGTTTGCTCCTGGTTTAGTCCTGGTTTAGTCCTGGTTTGCTCCTGGTTTGCTCCTAGTTTAGTCCTGGTTTAGTCCTGGTTTAGTCCTGGTTTGGTCCTGGTTTAGTCCTGGTTTGGTCCTGGTTTGGTCCTGGTTTAGTCCTGGTTTGCTCCTGGTTTAGTCCTGGTTTGGTCCTGGTTTAGTCCTGGTTTAGTCCTGGTTTGGTCCTGGTTTAGTCCTGGTTTAGTCCTGGTTTGGTCCTGGTTTAGTCCTGGTTTGGTCCTGGTTTGGTCCTGGTTTAGTCCTGGTTTAGTCCTGGTTTAGTCCTGGTTTGGTCCTGGTTTGGTCCTGGTTTGGTCCTGGTTTAGTCCTGGTTTAGTCCTGGTTTAGTCCTGGTTTGGTCCTGGTTTAGTCCTGGTTTGGTCCTGGTTTGGTCCTGGTTTGGTCCTGGTTTGGTCCTGGTTTGGTCCTGGTTTAGTCCTGGTTTAGTCCTGGTTTGGTCCTGGTTTGGTCCTGGTTTGGTCCTGGTTTGGTCCTGGTTTGGTCCTGGTTTGGTCCTGGTTTAGTCCTGGTTTGGTCCTGGTTTGGTCCTGGTTTGGTCCTGGTTTAGTCCTGGTTTAGTCCTGGTTTAGTCCTGGTTTGGTCCTGGTTTGGTCCTGGTTTGGCCCTGGTTTAGTCCTGGTTTGGTCCTGGTTTGGTCCTGGTATAGTCCTGGTTTAGTCCTGGTTTAGTCCTGGTTTGCTCCTGGTTTGCTCCTAGTTTAGTCCTGGTTCAGTCCTGCTTTAGTCCTGGTTTGGTCCTGGTTTGGTCTTGGTTTAGTCCTGGTTTAGTCCTGGTTTAGTCCTGGTTTGGTCCTGGTTTAGTCCTGGTTTGGTCCTGGTTTAGTCCTGGTTTAGTCCTGGTTTAGTCCTGGTTTAGTCCTGGTTTGCTCCTGGTTTAGTCCTGGTTTGCTCCTGGTTTGCTCCTAGTTTAGTCCTGGTTTAGTCCTGGTTTAGTCCTGGTTTGGTCCTGGTTTAGTCCTGGTTTGGTCCTGGTTTGGTCCTGGTTTAGTCCTGGTTTGCTCCTGGTTTAGTCCTGGTTTGGTCCTGGTTTAGTCCTGCTTTAGTCCTGGTTTGGTCCTGGTTTAGTCCTGGTTTAGTCCTGGTTTGGTCCTGGTTTAGTCCTGGTTTGGTCCTGGTTTGGTCCTGGTTTGGTCCTGGTTTAGTCCTGGTTTAGTCCTGGTTTAGTCCTGGTTTAGTCCTGGTTTGGTCCTGGTTTAGTCCTGGTTTGGTCCTGGTTTGGTCCTGGTTTGGTCCTGGTTTGGTCCTGCTTTAGTCCTGGTTTGGTCCTGGTTTGGTTCTGGTTTGGTCCTGGTTTGGTCCTGGTTTGGTCCTGGTTTGGTCCTGGTTTAGTCCTGGTTTGGTCCTGGTTTGGTCCTGGTTTGGTCCTGGTGTGGTCCTGATTTAGTCCTGGTTTAGTCCTGGTTTAGTCCTGGTTTGGTCCTGGTTTGGTTCTGGTTTGGTCCTGGTTTGTTCCTGGTTTGGTCCTGGTTTAGTCCTGGTTTGGTCCTGGTTTAGTCCTGGTTTAGTCCTGGTTTAGTCCTGGTTTGGTCCTGGTTTAGTCCTGGTTTAGTCCTGGTTTAGTCCTGGTTTGGTCCTGGTTTAGTCCTGGTCTGTGGTGGAAGAAGTCCTCAGTTTTGTTACTGCAGTAAAAGTACAAACACAGGAGGAAAATAATACTCAGAAAGTATCACATAAAAATGTACTGAAGTAAAAGTAATCGTTTAATAATGTATTTGAAGAGTCCAAAGTAACACAGAACGATTAAAGCGTCACAAATACTTATTCTGATTTGTGCTGATGTTTGGTTAAGTCAAATCAATGTCTATGTTTGTAGTAAAAGTTACGTACAGGATGTATTTGTTTGATTCAAATCTGTGACTTGAGCTCAAACCCTTTAAGCAGAACGTCACCAAAAAGAGTCCAAACCAGAGGAAAAGTACTCAGTCCAGTTCAAAATGTAGAAAGTACAGCTCCTGCATCTGCTCGGAAATGTAAAAGTAATGCGCCGTTTGTACATTACGCTCTACCACTGGTTCGGTCCTGGTTCAGTCCTGGTTCAGTCCTGGTTCAGTCCTGGTTCAGTCCTGGTTCAGTCCTGGTTCAGTCCTGGTTCAGTCCCGGTTCAGTCCTGGTTTGGTCCTGGTTCAGTCCTGGTTCAGTCCCGGTTCAGTCCCGGTTCAGTCCCGGTTCAGTCCTGGTTCAGTCCTGGTTCAGTCCTGGTTCAGTCCCGGTTCAGTCCCGGTTCAGTCCCGGTTCAGTCCCGGTTCAGTCCTGGTTTGGTCCTGGTTCAGTCGGTTCAGTCCTGGTTCAGTCGGTTCAGTCCTGGTTTGGTCCTGGTTCAGTCCGGTTCAGTCCCGGTTCAGTCTGGTTCAGTCCGGTTCTGTCCTGGTTCAGTCCTGGTTCAGTCCCGGTTCAGTCCCGGTTCAGTCCCGGTTCAGTCCTGGTTTGGTCCTGGTTCAGTCCCGGTTCAGTCCCGGTTCAGTCCTGGTTCAGTCCCGGTTCTGTCCTGGTTCAGTCCTGGTTCAGTCGGTTCAGTCGGTTCAGTCCTGGTTCTGGTTCAGTCGGTTCAGTCCGGTTCAGTCCTGGTTCAGTCGGTTCAGTCGGTTCAGTCCCGGTTCAGTCCTGGTTCAGTCCTGGTTCAGTCCCGGTTCAGTCCCGGTTCAGTCCTGGTTCAGTCCTGGTTCAGTCCTGGTTCAGTCCTGGTTCAGTCCCGGTTCAGTCCCGGTTCAGTCCTGGTTCAGTCCTGGTTCAGTCCCGGTTCAGTCCCGGTTCAGTCCTGGTTCAGTCCTGGTTCAGTCCTGGTTCAGTCCTGGTTCAGTCCCGGTTCAGTCTCAGTCCTGGTTTGGTCCTGGTTCAGTCCTGGTTCAGTCCCGGTTCAGTCCCGGTTCAGTCTTGGTTCAGTCCTGGTTCAGTCCTGGTTCAGTCCTGGTTCAGTCCCGGTTCAGTCATGGTTCAGTCCTGTGTGTGTCCGGGTTCAGTCCTGGTTCAGTCCTGGTTCAGTCCCGGTTCAGTCCTGGTTCAGTCCTGGTTCAGTCCCGGTTCAGTCCCGGTTCAGTCCAGGTTCAGTCCTGGTTTGGTCCTGGTTCAGTCCCGGTTCAGTCCCGGTTCAGTCTTGGTTCAGTCCTGGTTTGGTCCTGGTTCAGTCCCGGTTCAGTCCCGGTTCAGTCCTGGTTCAGTCCTGGTTCAGTCCCGGTTCAGTCCCGGTTCAGTCCCGGTTCAGTCCTGGTTTGGTCCTGGTTCAGTCCCGGTTCAGTCCCGGTTCAGTCTTGGTTCAGTCCTGGTTCAGTCCTGGTTCAGTCCCGGTTCAGTCCCGGTTCAGTCCCGGTTCAGTCCTGGTTTGGTCCTGGTTCAGTCCCGGTTCAGTCCTGGTTCAGTCCCGGTTCAGTCCCGGTTCAGTCCCGGTTCAGTCGGTTCAGTAGGTTCAGTCGGTTCAGTCCTGGTTTGGTCCTGGTTCAGTCCCGGTTCAGTCCTGGTTCAGTCGGTTCAGTCGGTTCAGTCCCGGTACAGTCTTGGTTCAGTCCTGGTTCAGTCCTGGTTCAGTCCTGGTTCAGTCCCGGTTCAGTCCCGGTTCAGTCCTGGTTTGGTCCTGGTTCAGTCCCGGTTCAGTCCCGGTTCAGTCCCGGTTCAGTCCTGGTTTGGTCCTGGTTCAGTCCCGGTTCAGTCCCGGTTCAGTCCTGGTTCAGTCTTGGTTCAGTCCCGGTTCAGTCCTGGTTCAGTCCTGGTTCAGTCCTGGTTCAGTCCTGGTTCAGTCCCGGTTCAGTCCCGGTTCAGTCCCGGTTCAGTCCTGGTTTGGTCCTGGTTCAGTCCCGGTTCAGTCCCGGTTCAGTCCTGGTTCAGTCCTGGTTCAGTCCTGGTTCAGTCCCGGTTCAGTCCCGGTTCAGTCCCGGTTCAGTCTTGGTTCAGTCCTGGTTCAGTCCTGGTTCAGTCCTGGTTCAGTCCTGGTTCAGTCCTGGTTTGGTACCTGGTTCAGTCTCGGTTCAGTCCTGGTTCAGTCCTGGTTCAGTCCTGGTTCAGTCCTGGTTCAGTCCTGGTTCAGTCCTGGTTCAGTCCTGGTTCAGTCCCGGTTCAGTCCCGGTTCAGTCCTGGTTCAGTCCCGGTTCAGTCCTGGTTCAGTCCTGGTTCAGTCCTGGTTCAGTCCCGGTTCAGTCCCGGTTCAGTCCTGGTTCAGTCCTGGTTCAGTCCCGGTTCTGTCCTGGTTCAGTCCTGGTTCAGTCCCGGTTCAGTCCCGGTTCAGTCCCGGTTCAGTCCTGGTTCAGTCCTGGTTCAGTCCCGGTTCAGTCCTGGTTCAGTCCCGGTTCAGTCCCGGTTCAGTCCTGGTTCAGTCCTGGTTCAGTCCTGGTTCAGTCCCGGTTCAGTCCTGGTTCAGTCCCGGTTCAGTCCTGGTTTGGTCCTGGTTCAGTCCCGGTTCAGTCCTGGTTCAGTCCCGGTTCAGTCCCGGTTCAGTCCTGGTTCAGTCCTGGTTCAGTCCGGTTCAGTCGGTTCAGTCGGTTCCGAGTCCCGGTTCAGTCCTGGTTCAGTCCTGGTTCAGTCGGTTCAGTGCCGGTTCAGTCGGTTCAGTCGGTTCAGTCCCGGTTCAGTCCTGGTTCAGTCCTGGTTTGGTCCTGGTTCAGTCCCGGTTCAGTCCCGGTTCAGTCCCGGTTCAGTCCTGGTTCAGTCCTGGTTCAGTCCCGGTTCAGTCCCGGTTCAGTCCCGGTTCAGTCCTGGTTTGGTCCTGGTTCAGTCCCGGTTCAGTCCCGGTTCAGTCCCGGTTCAGTCTTGGTTCAGTCCCGGTTCTGTCCTGGTTCAGTCCTGGTTCAGTCCCGGTTCAGTCCCGGTTCAGTCCTGGTTTGGTCCCGGTTCAGTCCCGGTTCAGACCTGGTTCAGTCCCGGTTCAGTCCTGGTTCAGTCCTGGTTCAGTCCCGGTTCAGTCCCGGTTCAGTCCCGGTTCAGTCCTGGTTTGGTCCTGGTTCAGTCCCGGTTCAGTCCCGGTTCAGTCCCGGTTCAGTCCTGGTTTGGTCCTGGTTCAGTCCCGGTTCAGTCCCGGTTCAGTCCTGGTTCAGTCCCGGTTCTGTCCTGGTTCAGTCCTGGTTCAGTCCCGGTTCAGTCCCGGTTCAGTCCCGGTTCAGTCCTGGTTTGGTCCTGGTTCAGTCCCGGTTCAGTCCCGGTTCAGTCCTGGTTCAGTCCCGGTTCAGTCCTGGTTCAGTCCCGGTTCAGTCCCGGTTCAGTCCTGGTTCAGTCCCGGTTCAGTCCCGGTTCAGTCCTGGTTCAGTCCTGGTTCAGTCCTGGTTCAGTCCCGGTTCAGTCCTGGTTCGGTCCTGGTTCAGTCCCGGTTCAGTCCCGGTTCAGACCTGGTTCAGTCCCGGTTCAGTCCTGGTTCAGTCCTGGTTCAGTCCCGGTTCAGTCCCGGTTCAGTCCCGGTTCAGTCCTGGTTTGGTCCTGGTTCAGTCCCGGTTCAGTGCCGGTTCAGTCCTGGTTCAGTCCCGGTTCAGTCCCGGTTCAGTCCCGGTTCAGTCCTGGTTTGGTCCTGGTTCAGTCCCGGTTCAGTCCCGGTTCAGTCTTGGTTCAGTCCTGGTTCAGTCCTGGTTCAGTCCAGGTTCAGTCCTGGTTCAGTCCAGGTTCAGTCCCGGTTCAGTCGGTTCAGTCCTGGTTCAGGTCGGTTCAGTCCGGTTCAGTCCCGGTTCAGTCCTGGTTCAGTCCTGGTTCAGTCCTGGTTCTGTCCCGGTTCAGTCCCGGTTCAGTCCTGGTTCAGTCCCGGTTCAGTGCCGGTTCAGTCCTGGTTCAGTCCCGGTTCAGTCCCGGTTCAGTCCCGGTTCAGTCCTGGTTTGGTCCTGGTTCAGTCCCGGTTCAGTCCCGGTTCAGTCTTGGTTCAGTCCTGGTTCAGTCCCGGTTCAGTCCCGGTTCAGTCCCGGTTCAGTCTTGGTTCAGTCCTGGTTCAGTCCTGGTTCAGTCCCGGTTCAGTCCCGGTTCAGTCTTGGTTCAGTCCTGGTTCAGTCCTGGTTCAGTCCTGGTTCAGTCCCGGTTCAGTCCTGGTTCAGTCCTGGTTCAGTCCTGGTTCAGTCCTGGTTCAGTCCTGGTTCAGTCCTGGTTCAGTCCTGGTTCAGTCCTGGTTCAGTCCTGGTTCAGTTCTCTCAGACATGATGATCGTCTGTTAAAGGGGCTGCCACTTGCACGTGCATTCACACATTAAACACCAGACGATCCTCTGAGCTGCAGCATGAATGTGATTATGAACCGCGGCGTGATCAAAATGGAATCGAAATCACAACGTGAATGGACACAATCAGCAAATCATGAAGACTGAAGTGCAAAAACTCACAAAAACTGTATGTGACAAAACGTGACAAGAACGAAAAAAACTGGACTGAAAAGGAACAAACCTCTACTAAAAACGTCAAAACATAACGTAAAGTGACCCAAACCTGTCTGAAAGCAACAAAAACACAACTAAAGCGACATAAACATGTATAAAAGCGACAAAATATCAACTAAGCAACAAAAACTTGACTGAAAGCGACAAAAACTCGACTGAAAGTGTCAAAAACTCAATTAACAGCAACAAAAAATCAATCAAAAGACACAAAAATGTGACAAAAACAGCAAAAGTGTGTCTGAAAGCAACAAAAACACAAAGACTGTAACATTCCAAGTAGAAAAACTCAGCCTAAAGCATCAAAAACTCAACCAAAAGCAGAAAAAAATGCAACAAGTGACAAAAATGTGACAAAAATGTGGTAAAAATGACAAAAACTTGACTTAAAGCATCAAAAACGCCACTTTAAATGACAAAATGTGACAAAAAACAATAGAAACTCAATCAAAAGAGACAAAAACTTGACTAAAAGCAACGACCCTCTACTGAAAGCACCATAAACGTGACTAAGTGTGACCCAGACGTGTTTGAATGCAACAAAAACACATTTAACTGAAACAAAAATGCAACTAAAGCGACATAAACGTGTCTAAAAGTGACAAAAACACAAATATGCAACAAAAAAGTAACAAAAATGCTCTGAAACACGTGAGTCTTTCATTGGTTGGTCACTTCATGTTTCAGTCTTTTGTCATTTCTCCTGGTTGTGTTAAAACTTTGAATCCCATTATTAAAACAAAAACCACAAACAATCACAAAACTGGGCAGAAAAGGTGTGTGTCTGACGTTGTGTGTTTGTGTTCCACAGGAGCCGCTGAGGTGGGACACACTGAAGGTCTGAGCGGACCACGAGCTGAAGGTCCAGTCACACGACACTGAAGAGGAACCACCAGGTCTCATGTGTCTGGGCAGCTGTAGAGTCACTTCTGTCTCTGGACCATGTTTGTCCCGAAAAGATACAAGAAATGGGGTCATTTTCAAGTCATGTTTCACTTTCTAAATAAGTGTAAATGTAAATAATTGTACGGTTTTATTTGAAGTAAAAGCCCTGAAGTGACACAAACAAGTCTAATCCTCTCAGACTCAAGTGAAATCTGTCCTTAAACATCTCCCGCTTGTTCCCGTTTGGGATCGTGGGTGACTGTGGGCCTTAGGCGGGGCACGGTCACTCACTCGGGGCAGTGTCTTATTAAACCTGTCCACTGCCAAAATATTACAGTTAAAAGAATGTCCGATCTCTGAGCATGATTTAAAGGAGGGAAGTACATGAGACGGACGCAGCAAAGGGTCCTGTGCCACATTCACTGATTTCAACTAATATATTATTTATTATTCTAAATTATTTGTGAAATCTGATTTATCAGGACAAATGTATTGAAGAAAAGTCTGTTGTGTAAAAAGTGTAAAAGTTATTGTTTCTTTTGTAAAGAGTGTTTAACAAATAAACTGTAGAATCATTGCTCATTCTTCATCTCTGAACGATGTTTGTCATTTACACTTTTCTGATCAAATGCAAATGTATCGGATCATTTGCCGTTCAGTTGAGTCTTTGTGAAGTGGCCCACATCTCCTGCCTCTGATTCATTTTTCCAGTGTTACTTTGGTCATTTGTGACAAATAAATACATTTTCATACAAGACAACTTTGTTTGCACATGTTCATTAAAGCTCCACCCTCTGTCAGCACTGAAGGGTCATTGTTTAAACCTGATCCTGGTCCTTAGTCCAGGTTTAGTCCTGGTTTAGTTCATGGCTCAGTCACAGTTTGTGTAACACCAACACGGGCTCTGTCCTGGTCCCGGTTCAGTCCTGGTTCAGTCCTGGTTCAGTCCTGGTTCAGTCCTGGTTCAGTCCTGGTTCAGACCTGGTTCAGTCCTGGTTCACAGTCCTGGTTCAGATCCGGTTCAGACCCGGTTCAGTCCTGGTTCAGTCCTGGTTCAGACCTGGTAGAGACCTGGTTCAGACCCGGTTCAGTCCTGGTTCAGACCCGGTTCAGTCCTGGTTCAGTCCCGGTTCAGACCCGGTTCAGTCCTGGTTCAGACCCGGTTCAGTCCTGGTTCAGTCCCGGTTCAGACCCGGTTCAGTCCTGGTTCAGACCTGGTTCAGTCCCGGTTCAGACCCGGTTCAGTCCTGGTTCAGTCCCGGTTCAGTCCCGGTTCAGACCCGGTTCAGTCCTGGTTCAGTCCTGGTTCAGTCATGGTTCAGTCCTGGTTCAGACCCGGTTCAGACCTGGTTCAGTCCTGGTTCAGTCCTGGTTCAGTCTTGGTTCAGTCCTGGTTCAGACCCGGTTCAGTCCTGGTTCAGTCCCGGTTCAGTCCCGGTTCAGTCCTGGTTCAGACCCGGTTCAGTCCTGGTTCAGTCCCGGTTCAGACCCGGTTCAGTCCTGGTTCAGTCCCGGTTCAGTCCCGGTTCAGACCCGGTTCAGTCCTGGTTCAGTCCTGGTTCAGTCCTGGTTCAGTCCTGGTTCACAGTCCTGGTTCAGACCCGGTTCAGTCCTGGTTCAGTCCTGGTTCAGTCCTGGTTCAGTCCTGGTTCAGACCCGGTTCAGTCCTGGTTCAGTCCTGGTTCAGTCCTGGTTCAGACCCGGTTCAGACCCGGTCCAGTCCTGGTCCAGAGTCCAGGTCCTGAGTGCACACTTGTCAGCCTTGCTGCACCTTTGGCTCCTGACTGTGAGTTTGGACTGGACTTTGGACTCCTCAGATACCAGGGGCCCTACAGAAGATGACCCCTGCCAAAGTGAGAGAGGGGCCCCTGCCTGAGTGAGAGAGGGGCCCCGTCTGCACACACGACAGTTAACCCTGTGTGAGCCGCTGCACACTCTCAGGTCAAACACGTGCACCTCAGCGTGCTCAGGGCTTCAGTCCTGTTTCCTCTTTTTTTGACCTGTTTAGTCTTGATTTTTCTACTTTTTGTCCTGATTTGTCTTGTTTTACTTTTTGTCCTGTTCAGTCACATTTTACCTGCTTTTTGTCCTGCTTTATGTTTAGCTGTAGTTCTGGTTCAGTCCTGGTTCAGTCCTGGTTCAGTCCTGGTTTAGTCTTGGTTCAGTCCTGGTTCAGTCCTGGTTCAGACCTGGTTCAGTCCTGGTTCAGACCTGGTTCAGTCCTGGTTCAGTCCTGGTTCAGTCTTGGTTCAGTTCTGGTTCAGTCCTGGTTCAGACCTGGTTCAGTCCTGGTTCAGTCTTGGTTCAGTCCTGGTTCAGTCTTGGTTCAGTCCTGGTTCAGACCTGGTTCAGTCTTGGTTCAGTCCTGGTTCAGTCCTGGTTTAGTCCTGGTTCAGTCTTGGTTCAGTCCTGGTTCAGTCCTGGTTCAGACCTGGTTCAGTCCTGGTTTAGTCTTGGTTCAGTCCTGGTTCAGTCCTGGTTCAGACCTGGTTCAGTCCTGGTTTAGTCTTGGTTCAGTCCTGGTTCAGTCCTGGTTCAGTCCTGGTTCAGACCTGGTTCAGTTCTGGTTCAGTCTTGGTTCAGTTCTGGTTCAGTCCTGGTTCAGACCTGGTTCAGTCCTGGTTCAGTCTTGGTTCAGTCCTGGTTCAGTCTTGGTTCAGTCCTGGTTCAGACCTGGTTCAGTCTTGGTTCAGTCCTGGTTCAGTCCTGGTTCAGACCTGGTTCAGTCCTGGTTCAGTCTTGGTTCAGTCCTGGTTCAGTCTTGGTTCAGTCCTGGTTCAGTCCTGGTTCAGTCCTGGTTCAGACCTGGTTCAGTTCTGGTTCAGTCTTGGTTCAGTCCTGGTTCAGTCCTGGTTCAGACCTGGTTCAGTCCTGGTTCAGTCTTGGTTCAGTCCTGGTTCAGACCTGGTTCAGTCTTGGTTCAGTCCTGGTTCAGTCCTGGTTCAGACCTGGTTTAGTCTTGGTTCAGTCCTGGTTGAGTCCTGGTTGAGTCCTGGTTGAGTCCTGGTTCAGTCCTGGTTCAGACCTGGTTCAGTCCTGGTTGAGTCCTGGTTCAGACCTGGTTCAGTCCTGGTTCAGTCTTGGTTCAGTCCTGGTTCAGACCTGGTTCAGTCCTGGTTCAGTCCTGGTTCAGACCTGGTTCAGTCCTGGTTCAGTCCTGGTTCAGTCCTGGTTCAGTCTTGGTTCAGTCCTGGTTCAGTCCTGGTTCAGACCTGGTTCAGTCCTGGTTCAGACCTGGTTCAGACCTGGTTCAGTCCTGGTTCAGTCCTGGTTCAGACCTGGTTCAGTCCTGGTTCAGTCTTGGTTCAGTCTTGGTTCAGTCCTGGTTCAGTCCTGGTTCAGTCCTGGTTTAGTCCTGGTTTAGTTTTGGTTCAGTCCTGGTTCAGTCTTGGTTCAGTCCTGGTTCAGTCTTGGTTCAGTCTTGGTTCAGTCCTGGTTCAGTCCTGGTTCAGTCCTGGTTCAGTCCTGGTTCAGTCCTGGTTCAGTCCTGGTTCAGTCCTGGTTCAGTCCTGGTTCAGTCCTGGTTCAGTCCTGTTTCTCTTGAATGTGATATTATTGAAATGTAACATAACAAACACAATACAGACCTGTCCAGTGGGTCCTGAAGATGTGAAGCTCATGAAGAAGAGCTCCACTGTGGATCTGATGGAGACAGTGTCCTCAGCAGGAGAGAAGACAAGGACCAGGACAAAACCAGGACTAAATCAGGACCAAAGACTCTTGCTTTAAAACCTAAAACCTAAAACCTAACCCAACAAGGGGTAACAATGGACTCAGACTTGAACTTTGACAGCCACATCAACTCAATAACATCAACAGCCTTTTACCATCTAAAAACATGTCCAAAATCAATGCTATAGTGTCTAAACCAGACTTGGAGACACTTATCCATGCATTTGTCTCCAGTCGGTCAGACGACTGTAACGGCTGCTCACTGGCCTCTCCAAACGAGCTGTAAAACATGGACCGGCCTCCTGCTGATGCCAGAGTCAGGACTAAACATGGACCGGCCTCCTGCTGGTGCCAGAGTCAGGACTAAACATGGACAGGCCTCCTGCTGGTGCCAGAGTCAGGACTAAACATGGACCGGCCTCCTGCTGATGCCAGAGTCAGGACTAAACATGGACCGGCCTCCTGCTGGTGCCAGAGTCAGGACTGAACATGGACCGGCCTCCTGCTGGTGCCAGAGCCAGGACTAAACATGGACCGGCCTCCTGCTGGTGCCAGAGTCAGGACTGAACATGGACCGGCCTCCTGCTGGTGCCAGAGCCAGGACTGAACATGGACCGGCCTCCTGCTGGTGCCAGAGTCAGGACTGAACATGGACCGGCCTCCTGCTGGTGCCAGAGTCAGGACTAAACATGGACCGGCCTCCTGCTGATGCCAGAGTCAGGACTGAACATGGACCGGCCTCCTGCTGGTGCCAGAGTCAGGACTGAACATGGACCGGCCTCCTGCTGGTGCCAGAGTCAGGACTAAACATGGACCGGCCTCCTGCTGGTGCCAGAGCCAGGACTAAACATGGACCGGCCTCCTGCTGGTGCCAGAGCCAGGACTAAACATGGACCGGCCTCCTGCTGGTGCCAGAGTCAGGACTGAACATGGACAGGCCTCCTGCTGGTGCCAGAGTCAGGACTGAACATGGACCGCCTCCTGCTGGTGCCAGAGCCAGGACTGAACATGGACCGGCCTCCTGCTGGTGCCAGAGCCAGGACTAAACATGGACCGGCCTCCTGCTGGTGCCAGAGCCATGACTAAACATGGACCGGCCTCCTGCTGGTGCCAGAGCCAGGACTAAACATGGACCGGCCTCCTGCTGGTGCCAGAGCCAGGACTAAACATGGACCGGCCTCCTGCTGGTGCCAGAGCCAGGACTAAACATGGACCGACCTCCTGCTGGTGCCAGAGCCAGGACTAAACATGGACCGGCCTCCTGCTGGTGCCAGAGCCAGGACTAAACATGGACCGGCCTCCTGCTGGTGCCAGAGCCAGGACTAAACATGGACCGGCCTCCTGCTGGTGCCAGAGCCAGGACTAAACATGGACCAGCCTCCTGCTGGTGCCAGAGCCAGGACTAAACATGGACCGGCCTCCTGCTGGTGCCAGAGTCAGGACTAAACATGGACCGGCCTCCTGCTGGTGCCAGAGTCAGGACTAAACATGGACCGGCCTCCTGCTGGTGCCAGAGCCAGGACTAAACATGGACCGGCCTCATGCTGGTGCCAGAGCCAGGACTAAACATGGACCGGCCTCCTGCTGGTGCCAGAGCCAGGACTGAACATGGACCGGCCTCCTGCTGGTGCCAGAGCCAGGACTGAACATGGACCGGCCTCCTGCTGGTGCCAGAGCCAGGACTGAACATGGACCGGCCTCCTGCTGGTGCCAGAGCCAGGACTGAACATGGACCGGCCTCCTGCTGGTGCCAGAGTCAGGACTAAACATGGACCGGCCTCTTGCTGGTGCCAGAGTCAGGACTAAACATGGACCGGCCTCCTGCTGGTGCCAGAGTCAGGACTAAACATGGACCGGCCTCCTGCTGGTGCCAGAGGCAGGACTAAACATGGACCGGCCTCCTGCTGGTGCCTAGAGTCAGGACTAAACATGGACCGGCCTCCTGCTGGTGCCAGAGTCAGGACTAAACATGGACCGGCCTCCTGCTGGTGCCAGAGTCAGGACTAAACATGGACCGGCCTCCTGCTGGTGCCAGAGTCAGGACTAAACATGGACCGGCCTCCTGCTGGTGCCAGAGTCAGGACTAAACATGGACCGGCCTCCTGCTGGTGCCAGAGTCAGGACTAAACATGGACCGGCCTCCTGCTGGTGCCAGAGTCAGGACTGAACATGGACCGGCCTCCTGCTGGTGCCAGAGTCAGGACTAAACATGGACCGGCCTCCTGCTGGTGCCAGAGTGAAGACTAAACATGGACCGGCCTCCTGCTGGTGCCAGAGTCAGTACTAAACATGGACCGGCCTCCTGCTGGTGCCTAGAGTCAGGACTAAACATGGACCGGCCTCCTGCTGGTGCCTAGAGCCAGGACTAAACATGGACCGGCCTCCTGCTGGTGCCAGAGCCAGGACTAAACATGGACCGGCCTCCTGCTGGTGCCAGAGTCAGGACTAAACATGGACCGGCCTCCTGCTGGTGCCAGAGTCAGGACTAAACATGGACCGGCCTCCTGCTGGTGCCAGAGTCAGGACTAAACATGGACCGGCCTCCTGCTGGTGCCAGAGTCAGGACTAAACATGGACCGGCCTCCTGCTGGTGCCAGGGTCAGGTCTAAACATGGACCGGCCTCATGCTGGTGCCAGGGTCAGGTCTAAACATGGACCGGCCTCCTGCTGGTGCCAGAGCCAGGACTAAACATGGACCGGCCTCCTGCTGGTGCCAGAGCCAGGACTAAACATGGACCGGCCTCCTGCTGGTGCCAGAGTCAGGACTAAACATGGACCGGCCTCCTGCTGGTGCCAGAGCCAGGACTAAACATGGACCGGCCTCCTGCTGGTGCCAGAGTCAGGACTAAACATGGACCGGCCTCCTGCTGGTGCCAGAGTCAGGACTAAACATGGACCGGCCTCCTGCTGGTGCCAGAGTCAGGACTAAACATGGGCCTCCTGCTGGTGCCAGTCAGGACTAAACATGGACCGCCTCCTGCTGGTGCCAGAGTCAGGACTAAACATGGACCGGCCTCCTGCTGGTGCCAGAGCCAGGACTAAACATGGACCGCCTCCTGCTGGTGCCAGAGTCAGGACTAAACATGGACCGGCCTCCTGCTGGTGCCAGGGTCAGGACTAAACATGGACCGGCCTCCTGCTGGTGCCAGAGTCAGGACTAAACATGGACCCGGCCTCATGATGGTGCCAGAGTCAGGACTAAACATTGACCGGCCTCCTGCTGGTGCCAGAGTCAGGACTAAACATGGACCGCCTCCTGCTGGTGCCAGAGTCAGGACTAAACATGGACCGGCCTCCTGCTGGTGCCAGAGTCAGGACTAAACATGGACCGCCTCCTGCTGGTGCCAGAGTCAGGACTAAACATGGACCGCCTCCTGCTGGTGCCAGAGTCAGGACTAAACATGGACCGGCCTCCTGCTGGTGCCAGAGTCAGGACTAAACATGGACCGGCCTCCTGCTGGTGCCAGAGTCAGGACTAAACATGGACCGGCCTCCTGCTGGTGCCAGAGTCAGGACTAAACATGGACCGGCCTCCTGCTGGTGCCAGAGTCAGGACTAAACATGGACCGGCCTCCTGTTGGTGCCAGAGTCAGGACTAAACATGGACCGGCCTCCTGCTGGTGCCAGAGTCAGGACTAAACATGGGGAATCAGTGTATCAGTTCTGTGCAGCCAGATCTGTAATGCTATTCCTGATGTTGTGAGACACTTGTAGTTTATATGTATCTTATTTTTTTAACTGGTTTTATTTTGATTGAGATTTTAATGTGTTTTTAATGTCTGTAAAGAACTTTGAATCGCATTTCGAATAAAACTGTGCTCAAATAGTCCTGCTTTAGTCCTGCTGTAGTCCAGGACTAAAGCAGGACTAAAGCAGGACTAAAGCAGGGCTAAAGTAGGTCTAAACCAGGACTAAAGCAGGACTAAAGCAGGACTAAAGCAGGTCTAAAGCAGGTCTAAAGCAGGTCTAAAGCAGGACTAAAGCAGGACTAAAGCAGGTCTAAAGCAGGTCTAAAGCAGGACTAAAGCAGGACTAAAGCAGGGCTAAAGTAGGTCTAAACCAGGACTAAAGCAGGACTGAAGCAGGACTAAAGCAGGTCTAAAGCAGGTCTAAAGCAGGACTAAAGCAGGACTAAAGCAGGTCTAAAGCAGGTCTAAAGCAGGTCTAAAGCAGGACTAAAGCAGGACTAAAGCAGGACTAAAGCAGGTCTAAACCAGGACTAAAGCAGGACTAAACCAGGACTACTTGTTCTTCCTCTGCTCCGCTCACATAATTCTCGGAAGACAAACACTGAGGTGAGACTGAGCTGAGGACGCCCTCTGGTGGTAGAAGAACGTCATCACAACATGCTATGGCTGTTGACCTTTGACCTTGTGAGGAGGAAGTAGACTGTGCTGAGGCGGCCCTCTGGTGGTGGACGGCCGTCATCACAGCCCTGAGCCACCAGCTCCTGCTGCTGGAAGCGAGGCACTAAGACCTGACTTTTATTTGTCCCAAATATGTGACACATAAATGAGTATTATTTCTTACATTTATGTGAGTAAACTAAAGAAGGACTTCCAAATGTATTTCTCTAAATCAAAGATCATACTTTACAAATCACACAAGAGAATAAAAGTTAGTAATTCTTTATTAATATCAATACATTCCAGACATTCAGTCAATGTATACTTTATAAGTCATTTTGCATAAATCATTTATTACTGTATATATTACTGTGTGTATATATATATATATATATATATATATATATATATATATATATATATATATATATATATATATATATATATATATATATATATATATATATGATTTGATACACAATACATGTGTTAATGTTGAAGAAGTGGAAATGAAGATTAGTCAAAACAAAAGTGAATGAATGAACCTTTGAGATACAAAGTGTACATTTTCAAACAGATAATATAATATAATAACTTTAATCATTCTAAGTTTTCTTTTACTTAAACAGACACTTTTCTAATAGAAATGAGGAAGGAGCTGATACAGAGTGATGTCAGAGAACACACCGGCTGTTACAGAGGGCAGGGCTGGGTCAGCAGGTGGCGGCTCTCCTCACTCTGAGGGAAGAGCGAGTCACGGAGGCGGACCATGTGACCTCTGACCCGGGCGGGGCCAAGGGCGTCGTCCACCAGGATTCTGCGGATTGGCCTGTAGACTCGGTAACGCCTGGACACAGCACACGAGCCGCTGATCAGTGAGGGGTTCACACACACAGGCGAAACCTTTCTGTTTTTTTCCATTTTTTTGGTCAGGTTGCTCTCTCAGTCTATATGCTTTCATGTGGAAACAATAAACTGCTCCAATCTACTCCTAAAGATGTTTGATTATTTCAATGAATCCACTTCATCCATAGATTTCTCTGGGACATAGTTTTCCAGAGAAACAGAAATATCAGCCTTAAAGTAGCTCCCACACCAAACTGTTCAATCTGAGACTCAACAAGATTTTGACAAAACGTACACAAGGATTTTAGGCCAATTTTCAGTCCGATCTAGTTTACTCAAAAACTAAATGAGAAATCCCAAACTCCCTTTATACTTGTTTAATGACTAGTGTGTGTGTAAAATGAACTAAAATGTAAACCTGGTTCTGTGCATTTTTCAGGTGTTTAAATAAAACAATTCAGATCCCAAATATGTGCAATTTTGTCCATTGTTACAGATAAAATGCCTTATTACTATTTGAAAACAGTACACGAGGAGCGTACTCGATGTCTTTTGCTTGATAATCTGAGCAGACGTAGGAGGCACATCTGAAGCCACTCTTCACAGACACCCTGGTAGGTCAGACTGGACTTACCTGTAAACCATCAACGCCACAAAGGCAAAGAGCGCAGTGAGGACAGCACTGGAGGAGATGACCACCTCTGCAGTGTGGGGGCGCTGTGGAGCTGCACACAGACACACGTATCATAGTTACACGAGAAAAGCCACTTCATTCCACTGGACCTGAGCTTCTCATGTTTTATTTGAATTTAAGTGAAAATAGAGGCTTAAAACCTATAATTTATCTCAAAATATTTTCTGTTAAAATAATAACTTATTAATAATGAATCAATAGGCACAAATGTTGTTAGATAACCGAGGCAACTACTGTGTTGTGATTTTGGAAGTTACAAAATAAAACAGTTTCATGTACTTTAGTGACAAATACTGTAAATAGCATTATTTCTTATGATTAGGGTGTTTTTCTGGTGGAGGGTCTGCCACCTGCTCGTCTCCACGGAGATGTAATATAGCTTTGCCTGAATGTTCCACAGTAAACATTTATGTCTCCATGGGAACAAGCAGGAGAGCTGAGCCGCCTTAAAGTCTATATGAAGGTTCTTGTCATATTCTAATTCTGACTTAGTTTGGTGGGAGGGCACCTGTGGTAAAGATTTAGCATGGTTTTAAATTTGTGAAGTTGCAGTTTGTGAAGAAATTTAGACAAATTAAAGTTTAAACTTACAGGAAGTTAGAAAGGAAATTTTAGAAATGAATGCGGGATTAACAAATGTAATGCCACACTGTGGAACATCACGCTAGAGGCTGAGAAACAGGTTAAGACAGTGGTTCCTCTTGTATTTACTGTTACTGTGTTACTGTTGTCATCATTGAATATAGACTGTTGCTAATTCAAACTCTTCGGTGTAAGGCCTCATTCATCCAGGAGTGTTTCCTCGTGGAAAAGGGCAGTGGACACGGACTGTCCAGATGAAACCTTTTGTACAAACTGAACTTTTATATTTTCTTTTTTTTTTTGTTATAGCAAAAATGACACTACACAAACATAATTATGTAAAATGTACTTCAAATTACATTCAAATGTTATTCAATTCTTTTAAGCCTCATCATTCCTTGCACCCCTGTTTGGGAAACACTAGGTTAAGGTGTAAATACGTATGAATCTATGGACCAAAACTCCTCCCTTTTTTGTCGCCCATGGACCTCACAAAGCAATGCTCTCTAAGGTACACCAGACAAAAGTGGGAGGCCTGGGCCATACGGCAAAAAAGTGCTATCACGATTTTCCAGATCATGATTTAGATTTGATCACGATTCATGTTCACTTTGTTTTACTATTGTCTACAATAGAGCTGCACGATTTAAGAAAAATATCTAATTATGATTTTTCTGAGCAGTGCCATTGCAATTATATTTGAGATTTATGTTTTAACAATAGGACTCAGTTCAAATTCACTTTTAAACACAATTTTGTCGTTTTTAGTCACATTTTTGTCACGTTCAGTTGTGTTTGTCATATTTAAATGCGTCTTTGTCACTTTTAGTTGCGTATGGTCGCGCTTTTGTCGCTTGTTTCAGAACATGTTTGTACAAATCCAAGCTACAGTTTTTATTCACATCAAAGCAAGACCTTTTGCTGTTTGTGGAAGACATTATTGCACTTCAAAAACTGCAGCCTTTGTGATTTGCTAATTGCATTCATTGAAATTGCGTTAAAATTGTAAAGATTTGGTTTAATTGTGCAGCTCTGGCCTTTAAGAGGTAAATAAAGTCATCTGCTCAGAGGCTTCAGTGGCTAAACAACAGGAGAAAAAGTGTGTTTGAACAGACAGCTGCATTAAAGAGAGAAACAGTCATGATACCAAAACAGCAGACTGTCCGAGGGACCAGCTCCATTTGACGGCGTAGCGCCCAGCCCTACCTGCAGGCTCCTGGGCCTTGCTGATGGTGACCGTGGTGCTGGCCAGGCCCATGCTCCTGCTGTCCTCCAGGGTGATGTTGACGCAGTAGGTGCCCGGCTCGGGGAAGCTGCGGCGCAGGTGGACCAGGCACTGGGCTGAGGGCGGCAGGTCGTCGCACAGGATGCTCTGGACCTCCGAACAGGTGGGGTCCGACACGATGGTGCAGGCCGAGGTGGGCGAGCTGGGACGCACAGGAGAGGGGTGTGAACCGTACTGGATTAGTGCAAAGGTCACATGCTCTCATTTGGGTCGTTTTTTTATCCAAAGCAAATGTAAACACATGGAAAAATATCACAAGATACTTTTTCCATGTGTGCATAATTTGATCTCACCGGTCCTGTTCATTACAATCATATCTCCTCCATGTTTTTAAAGTTCACTCACCTTCTCAGGACCTGTTCTAACTTTGACACAAACAGATACCGTTTCAAACTCTACAAAGAGAAGTGTCGTTGTTATTATTATTAGTCAAAAGGTACAATGTCGTAAAGTATTTGGGGAAAGTACTACTCAAATAAGAGTAACTGTCTGAACTAGGGCTGTAGTCTTTCAGTCGTTTAGTCCATTGATGGTATTTTAGTCGACCCAAGATTTTTATTTGTCGACTAATCATTGTATTCATATTAAATTATTATAAAATGATTTCTCTGGCAAAAACAAGAAGATATGAAGTGAGTTTCCTGAAGATTTTGGAGTCTTAACGTATAAATACAATGTTTTGTTGTACATTTCTGTGTAAATAGTTGTTTCTGCATGAACTCCTCTGCAGTCGTGTTCCTTTGAGTGCAGTTTGGTTTAGATACATGGAAATATTTAACTTATTTGTCATTTTAATTTGAAGTGAAGTGTTCTGTGCACTCCTCCAGCCTCACCTGCCCAGACACTTGACCAGGAAGCTGATGTCCGTCTTGGTCTCCCGGGCAGCGCTCACGTCGATGATCTTATTGTTGGGCCAACTCCTCACTGCAGGCTTCGGCTCTGTTCACACAATTTATATCAATATATTACTACTAAACCTATCTCTGCTGCATTTATTCACTTTTAGGTGTTTGTAATGATCAGCAGCTCTGGAGCGGGAGCAGCTCCTTCCAGGGGTCGGACACTATTTTCCTCATCTGTTTCTTCTCAAACACCTGCTGTACAGACAGCTCTTTGAGTGTGATCCTTGTGGACACCCAGGTATTTGGAAGAATGCACCTGAAAGTGGGGTGTGGGCTCCCAAATGTCCCAGGTCCAGCTGTGGTACCCTGTGATACCCTGTCCTGCATCAGAACGTGTTGGGGTGAAACATGAACAGGGCGGAGCGGTTCACTGTTTATTTCTTCAGATCCCCATTGCCTCTTGGTAGTCTCCCTGGGGTCCTGGGGCAGTGTGTGGCGCACTGTTGAGTCGTCTTGAATTGGAATGAGCGATGCCACGGGATGAGGTATGAAGTGTGAGTGTTTTAAGGTGAGACACTACAGGAAAAACTCACTTTTTTCAATGTTTTTTTTTTTTTGTCAGTTTGTTCTCTCAACATATCGGCTTTCATGTAGAGATAACAAACTTGTCCAATCTGCTCTTAAAAATGTTTTAGTCCTCCATTGAATCCACTTCATCCATAGATTTCTATGGGACATTATAACCTCAAAGGCCGTTTTCTTAAAATACATTTTTCTTCACCAGGGACATAAGGATCACCACTTAAAGTAGACCCCACACCAAACTGTGCAATCTGGACTCAACAAGAGTTTGATGAAACGTACAGAAGGATTTTTTGGTATTTAATTCTAAAACAGATTTATTGAAGTTTTAAGTAAAAAAAATGTGGCAAAATTTGAATTTTTAGTCCAATCTGGTTTACTTAAAAACTACATAAGAAATCTAAAATCCCCTCTGTACATCTTTTCATAACTAATATGTTACAAAATTTTGGGCCATTTTCACATAAAATGCCTCATTTCTACATGAAAACATGACATGATGAAAAACCTAATATATTTTTTCTTACATTTATGTGAGTAAACTACAGGAGAAGATTTTTTCCTGTTCCCCTGCAGTGTCTCACCTTAATAGAATGTCATACCTATCAAGCAGACAGGGGACTAAACAGCTTTTTAGTGCCTGACTTTAACTCTCTTCCTATCTCTCCCTGACTAACTCACAGCTCTTCAGGGCTTTGGAGGTTAAGGCTACAGGCCTTTAATCATTAGCTTCTTAAAGGTCCCATAGTTTGCTATATTTCCCCTAGTCTGCCCAAAGGACATTTATGGTCATATTTTGCATTCTGCAACAATAATCATATCATAATTATAAAAAAGCACTCTGTCCTGAATCAGACACAAGTGTATAACAAGATGGAGGCAGAGACAGAACACTTCCTGGAGGAGGAGGTCCCCACAGCACCACGTCACATTGTCCCACGGAGGGAGCAGATGCTGCTCACAGAAAACCATCTCCTCGTTTCAAACAATTAAAGCTAATGAATGCATCGATGAAATAAATAACCACTTTGAGGGTTGATTTGGAGTACAAGTAATACTAATAGTATGTAAAAGCCAACAGAAGTCACATTTGAATAATACAGGACCTTTAAAAAATAACTAAGGAACATTTTGACCTATTAAACATCTTTGTAAGTCCATGTGGTGGTTGTAAATGTATTTTTTGGAGAGTTTTAAGGCCCCTCTGTCGCCCCCTGCTGTCTGCGCAGAAAACCAGCTGCAACATTTCCTGACCGACCTGAAGACAACTCTCCTCAGAAGCACTGGGTCTCCATTTTATATTTTGGCGACATGAAATGTTTCATGAAACATGATTGTACTCAATTATTTCAATAATTCAATAATTAAGGGGGAAAAATGTGTTTTGGGGACTGGGATGATAGTTGCAGTGGTTCATTTCTTCTAACACATAAAAAGGCGGTTAACCTAGCACACTCTAAAAATATACAATCTGGTCCTCAAACATCTCGTGTCTTGATGAGGGACTGACTCACTGACGATGGTGATGTTTGCAGTGAAGCTGCCGTGGACGTAGCGGAAACACTGGTTGGCGTTGGCGGGGTGTCTGTGGAGCCAGGGGCCCGTGGTGGAGGGGCCCTCAGACGCTGGGGGGAGGGGTTCTGTGGAGAAGAGACCAGAGGTGGAGGCAGAGGGGGTGGCAGAGGGGGTGGTAGAGGGGGGCGGAGGGGGAGGAGGGGTGCTGCTGGTGACGGGGGCTGCAGGGAGACAAACACACAAAACACACAACCGTTACTGCATCCACACAGCTCCTCCCACAGTCCAGCCCTGGGCATCAGCACTGGCCAACCAAACCAAACAGCTATCCGACCTTTCTGACATCATTTATTTTTAACATTGCAAAGGAAAAAAAGACATGCAACATCTTGACAAGGATTTTTGTTCAAAAAAGGAGTGGGCTGAAGCTTGATAACTTATTAAATCCCACCCCTGTCGCATCAACACAATTTTACCATTTAGATGCTTCCATAAGTAAAGTCTGCTGCATCTTAGAAATGATCAGTACAAAACATGTACAAGTACAACACATGTACAAGTACAAAACATGTACAAGTACAAAACATGTACAAGTACAAAACATGTACAAATACAACACATGTACAAGTACAAAACATGTACAAGTACAAAACATGTACAAGTACAAAACATGTACACATTGACTATACCCCTTTCATTTCCTTTTTGTAACTATAGAGAATTTCCATTTGTAGGTACATTTGAACTGTCTAGGATTTATAGTGTTTTATTTCCTCACTTATATCATTCCGTAGTCTTACTCCACTTGAAGAAATGCTAAATATTTTCCTACTTGTGTGAGTCTTGATTGGTTGATTTTAAAGTTACGGTATGTTGCCCCCTTAAAAGATAACTCCCCCCTTGTATCTTAAACATTTTTTGTATATTACCTTACTATACTATAAACAATTTTTACTTGCTTTGAACATGAGTTTGGCTGTGAAAGAATGTCCTATATCTGTAAGTTTTAATAGCTTAGAATAAAACAAAGTGTGTGTACTGTGTATGTTCCCTTATTTATGACTCTTTTTTTTGGAGAGTGCACTCTACAGTGCATGTCTAAACTTTCTGTCCGGACACATGGGACTTCATCTGTAAAGCCCTCTGACCCTCGTGTTGAACTGACCTTGTGTGGTTTCTATCCTGATGGTGAGTGCGTGAGTGCCCGGGTTCATCGTGGATCCTTCTGGAAGACACACAGAAGTCAAGGAGCCAGGAGTGGTACATTTGTTCTCATCCACTCTACCTGCAGGGGCTGATGAGCTGAAGTTCATCCTCTCAATAAACTATCTGAAATCTTTTGAGAATGACTAACATCTCCCTGTGCACGGCAATGTGCACACAATCAACTTTAGTTATTCTACTCTGTGGATCTGTGGGATGTAATAACATATAGAGGCCTTGGGTAAAGATAAAACGAACAGGAAAAAGACATGTTTTCTGCGTTAGAGTTCAAGACTACAAGCTAAGACAAGCTAATGGCAGCACAATGTCGTCACAGCTATTGGACATATAGAAAATATGTTGATAAGTTAATGATTTGTGACTGGAGCATGCAGCCAATCAGAGTGTCCCGTCTGTGGTGACGCAGATCGTACACAGTACACGTATCAGTGGGTCACCGTGTTTGGGCGCTTCACCTTAGTCGGCAACAGCAGGAGTTTGAACTGGCAAATATGGTTAGGATTCATATCGCTGCTCAGGTACTGCTCAGGGATGGGAACAAAGACATACTTTATATTGTGGGACAGCAACTTTTTTCCCAAAGCAATTATTGCATTCATTTCTTACACGGGCACAGTGTAACCCGTAAAGAGCAATACAGGGCAATATATTGAAATAATGAGCACACAAAATGATTAAAATGATTCTTTTCTTTCCTTTATCCATACTATGGGTATCCAATCATGGGCTGATTGGTCTATTTTTGTCCCCAAAACATCAGATTTCAAGCCCTCCTAAATATACGTAAAAAAATGTTATGATAAAATGAGCCAAATCGAGGGGTGCACGGTGGCAGAGCAGCTAGAGCTTCTGCCTCCCAATAAGGAGATCGTAGGTTGGAATCCCGGACCACCCCAACGTCACACAATCTCTGCATGTTCTCCCCGTGTTACCGTGGGTTCTGTCCGGGTTCTCTGGCTCCTCCCACCGTCCAAACACATGACTGTGGAGGTTAATTGGTCATTCTAAATTGTGTATGAATGTGAGAGTTAATGGTTGTCTCTTTGTCAGCCCTGTGATGGGTTGGCCACTGTCCAGGGTGTACTCCGCCTAAGGCCCAAAGTGACTGGGATAGGCTCCAGTCACCTGGGAATGGGAATAAGCGGTAGAAAATGAATGAATGAATGAGCCAAAACGATTTCTTCCAACAGTATAAGATTGGAGTCCTTAGCATTTCCGTGTTCTTCTTCTTTTCTTCTTCAAAATGAGTGAATTTCACACAGATGTTTGCCAGTATGGCAACAACTGTAGTCAATTTGCAGTGTCTACTATGAAGTGTGTCTTTGCTAGAGCCATTTGAAATCAAGCATTATTTTTTATATCAAATAAATCAAATCACTTATGTTGCTTTTATTCCTATCACAAGAAACCCAAATTTCATACCACTCAACTGGTGTATAAAGCATGTTGAACAAAGCATACTCTTTTAAGACGAATTTTAATTTGGAACACTACAATTACACAGGGCAAGGATGGAAAACATAGATGGGCCTTCAAAGGTTAATAAATTCCTTGTGAAGCCTAACGTTGTACCTGGGTGGTGGGTGGGTGCGGAGGAGGGGGCGCGGGATGTGGGAGTGGCCGCAGCAGGAGGGCACTCGATGGGGAAGGCCGCCTCCACCACCAGCTTCACACTGCGTCTCCCTGGGGTGCTGTAGGTGTGGGTGATGGTCTCTCTGTGGGTGACCAGCTGGTTGCCGTCCCTGAAGTCCCACAGGTAGTCCACCGAGGAGGCGCTCTTCAGGTACTCACTGGGGTCGTGCAGTCTCACCTGGAACAGAAGCTCCTCCCCCTGGAAGAACTCGCCGTCGGACATGTTCACCGCAGACTTCTGAGACAGGCTCACCGACACCGGGATTTTATCTGAGGAGGACAAGACAAGAGTCTACACGTCAGACTCCACATGTGTACAATTATACGGACGTGAACAGACAATAAAACGCTCTGTAATGAATGTTATAGAAAGTATTAAAGGAGAACTCTTTTAGACACCACATACATAAGATATAATGCAGCATCACTCTATGTTCTGCACAAAAGTATGTGCACTTTCAGCAAATGGTTCATAATTTCATAGCTCAAATTGCTTTAACTAACTTTTCCTTGGCAGCTACTCTTTTAGCTGTTCATAAATGGCTTGGTTTTCGTTGGACTCCTTGGTGTTTTCACTTTGTGTGTCTCTGAACAAAACATGTTAAACCAGGTTTAATGTTTTTTTCACTTCACAACAGTGAAAAACAGTGTCATATTAATAAATATAAATAATGGCAGAGGGTGCTGAGGTGTTACCTGTGATGTGGCAGAGGGTGCTGAGGTGTTACCTGTGATGTGGCAGAGGGTGCTGAGGTGTTACCTGTGATGTGGCAGAGGGTGCTGAGGTGTTACCTGTGATGTGGCAGAGGGTGCTGAGGTGTTACCTGTGATGTGGCAGAGGGTGCTGAGGTGTTACCTGTGATGTGGCAGAGGTGTTACCTGTGATGTGGCAGAGGGTGCAGAGGTGTTACCTGTGATGTGGCAGAGGTGTTACCTGTGATGTGGCAGAGGGTGCTGAGGTGTTACCTGTGATGTGGCAGAGGGTGCTGAGGTGTTACCTGTGATGTGACAGAGGTGTTACCTGTGATGTGGCAGAGGTGTTACCTGTGATGTGGCAGAGGGTGCAGAGGTGTTACCTGTGATGTGGCAGAGGGTGCAGGTGTTACCTGTGATGTGGCAGAGGTGTTACCTGTGATGTGGCAGAGGTGTTACCTGTGATGTGGCAGAGGGTGCAGAGGTGTTACCTGTGATGTGGCAGAGGGTGCTGAGGTGTTACCTGTGATGTGGCAGAGGGTGCAGAGGTGTTACCTGTGATGTGGCAGAGGGTGCAGAGGTGTTACCTGTGATGTGGCAGAGGTGTTACCTGTGATGTTGCAGAGGGTGCAGAGGTGTTACCTGTGATGTGGCAGAGGGTGCAGAGGTGTTACCTGTGATGTGGCAGAGGTGCAGAGGTGTTACCTGTGATGTGGCAGAGGGTGCTGTGGTGTTACCTGTGATGTGGCAGAGGGTGCTGAGGTGTTACCTGTGATGTGGCAGAGGTGTTACCTGTGATGTGGCAGAGGGTGCAGAGGTGTTACCTGTGATGTGGCAGAGGGTGCAGTGAGGTGTTACCTGTGATGTGGCAGAGGTGTTACCTGTGATGTGGCAGAGGGTGCAGAGGTGTTACCTGTGATGTGGCAGAGGGTGCAGAGGTGTTACCTGTGATGTGGCAGAGGGTGCTGAGGTGTTACCTGTGATGTGGCAGAGGGTGCTGAGGTGTTACCTGTGATGTGGCAGAGGGTGTTACCTGTGATGTGGCAGAGGGTGCAGAGGTGTTACCTGTGATGTGGCAGAGGGTGCAGAGATGTTACCTGTGATGTGGCAGAGGGTGCAGAGGTGTTACCTGTGATGTGGCAGAGGGTGCAGAGGTGTTACCTGTGATGTGGCAGAGGGTGCAGAGGTGTTACCTGTGATGTGGCAGAGGGTGCAGTGAGGTGTTATCTGTGATGTGGCAGAGGGTGCAGTGAGGTGTTACCTGTGATGTGGCAGAGGGTGCTGAGGTGTTACCTGTGATGTGGCAGTGTGAGACCTGTGATGTGGCAGAGGGTGTTACCTGTGATGTGGCAGAGGGTGCTGAGCTGTTACCTGTGATGTGGCAGAGGTGTTACCTGTGATGTGGCAGAGGGTGCTGAGGTGTTACCTGTGATGTGGCAGAGGTGTTACCTGTGATGTGGCAGAGGGTGCAGTGAGGTGTTACCTGTGATGTGGCAGAGGGTGCTGAGGTGTTACCTGTGATGTGCAGAGGTGTTACCTGTGAAGTGGCAGTGATGTGGCAGAGGGTGCTGAGCTGTTACCTGTGATGTGGCAGAGGTGTTACCTGTGATGTGGCAGAGGGTGCTGAGGTGTTACCTGTGATGTGGCAGAGGTGTTACCTGTGATGTGGCAGAGGTGTTACCTGTGATGTGGCAGAGGATGCAGTGAGGTGTTACCTGTGATGTGGCAGAGGGTGCAGTGAGGTGTTATCTGTGATGTGGCAGAGGGTGCTGAGGTGTTACCTGTGATGTGGCAGAGGGTGCAGAGGTGTTACCTGTGGTGTGGCAGAGGGTGTTACCTGTGATGTGGCAGAGGGTGATGAGGTGTTACCTGTGATGTGGCAGAGGGTGCTGAGGTGTTACCTGTGATGTGACAGAGGGTGCTGAGGTGTTACCTGTGATGTGGCAGAGGGTGCAGAGGTGTTACCTGTGATGTGGCAGAGGGTGCAGAGGTGTTACCTTTGATGTGGCAGAGGGTGCAGTGAGGTGTTACCTGTGATGTGGCAGAGGGTGATGAGGTGTTACCTGTGATGTGGCAGAGGGTGCTGAGGTGTTACCTGTGATGTGGCAGAGGGTGCAGAGGTGTTACCTGTGGTGTGGCAGAGGGTGCTGAGGTGTTACCTGTGATGTGGCAGAGGTGTTACCTGTGATGTGGCAGAGGGTGATGAGGTGTTACCTGTGATGTGACAGAGGTGTGACCTGTGATGTGGCAGAGGGTGCAGTGAGGTGTTACCTGTGATGTGGCAGAGGGTGCTGAGGTGTTACCTGTGATGTGGCAGAGGTGTTACCTGTGATGTGGCAGAGGGTGCAGTGAGGTGTTACCTGTGATGTGGCAGAGGTGTTACCTGTGATGTGGCAGAGGGTGCTGAGATGTTACCTGTGATGTGGCACCTGTGATGTGCAGAGGTGTTACAGAGTGATGTTACCTGTGATGTGGCAGAGGGTGCAGAGGTGAGTGTTACCTGTGATGTGGCAGAGGTGTTACCTGTGATGTGGCAGAGGGTGTTACCTGTGATGTGAGAGGTGTTGTTACCTGTGATGTGGCAGAGGTGCAGGTGTTACCTGTGATGTGGCAGAGGGTGCAGCGGTGTTACCTGTGATGTGGCAGAGGTGATGCAGAGAGGGTGTGAGGTGTTACCTGTGATGTGGCAGAGTGTGTTACCTGTGCAGATGCTGAGGTGTTACCTGAGCAGTGTTACCTGTGATGTGGCAGAGGTGTGAGGTGTTACCTGTGATGTGACAGAGGTGTGACCTGTGATGTGGCAGAGGTGCTGAGGTGTTACCTGTGATGTGGCAGAGCAGATGTTACCTGTGATGTGGCAGAGGGTGCAGTGGGGTGTTACCTGTGATGTGTCAGAGGTGTTACCTGTGATGTGGCAGAGGTGTTACCTGTGATGTGGCAGAGGTGTTACCTGTGATGTGACAGAGGTGTTACCTGTGATGTGGCAGAGGATGCAGTGAGGTGTTACCTGTGATGTGGCAGAGGGTGCAGCGGTGTTACCTGTGATGTGGCAGAGGTGTTACCTGTGATGTGGCAGAGGGTGCAGTGGGGTGTTACCTGTGATGTGGCAGAGGGTGCAGAGGTGTTACCTGTGATGTATCAGAGGGTGATGAGGTGTTACCTGTGATGTGGCAGAGGTGTTACCTGTGATGTGGCAGAGGTGTTACCTGTGATGTGGCAGAGGGTGCAGTGGGGTGTTACCTGTGATGTGGCAGAGGGTGCAGAGGTGTTACCTGTGATGTGGCAGAGGTGTTACCTGTGATGTGGCAGAGGATGTTATCTGTGATGTGGCAGAGGTGTTACCTGTGATGTGGCAGAGGGTGCAGAGGTGTTACCTGTGATGTGGCAGAGGGTGCAGAGGTGTTACCTGTGATGTGGCAGAGGTGTTACCTGTGATGTGGCAGAGGGTGTTGTTACCTGTGATGTGCAGAGGGTGTTACCTGTGATGTGGCAGAGGTGCAGAGGTGTTACCTGTGATGTGGCAGAGTGTTCTGAGGTGTTACCTGTGATGTGGCAGAGGTGTTACCTGTGATGTGGCAGAGGGTGCAGTGAGGTGTTACCTGTGATGTGGCAGTGGGTGTTACCTGTGATGTGGCAGAGGGTGATGAGGTGTTACCTGTGATGTGGCAGAGGGTGATGAGGTGTTACCTGTGATGTGGCAGAGGGTGCTGAGGTGTTACCTGTGATGTGGCAGAGGTGTTACCTGTGATGTGGCAGAGGGTGCAGTGGGTGTTACCTGTGATGTGGCAGAGGTGTTACCTGTGATGTGGCAGAGGGTGCTGAGGTGTTACCTGTGATGTGGCAGAGGTGTTACCTGTGATGTGGCAGAGGGTGCTGAGGTGTTACCTGTGATGTGGCAGAGGGTGCTGAGGTGTTACCTGTGATGTGGCAGAGGTGTTACCTGTGATGTGGCAGAGGGTGCAGTGAGGTGTTACCTGTGATGTGGCAGAGGGTGCAGAGGTGTTACCTGTGATGTGGCAGAGGGTGCAGTGAGGTGTTACCTGTGATGTGGCAGAGGGTGCAGTGAGGTGTTACCTGTGATGTGGCAGAGGGTGTTACCTGTGATGTGGCAGAGGGTGCTGAGGTGTTACCTGTGATGTGGCAGAGGTGTTACCTGTGATGTGGCAGAGGGTGCAGTGAGGTGTTACCTGTGATGTGGCAGAGGGTGCAGTGAGGTGTTACCTGTGATGTGGCAGAGGGTGTTACCTGTGATGTGGCAGAGGGTGCTGAGGTGTTACCTGTGATGTGGCAGAGGTGTTACCTGTGATGTGGCAGAGGGTGCAGTGAGGTGTTACCTGTGATGTGGCAGAGGTGTTACCTGTGATGTGGCAGAGGTGTTACCTGTGATGTGGCAGAGGGTGCAGTGAGGTGTTACCTGTGATGTGGCAGAGGTGTTACCTGTGATGTGGCAGAGGGTGCAGTGAGGTGTTACCTGTGATGTGGCAGAGGTGTTACCTGTGATGTGGTAGACGGCGTGGTCGGTGGTCAGGGGGCTGTACTTCCTCCTCTCTCTCTGCCTGTACACCAGCACTTCCATGACCTCTGCCCCCAGAGGAAACGTGCTGGTGTTCAGGCTCAGGCTGGAGGAGGAGCCGTCACATGTCTCGTAGTACTGACCTACACACACACAGTTACATGAGCGCTGGGGACAAGGGGCGCCACCATTTAGGACATATTGTGCAGCAGAGGGTCTTATACGGGGCATCCTCAGTCAGAGTCGTGAGGGGACTGCAGCGAACTGAAACTGAGATTCAGAGGGCCATGATACATGATGCTTACTTTATACATTCACTGTATCTTAATGTATTACTGTGTTCATTTTCACACTACTCACCGTTAGAACAATGTGCATGCATCTGTGTGTTTGTGTGTGAGTGTGTGTGAGTGTGTGTTTGTGAGTGTGTATTTGTGTGTTTGTTTGTGTGTGTGTGTGTTTGTGTGTGTTTGTGTGTGTGTTTGTGTGTGTGTATTTGTGTGAGTGTGTGTGTGTATGTGTTTGTGTGTGTGTGTGTGTGTGAGTGTGTGTGTGAGTGTGTGTATGTGTATGTGTTTGTGTGTGTGTGTGTGTATTTGTGTGTGTGTGTGTGTGTGAGAGTGTATTTGTTTGTTTGTGTGTGTGAGTGTGTGTGTATTTGTGTGTGTGTGTGTGTGTGTGTATTTGTGTGTGTGTGTGTGTGTGAGAGTGTATTTGTTTGTTTGTGTGTGTGAGTGTGTGTGTATTTGTGTGTGTGTGTGTGTGCGTGTGAGTGTGTGTGTGTGTGTGTGTGTGCGTGTGAGTGTGTGTGTGTGTGTGAGTGTGTGTGTGTGTGTGTGTGTGTGTGAGTGTGTGTGTGTGTGTGTGTGTGTGTGTGTGTGTGTGTGTGTGTGTGTGTGTGTGAGTGTGTGTGTGTGTGTGTGTGTGTGTGTGTGTGTGTGTGTGTGTGTGTGTGTGTGTGTGTGTTTGTGTGTGTATTTGTGTGTGTGTTTGTGAGTGTGTGTGTAGGTGTGTGTGTCTGTGTGTGTGTATTTGTGTGTGTGTTTGGGGCTGGACGATGCTTACCCCTGGTGTGCCACACATAGACGTAGTTCTTGTGTCTCCAGTCATTGCTCTGAGGAAAGGGTTTGCCATCAGGGAACACGTTACATTGATTGGAGTCCAGACACTTCCCATACCCATAATCCTCCAACCAGGAAGTCCAGTTATACACGTATCCGGAGCGCACCTGCCCATTAGCTGCACAGAGAGGTTAGAGTCAGTTAGACTTGAGAAAGCTTTAAAATTTAAACAGTAAAAACAACAAAATCCTTTTTTCTTAAAATGTGAATTATGTGTCTGATGCCTTCTGTTGCAACAGATGCTTTATGGTGAGGGTGGTTTGAAAGTGCTCAAAACCTCTGTCAAAAGTGTGTGGAATATGTCCGTGCCTCGATTTTCAGATTGATGTGGTTTTGTTGTTTAGAGCCGGGTATCCAACCAATCAAACACAACATGAGAGCAGTGTATTGTGCTCTCCTCTCATTAATGCAGGGGTCTTAAACTTCGGCCCAGTTCAGCCTGTTCAACAAAATATATTTTGTTACGGCCAAAATACGCTCTATTTTGTTTAAGGCGTCCCACCGGCGGAACGCTAGATTTTTTATTAATTTATTCCTTTTTATCCACCGTCTGACATAAGGGAACTATAAAGCTGCTGGACATATTCAATATAAAAATATATAAATATAAAAATTACACTAAAATTCTAAACAATTTAATAGGACTTTTATACGGATTCCGCTTGGACTTATTTACTTTATTACAAGTCCCTAAAACTCATTTTTTGTCAAATTAGCTTCAGCTTTTAAGAGGAATTGTCAAACCCAAAAAAGCCAAAAGTAGTGTCAATCAGGCAAAATCTAAAGACACCAGCTTAGGCCGACTTTAAAGTCTGATATTCCTCTTTGCAGAACTTATTTCTACGTGTAATCAAAGTAAATCAGACACGAGAAGCCAAAACTACAGAGTCTCAGCTTCACAAAGAGTCCAGCTCCAAAGGTTCAGAAACAGCTTCAGTTTGAAATGAGGCTCATTTCAGTCACACGTGGTCCGAGCGTCATGTGGTTAAGTATCTCACAGAAAGGTTAGAAATGCCTGCCCTAATGCTATCTGCAGCGCCCTGGTCACAGTTTAGAGGTGTGGTCTCAGCTCTGGCGGTGTGATGTGGGCGTGGCTTTGCAGTGTGGTAGGTGTGGCCTGGTACTGTGATGTGGCTTTGGGCCTGAGGTGGGCACAGATTGACTTGTGGTGGGCAGGGCAGTGTTGTGATATGGGTGTGTTCTGTTGTGTTGTGGGAGTGGCCTGAGGTGTGGTGGGCGTGGCCTGGCTCCGAGCACCTGAGGCCTCCAGCTCCGTACCGTCCTCACAGTGCTCGTCCCACAGCAGGTCCCCGTCGGCGCTCTCCTTCTGGCAGGGCGGGTACTGCAGCTTGGCCGTGAAGGACACACTGGAGCCGTTGAGGGCCGGGCTGTCACTGGTCAGCACCACCTTAGGTTTGCCTGCACCCACCGGGACAACAAACACGTTTAAAAGTAAAATGTGTGAATCATGCACGTGTAGTCTCTGTACAGTATATCCCTCTGTATAGTATGTACTGTGACTACATTTAGTAGTACAAACATTTTAGTAGTACACACTTGAATATAATGTCATTGTCGAGTCTGTACAGGTATTTATTTCATGAAATGCTATAAACTTCCAGACACGTAATATTGTAATATCAAAGACCGTAGCTCGGTGCTAAAGTCTAATCATTTATTTATTTACCAGATATATCTGATGACATATCCAGTCTTCATCAAAATCACCTGACATCAAAATGTCAGCAAAGCAGGTGTTGTACGGTTCTGGTTCCTCAGTCTCACCTCTGTGCCTCTGGAGCTCCTTGGGCCCCGGGTTCAGGGGCGGGTACAGGGTGTCGTCCCAGGGCGTGCTGTCAGGGTCCCAGCCGGGGATGGGGGGGATGGGGAAGGGGAACCAGCCTGAAGGGGAGTGCTTGTGCTGGAACATGTCTGCGTACGCTGCAACAGAGGACACCAGCAGTTATTCAGTTATTATGAGATTGTAAAGTGGCATGATCTGAACTTTACAGTAGAAGGAAAATGTATTATACTTTAAACAAGCAGAAGAAAGTACACACTTTTTGTGTGTAGGGGGGTTTCTTTCTGTCTTTTGTTTGTTTGTCTGCCAGGTTACATTTTGAAATCCACTTTAACCAGGCTAATTCACAAAATGTAATTAAGTGACTATATTATACTATACTATACTATATTTTACTATACTATACTATACTATACTATATTTTACTATACTATACTATACTATACTATACTATACTATACTATACTATACTATACTATATTTTACTATACTATACTATACTATACTATACTATACTATACTATACTATACTATATTTATACTATACTATACATATACTATACTATACTATATTTTACTATACTATACTATATTTTACTATACTATACTATACTATACTATACTATACTATACTATATTTATACTATACTATACTATATTTTACTATACTATACTATACTATACTATATTTTACTATACTATACTATACTATACTATACTATACTATACTATACTATACTATACTATATTTTACTATACTATACTATACTATACTATATTTTACTATACTATACTATACTATACTATATTTTACTATACTATACTATACTATACTATATTTTATTATACTATACAATACTATACTATACTATACTATACTATACTATACTATACTATACTATATTTTACTATACTATACTATACTATACTATATTTTACTATACTATACTATACTATACTATATTTTACTATACTATACTATACTATACTATATTTTACTATACTATACTATACTATACTATATTTTACTATACTATACTATACTATACTATACTATTTTACTATACTATACTATACTATACTATATTTTACTATACTATACTATACTATACTATACTATATTTTACTATACTATACTATACTATACTATATTTTACTATACTATACTATACTATACTATATTTTACTATACTATACTATACTATACTATATTTTACTATACTATACTATACTATACTATATCTTACTATACTATACTATACTATACTATATTTTACTATACTATACTATACTATACTATATTTTACTATACTATACTATACTATACTATATTTTACTATACTATACTATACTATACTATATTTATACTATACTATACTATACTATACTATACTATATTTTATACTATACTATACTATACTATACTATACTATACTATATTTTACTATACTATACTATACTATACTATACTATACTATACTATACTATATTTTACTATACTATACTATACTATACTATACTATACTATACTATACTATACTATATTTTACTATACTATACTATACTATACTATACTATATTTACTATACTATACTATACTATACTATATTTTACTATACTATACTATACTATACTATACTATATTTTACTATACTATACTATACTATACTATACTATACTATACTATATTTTACTATACTATACTATACTATACTATACTATACTATACTATATTTTACTATACTATACTATACTATACTATATTTTACTATACTATACTATACTATACTATATTTTACTATACTATACTATACATATACTATACTATACTATACTATACATATACTATACTATACTATACTATACATATACTATATTTTCCAGGTCAACAGTGCTTTGTGTCAAAGTCATATTGATTCAATTATTTAGAATATATGACATCATCTGTCATCTCAAGACACATGAGACAACTAATCAGATTAAGTCACAAGAAAAATGTGTACAAAGATCTAATCAGATCAGCAGACCCATAGACTTCCCCAAATGTTTATCGAAAACAAGTCAGTGTGTGAGCGTGTGCTTTTCCATTAAAGAGACTTATTATGAAAAGCCATCTTATTAAGCCTTTAACAGTGTTATAACAGTGTTATAACACTGTTTTAACACTGTTATAACAGTGTTTTAACGGTGTTCCCTCATCATAAACTTTCCTGGAGCTGTATTTCCATGGTTTCACGTACTGCCAAACCCAGCCTGTGGCACTGGCAGTGCAGCCAAAGAGCACACGGTGATGGGAGGAGCCTCTGCTCCATGTGCCACACTCTCCAAACACTCTTGGATCTCAAATCTTTATCATTTAGCCAGCATTTATTTATTTTTCTCTCTGTGGACTCTCTGTAGACTCTGTCGTCTCCCTGTGGCCTCTCTCTTCTCCCTGTGGTCTCTGTGGTCTCTCTGTGTGGTCTCTGTGTGGTCTCTCTGTGCTCTCTCTGTGTGGTCTCTGTGTGGTCTCTCTGTGCTCTCTCTGTGTGGTCTCTCTGTGGTCTCTCTGTGTGGTCTCTGTGTGGTCTCTCTGTGTGGTCTCTCTGTGTGGTCTCTCTGTGCTCTCTCTGTGTGGTCTCTGTGTGGTCTCTCTGTGGACTCTCTATGGTCTCTCTGTGGTCTCTGTGTGGTCTCTGTGTGGTCTCTGTGTGGTCTCTCTGTGCTCTCTCTGTGTGGTCTCTGTGTGGTCTCTCTGTGCTCTCTCTGTGTGGTCTCTCTGTGGTCTCTCTGTGTTCTCTCTGTGTGGTCTCTCTGTGCTCTCTCTGTGTGGTATCTGTGTGGTCTCTCTGTGTGGTCTCTGTGTGGTCTCTCTGTGCTCTCTCTGTGTGGTATCTGTGTGGTCTCTCTGTGTGGTCTCTCTGTGTGGTCTCTCTGTGCTCTCTCTGTGTGGTCTCTGTGTGGTCTCGCTGTGCTCGCTCTGTGTGGTCTCTGGGCTCTCTCTGTGTGGTCTCTGTGTGGTCTCTCTGTGCTCTCTCTGTGTGGTCTCTCTGTGGTCTCTCTGTGCTCTCTCTGTGTGGTCTCTCTGTGGCCTCTGTGGTCTCCCTGTGGACTCTCTGTGGTCTCCCTGTGGTCTCTCTCTTCTCTCTGTGGTCTCTCTGTGGTCTCTGTGTGGTCTCTGTGTGGTCTCTGTGTGGTCTCTCTGTGCTCTCTCTGTGTGGTCTCTCTGTGGCCTCTGTGGTCTCCCTGTGGACTCTCTGTGGTCTCCCTGTGGTCTCTCTCTTCTCTCTGTGGTCTCTCTGTGGACTCTCTGTGCTCTCTCTGTGTGGTCTTTCTGTGGCCTCTGTGGTCTCTCTGTGGTCTCTGTGTGGTCTCTGTGTGGACTCTCTGTGGTCTCTCTGTGGTCTCTCTGTGGGCTCCCTGTGGTCTCTTTCTTCTCTCTGTGCTCTCTGTGGTCTCTCTGTGGTCTCTGTGTGGTCTCTCTGTGGGCTCCCTGTGGTCTCTCTGTGGTCTCTGTGTGGTCTCTGTGTGGTCTCTCTGTGGTCTCTGTGTGGTCTCTGTGTGGTCTCTGTGTGGTCTCTGTGTGGTCTCTCTGTGGTCTCTCTGTGGTCTCTCTGTGGTCTCTCTGTGTGGACTCTCTGTGGTCTCTGTGTGGTCTCTGTGGTCTCTCTGTGGTCTCTGAGTGGTCTCTCTGTGGTCTCTGTGTGGTCTCTGTGGTCTCTCTGTGGTCTCTGTGGGCTCCCTGTGGTCTCTCTCTTCTCTGTGTGGTCTCTCTGTGTGGTCTCTGTGTGGTCTCTCTGTGTGGTCTCTGTGTGGTCTCTCTGTGGGCTCCCTGTGGTCTCTCTGTGGTCTCTGAGTGGTCTCTGTGTGGTCTCTGTGTGGTCTCTCTGTGTGGTCTCTGTGTGGTCTCTGTGTGGTCTCTGTGTGGTCTCTGTGTGGTCTCTGTGTGGTCTCTCTGTGGTCTCTGTGGTCTCTGTGTGGTCTCTGTGTGGTCTCTGTGTGGTCTCTCTGTGGTCTCTCTATGTGGTCTCTGTGTGGTCTCTGTGTGGTCTCTGTGTGGTCTCTCTGTGGTCTCTGTGTGGTCTCTGTGTGGTCTCTCTGTGGTCTCTGTGTGGTCTCTCTGTGGTCTCTGTGTGGTCTCTGTGTGGTCTCTGTGTGGTCTCTGTGTGGTCTCTGTGTGGTCTCTCTGTGGACTCTCTGTGGTCTCTGTGTGGTCTCTCTGTGGTCTCTGTGTGTTCTCTGTGTGGTCTCTCTGTGTGGTCTCTGTGTGGTCTCTGTGTGGTCTCTGTGTGGTCTCTGTGTGGTCTCTGTGTGGTCTCTGTGTGGTCTCTGTGTGGTCTCTCTGTGTGGTCTCTCTGTGGTCTCTGTGTGGTCTCTCTGTGGTCTCTCTGTGGTCTCTCTGTGGTCTCTCTGTGGTCTCTGTGGACTCTCTGTGGTCTCTCTGTGGACTCTCTGTGGTCTCTCTGTGGTCTCTGTGTGGTCTCTCTGTGGTCTCTCTGTGGTCTCTGTGTGGTCTCTCTGTGGTCTCTCTGTGGTCTCTGTGTGGTCTCTGTGTGGTCTCTGTGGACTCTCTGTGGTCTCTCTGTGGTCTCTGTGTGGTCTCTGTGTGGTCTCTGTGTGGTCTCTGTGTGGTCTCTCTGTGGACTCTCTGTGGTCTCTGTGTGGTCTCTGTGTGGTCTCTGTGTGGTCTCTGTGTGGTCTCTGTGTGGTCTCTGTGTGGTCTCTGTGTGGTCTCTCTGTGTGGTCTCTGTGTGGTCTCTGTGTGGTCTCTGTGTGGTCTCTGTGTGGTCTCTGTGTGGTCTCTGTGTGGTCTCTGTGTGGTCTCTGTGGACTCTCTGTGGTCTCTCTGTGGACTCTCTGTGGTCTCTCTGTGGTCTCTGTGTGGTCTCTGTGTGGTCTCTGTGTGGTCTCTGTGGACTCTCTGTGGTCTCTCTGTGGTCTCTGTGTGGTCTCTGTGTGGTCTCTGTGTGGTCTCTGTGTGGTCTCTGTGTGGTCTCTGTGTGGTCTCTGTGTGGTCTCTGTGTGGTCTCTGTGGACTCTCTGTGGTCTCTCTGTGGTCTCTGTGTGGTCTCTGTGTGGTCTCTGTGTGGTCTCTGTGTGGTCTCTGTGTGGTCTCTGTGTGGTCTCTGTGTGGTCTCTCTGTGTGGTCTCTCTGTGTGGTCTCTGTGTGGTCTCTGTGTGGTCTCTCTGTGTGGTCTCTGTGTGGTCTCTGTGTGGTCTCTGTGTGGTCTCTGTGTGGTCTCTGGTCGAAGGAGAATAAAGATTACTTAAACATGCCTTAATCAGTGAGTGATTAAATGAGAAGTGAAAAAGTTTATAAGAGGCAGAGACAAAGTAGCCTAAACATTAAAGGGACTTCCATGGACTGCTTTGACGGTCTATAGGGACTTCTGAGTAATATTTACAGTATTCACCTTATTTCGGACGTTGCCGTACGCGCCGCCGTCTTGTTTCTGTTGTATTAGTTCACACGGAGCAGACGAGCTCAACAGAAAATAAGTTCTACTCGGACTAAAAAGCCGTTTTCAGACTGACCAGGAAATCGTTGTGTTGTGACTTGTTGTTGCTCGTGTTCATTAAATATTTTACACAAATCAATCTACTTTATGTAACATTTTAGCGGTGAGACTTTTCCCTCGTTCGTCATTAGCTTTAACGGAGTTCTCGTCAAACGGGAGTGCGTTTACAGACGGAAGTGCAGAAAACGGCAAAAGTGGGCGGGGCAGAATAAGGTCAATAGACCACCCTAAGGAACTTTAAAACAACCCCTTAAAACATTTTTAACTTTGCCCCTCAAAAATGCTTTACCTGCATCCCAGAGGATAAGTACAGAAGTTTTACTATCGTTTTTCCTCTAAATTTGTCTTAATGTTGTTCAATCTTTTTTTCATTATTAAGCAGACTACAGCAATGTAAACAGGGTCATGGTTTCTTAGAGCTATTGTACCTGTGTCCGCCTCTGTGATCTGGATCTATCTTTGTCTATGTCTGTTGTAGTGCAGATCTTGTGTGGATTACAGAAATGAGTATGTTGTCGAGCCCTGGAATTCGTCTCCCTACAGACATCAACTAACCCTATATTATGTATTCATTTGCTGACTTTAACCAGTACTTTGGGAGTTTGAGACATTGAGTGTCAACAGAATGTTCCAATCACCGCCACAAATAAGGGTTCCCTCTGAGTGGTTTGCAGTCAGATCTGTGATCTTAGTATAGAAAGTGACATCACTTCCTGGTGGGGCATGTGCATTTAGCAAAGTAAACAAAGTTCCATTAATAGTTCATTTAAACAGTACAAATCTGCCCGCTTTATATTTTGTTAAAAATTCTGTTCACGCTTGAAACCAATCTATCCACTCCCCTCTTATGTTTGCCCCTGGATGAGGAATATTCCAGTTTATTATAACCAAATGTAGCTAGTTTTTAATGTTCTAAGACCTAGGTCATTTAAATAGGTTTCTTGACTTGACGGACAGCAGAAGCTCTGTTTGTGGACATAAAATCATACAAACTCTGTTGCAAACCTGCCCATTAATCCACTGATTTGATTTTTGTCCTGTTGGGCGGTCGGCTGCACTAACAGCAGGGAGTAAACCTGATGTAATGTTTTATCGTTTACCTGATGAAGGCAGAAGACAGCCATGATTAGCAACAATAAACCAAACTGGAAACACTCCAAATACTCACAGATTTGCACTGAGCACTTTTTACAAGGTAAGTCAAGGCTACAAACGGTTACACAACCACGATGAATATCATGATCAGCGGAGTGCAGTGGCATGTCTTTAGCCGTATAAGTGAATGAAAATGAACTGGTATGAATGCATGTACAATCCAGCTGCAGCTGATGCATTATACATATATTCACAAACTATTTCCGCAGGATATGTCTTATTCAGGCAAACTCAGTTGAAAAGCATTATTTATTTGTGACTTTGTGCCAGTAGCCTGCCCCTGCCACACAGGTTACTTTATTGGAGCTAATTGATCATCTACCATTTAGAATCATCTCAATGAAACTCTCCTCACCTCAGATTAAAAGAGTTTTGTGCTTCGTTCACTGATTCTGTAGTAATCCACTTGTTATTCAGTCCCCTGGGTCAGCTTCCAGTCGTGCAATCTTTACTTTAAAAAAAAAAAAAAAGCTTTCTGAGCTGAAATATGTTGCACCACTTCCACGACAACTCAACTGAACATGCATTAGAAGGAGCCATCCACTAATTGACCCAAAAAAATGCAATCAGTGTGAGTTTTTATCAGTTTTGTGCTCCCTGTAATACTGCTCTCATGCTTTTCTGTCGTCCAATATGGCACACCCATGTGATCATGTGATGTGGGCGCAAAGGGTCAATATATCAGCGCCCACGCAGAAATGATACGTTTCTCCAAGTGAACACGGACTATAGGCGGACATTAGGAGTGTAACGAGACACAAGACAAGACAGGTCATGGGATTGGGTTCACAAGACAAGATTTTCATAGTTTTTTTTTTTTTTTCTTATATTGAACTTTTTAATAACATTAAAATGGAAGTTATTGTTTAAAAAACAAGCCTAATAAACGTCTTTTCTTTGGTAAGTTTTCTGTTTTACAAATGAAATATGGCATTATAAGACAATAAAGAACAACGTGGTTTTAAAGATGGATATACTCTTGAATAATAATTCTCCAGGAGGTTACTGCACTCTTCAGTAGTTGCACTGCAAAAACAACGTATCATCATTCTGGCGAGGTTACTCTGAGGGTGCTGCACAGTCTTGAGGCATTTCAAGCTCACGAGATCTCGAGACACGATATCGATTTAACCACAGCCAGACGAAGCACTACGGAAAACACCAACTCTCCAAAAACCTTTATTTAGCCTTTACTTATTTCACCTGTGTCTTAGTCTGGCCTGTCTGGAGCATTGGTCCACATTTCAGCGTGAGGGTGCAGCTCTCAGACAGGGGGCGCTGAAGGGAAGGGATTGTCACTTCCGTCTGTCTGCCCCAGGGCAGCTCTGGCTACAATGGTAGGTCACCACCATCAAGGAGTGAAAGAATAATACACTGCAGAATGCATTATTGTAAATCTGTGTGTAAAATGAACCTGATTTGTGAGACAAGAGACATTTAGGACTGAGGGCCAGAGGGAAGAGGAGAACCGTCTCAGCCCTGAACATCTGACTCTTTATTTCAAGCTCACAGGCCCCAGGTTTTACTTTACCTCCATCGAGCTTGGAAATGGGATCACATTGTAATAGCTTCATTAAATACATTTGCAATTTGGGCCAGTTCAGCAGATAGCCTGAGGGCCAACAGAATGGCCCTTTGGCCCCTGGACTATAGTTTGGACGTCCCTGACAGTGACTTTAATTCGGTGTATTAGGATAATATTGTCATATTTAGCATCTGATGTTGACGTTGAGGTTTATTGCAGTTGTCAGTGGAATGTAACATGGTACAATATAAAACATGAATAATAATAGTAACATATATCACAGGGGCCTCAAGAGCCAAAAGAGTGAACATCTCACACCTCACTCCACTGTCTGTAAAACACGCAGGCTACTTTCCCCAGGTTCAAGTGTGTGTCTGCAGCGAGAGGACACTCAGATGACACTGATGAGGTGTAATTAAACTCATGGGACTGTGACTGTACACTGCCCATCACGGCACAGGCCACAATACTTTAGGAGGACAGAAGCCCCTAAAAGACTGTCATTCATGCTTTATAGAGAAATGTTTCAATCTAC
>CM033636.1:12865693-12873193 GCA_019453435.1 Rhinogobius similis | reverse complement strand
TTAGAGCACCGCAATATTCTATCTATTACACTGACATATTGCTAAACTAAATGTACTTGAGTAAATGTGTAAATGTTTCCTAACACCATATTTATGCCAATATGAACTGATTTGGACATTTGTGTTCCTGCTGCTCCTGCAGGTATGATTTTGTTTATTATTGTGTATATCCTTAAAAGATGCCACATTTGTACATAATTCAGCATTCGACATTACTCCAACAGGAGGCAGTGTTCTTACACGAGTACCTTTTAACTACTCTAACTATAGTAAAGTATTACAGAGTCCTGACTATTACCATCCACATTTCTGGCCTCAAAACTATCCCTCTATCTGTAACTGTCTTAAACCTTTAGGGACACAATTTCAACTAATTAAAGGTTTCATATATTATGGGCTTTTTTATTCAGACATTTTGGCTTTTGTGTTAAATGTTACAAATTATAGCTATCTTAAAACACATCCAGTGTTTTTAACTTGTTAAGAATGAACAGAACAGCAGCAGAGAGCGCTCTGGTGGAGCGCTTAAGACTGAAGTGTTTACCTGTGCTTCCTGAATATCAGTGATATTAATCCAAGACATTAATATTTTGCCTAAAAAAAGTTGTCAAGAAATATAATCCCTAAATGACCATGTTCAACTATATTATTGGAATGTCACATAATTTCATATAAATTAAAGATTTCAGTCATTTGACGACATGATACTTAAAACTCACAGGCCAGAGCCGCAGGATCAAGACTTTTTATTACATCTGATTCTGCTCATCCCTAAAACACACCTAACATCAGCCCTGATCCATGAGTGAAGTGGTGACATGTGGGTTTTGCATTAGCTGCACACAGATCTTACAGTAGTCCATTGGACCAGTGTATGGGACACTGTGAGAAGACTGTCCTCCTGAGTGTCCTGTGATCAGCTCAGCCCTGTCATCTGGAGAGAAGCCCCTGTCCCTAATGACAGAGACATGTCCCTCAGCTCTCATCAGACAGGCTGGGAAAGAACAGCCAGAGGGCAGCAGGTCCAGCCCGAGAACTGCTCTGAAGCCCACCCTGGGACCCACCAGACACGCCCACGCCCATCAGACCCCCCACACCCCTGGGAGGGCGGTCCGTGAGCGCACAGTAACGGCGTCTGGAGAAGAGAAGTTCTGTACTGTTGGATGGACTGAAGCCCGAAACATCCTGGACATCTCGGACACGGGGGTGTCATGTGACGGCACGAGGAGGGGCTGCCTGTGGGTCAGGAGAACTCACAACCACGTGACTCTCCACTTTTGAGCACGAGGACCCACCTGTGGAGCGAGTCTGCGCTGCAGTCTGGAGATGAGGCCGTGCGTCAGAGCGTCGCGCCGCAGGAGAGCGCTCCGCATGTGGGTGCTGTGGGTGCTGTGGGTGCTGGTGCTCGGGTTCACCGCGCTCTCACTCACAGATCTGTTAAACCACAGTCAGGACTTGACCGAAGGTGAGACCACGGCTCCGGTGCCTCCTCTGCGCTTCGCTGGTTCTCCCGGGCTGGAGGTGCTGGACTCCCGGGATGCGCGCCCAGAGCGCGGTGTGGAGGTGCCGCTGGAGTCGCTGCAGGAGGACCAGCTCCTGTCCGTGCCCTCAGCGGGGACAAAGAACAACACTCACGAGCAGAAGAGGAGTTATGTGCTGCTGATGCGGCCGGGCGCGGGGAAAGAGCCGCGCGGCAGCGCTCATGTGACGCATGCGCAACACGGTCCAGAGAGTGAGAGGAGAGAGAACTCCCCACTGCGCCGAGACCTGCCCGAGTCCAGAGCCCCGGGGTGAGTTACACGCGGAGCAGACGCATGATCTTCGGTGTGCTGCACATTTCTGGGTCCTCGCACAGTTAGTTTATTTATTTATTTATTTTCATTCATACTTACACAAAAAAATAGTCAGCAATCAAACCAAATCCATTTCCCTCATTTCAGGTCAGGTTTGTGTGGTACAAAACTGATTTGACACTACCTGTGAGAGGTCAAGGTTCACTTCAGAGCAGCCGTCATTCTCAGAGCTGGCGCTGTTTGGATTCAAAAGGGCAAATCACACAGACTAATTAATTAGACCAATCATGTCAACAACGTCTCTGTATCCGCCCCTGACAGAAACATGGACTCATACATGGTGTGCAGGGCTATTTCTACAGCAAGCAAGTAAGCCCACACTCTGGGCCCCCCTAGGCCCCCCAGAAGAATGATTTCCATTTTATACAGTTATCTGTCTCAAATGACTGTCAATGTTTGAGGATATCCATGTTTTCATTCACTCATTCACTCAGACAGAGCACAGACCCAGGGTGAGGGCCGGTGTTTGGTGCTCTGTGTTGATGTGTCCTTATCCTTGAGTGTGTCTTGCTGGTGCTATGTGCAGGTGCCTGGGGGGGCAGTACAGTGAGAGCCTCCCCTCTGTGAGCGTGCTCCTCTGCTTCAGGGACGAGCCCCGGGCCTCTCTGCTGCAGACCCTCCACAGTGTGCTGGACACCGCCCCCCCTCACCTGCTCCGAGAGGTCCTGCTGCTGGACGACCACAGCCACAACGGTGGGTCCCGCACGAGACTCATGTACGGGGTACGGCGTGTGCTTCACTTAACACTTTAACATACTGCGCATCTTTGGAAATCAAGACGTTTGGACCTCCAGCCGAAAGTCATTTTCAATCTGATGAAAATGATTTAGCAGCAGCCTTTATACTCTCCTGAGTCCTGATTGGTTCTGCCAAAAGGGAGGAGTTATAAATCTACCAGTGTCTGCCAGTGTCACTCTTACGCTTTGGCCAGTTGAGGTCCTCCCCTCCCTCAGTTTGAGTTTTTGCAAAGGTCTTATCTGAGAAGGAACATGACAACAGAAAGCCAGTTGTATTATATATATATCATACACACACGCTCACGCACACGCACACACACACACACACACACACACACACACACACACACACACACACACACACGCACGCACGCACGCACGCACGCACACACACACATGCACGCACGCACACACGCACGCACACACACACGCACACACACACACACACACGCACACAAACACACACACACATACACACACGCACATACACACACGCACACACGCACAGACAGACGCACACACACACACACACGCACACACACACACACACACAAACACACACACACATACACACACGCACATACACACACGCACGCACACACGCACACACGCACAGACAGACGCACACACACACGCACGCACAGACAGACGCACACACACGCACGCACACACACACTCACACACACGCACAGACAGACGCACACACGCACAGACAGACGCACACACACACGCACGCACGCACACACACACACACACACACACACACGCACAGACAGACGCACACACGCACAGACAGACGCACACACACACACACACACACACACACACACACGCACATCAGGCAAAAAAAGTCGCAGTTTGCATCAACAAACATGTACTTTACAGATATCTTTCTTACCAATCTGCGCACAGTCGCAGTAACATTCTAGGACAAGCACCACATCCACAGCAGAACCATCAACACGAAATATATAAAGAGTTATAATTCACAAAGTCATTGTTATAACTCAGACTTGCAGCAGTGACTGACTCTTAACTCTTTTTATATATGTTTTTTTTTGCTTTATTTATTAATAAACTATGACAAATGATCTCCCTGATCAGTACTGAGTACATGTTGTAAGATCCTTGCACGGTTCAGTAGCAGAACCAGGGATAAACTATAGCCTATTCATTTCAATTTTGGAGAGACTTGAACCAAACCGCTTACTTTTATACTTTACTGAACAAAACAACTGTCCAGTTTCTCATCATATATACATCGTAAATAAATAATTATAAGATAAGATAATCCTTTATTGTCTCCTGTGGGAGAAATTTGTCCTGGGACAGGGGGCCACATGCTTCAGCTCAGAGACACAAGACATCACCAACAGAGCAAGCAAATCAATCAGCATCACCACTGAACACAAAATACAACAGAAGACACATCAGAAGACACGAGTGACACGACAACAGGCGCCTGTCAGTCACAGCATCATGAAACAATCACAGTCTGAAATGCTTTTCATTACTCAAGTGCACATACCCTGGGCCTTTTGCACATTCCCTTAGCCTGTGTGCAGTTTGTGATTGCACTTTCCCTTAGACTGTGTGCAATTATGTTTTGATTGCACAGTCCCTAGCCTGTGTGCAATTTTTGATTGCACATTCCCTAAGTCTATGTGCAAACCACTCTTCTATATTAATTCATTTATTTTTTGACTGCACTCTCCGAATTCAGCAAATTGATTGCTAATGGTATAAATGAATGCTTAAGTGGGTTGAGTTTGCAGTTTGGGACTCTAGACCTTCTCCCTGATGCATCAGCTCAGATTGATTGTAAAGAATATGAGTTGGTCATTGACCGCCCTCCTGCCGAGTCTCCTAACAATATCCTCAAAGATTTGCTGTAGTGAACTAGCAGCCACTCCAATAATTTTACCCGATATTTTGGTCAAAGTAAAAATCTGTGATTTAAGTCTTACAGACAGGTTTCCAAACCATGTTGACATGCCATATTGTAAAATAGATTAAATGCATGTTCTATAAAACATAAGCATGACATTCTTTTCCACTCCGTGTAACCTAAGCCTCAGCCTAAAGGCGCTGGCTAATTCTTGAGCAAACAAATTGTACACGCTGGCTCCATTGCAACTGAGAGTCAAAATAGACACCCAAGTACACAAACTGACACATTCTCTCCTTTGAAGAAAAGTCGTGTTGCCTCTTCTCTGAATCTCTCCTGTGATTGGTCAGTTTGTTCCAGCCTGAATACACTTTAATTAGTATTACTATTATTACATTATTCAACACTACATAGCCCGTACACTGAGAAATCAGGAGGAAAATGTAGGAGTTTAAGAGATCAATTTAGGACTTATGTACTTGTTGTTATTTGGTCCTAGATTGAGCCCACTTTAACATGGACTTGGTTTGATCCTGTGTAGTCCTGATCTAGTCCAGGGTAAGTTTCGGGTTTAGTCCTGGTTTAGTCCTAATTTAGATTTTGATCCAAGTGTCCACTGCAGCCCTGTTCCAAGCCAAACTAGCCATGTTTAGTGCAGCGCCCCCTTCTGTCGGACTAAGGCATAATATTTTCTATAGTCAGGTTTAACTGGTGTCTGAAGGAAACTATCTGTTATTTAAAAAGTGCAAACCTGTGTCTTAGTGTAGCTCTCCACCATATTGCTCCAATTAGCTCAAAGCTAAAATGTTAATGTTAAATAAAGTGTGTTCTGTTCCAGAGGAGCTGAAGGGGGCTCTGAGCCAGTATGTGGCCCGTCTGAGGAGAGTGCGTTTGATTCGTAGTCCCCGACGGCTGGGGCCCGGGTTCTGCAGGAGTCTGGGGGCCTCCAAAGCCACAGGGGACGTGCTGGTGTTTATGGACCCCCGCTGTGAGTGCCACACAGGCTGGATGGAGCCGCTGCTGGAGAGGCTGACCCAGGACAGGTACAGGTCCACTGCACCTTCTTACTTTGAGAGTCACATGTCTGACCTGTGCACCGAGTTCTAAAACAGTCAGGAACATGATTTTCTGACGGTTTAAACATTAATTTAACAACATAAAGGCATAGTCATATTGTTTCAATTGTCAAAGAAATTATACAACTTTAGCCCCTATTTACAACATATATATGATATAATCATTTTAACTGGTTTTAGTGAAATGGGATGTCATGTGCACTTTAACTGTGATGTGTGTTTTTCTAAAATGCACAATAATAGGAAAGTGACTGGCTTTTGTGGATCTTTTGAGAAAGACAATAATATTAATAATGGATGACTACTTCTTGCATCAGATAAAAATAATTAAGAAACAATGTGCACTTAAAGAACAAAGATAAACTTCCATACATTGTTTTCTACATACATAAGCATTGGTTATCTGGTGTTGGATTGTGGGGGCAGCAGTCTGAGCAGGGAGGCCCAGACTTCCCTCATCCCAGACACTTCCTCCAGCTCTTCCGGGGGGTCACAGAGAGACCCCTGCCCCCATCGGGTCAACAGCTCTCCTCCCGTTCTGTAAATGTTGTTGGTGAAGCGCTTGATCATTGTTCATCTCGAGCACTGCTGTTGCCCACATGGACACTGAAGTCTCCCCGTAGAACAACGGATTCCCCACTTAGTGCAGTCGCTCTATCCCGCGCCAGGCCTGTTTTTAGGGTGGGTCCCTGTTAATGCCATTCAGGGCGATGTAACAAACCTGGATTACACACTCATCTAAAGGGTTTGGGCGCTTGGTCTGGCTGAAAGACACATTCTCCAGAATGTAGTCTTCCCCAATATGAAGTTGAAATGTTTCTAATATTAATCGGCTGTAACTCTGTTCTTTACAGGAGTCTGGTGGTGTCTCCTCTCCTGGATGTTCTGGATCCACAGAGCCGGCAGTACAGCGCCTCCCCCTGGCCACTGAGGGGAGTGTGGGACTGGGGGCTGGACTTTCACTGGGACCCCTCTGCCCCTCCCTCTGCCCCTCCCTCTTCTTCAGAGAGACAGCAGGAGGACAGGGACATCCTGCCGCTCAAGTGAGTCATGAACCAACGGCAGCAGAACAGACCCATGGACCCTGCACCTCCAAAAGCAGAAGGAGTTGTTTAAAATAAGAATAAAAAATCATGAAGTTGAATAAATCGAACAACAACAATCAAAATTTCATGAATATTAGTGCAGGTTTTATTTATTTATACATAGGCTGTATCAAATCAAATCAATACGTGTGTATAATCACAAAAGGTCAACCTCTGAATCTGCACTTTTCCGCAGTGCTCCGTTTGGTGGAATAGAACCAATGTTTTCCTTTGTCAAAAAATAACTATTATTAAATTAGACAAAATCAAATGGCTTGTACCGATCGCTCATGTGGTCCTTGGGAGCTCTGGTTTCCGACACGAGAAGCTGTTTGCAAATCAAGTCAGGATTTTGATAATAAATAAAATCATTGAGTCTGCTCTTTAACTGTGTTTAATAGAGCTCTTTATTTGTTCTTTCTCTAAAGCAAAACATTGTTTGTCCTTACACAAGTAATTCATCTGATGATGTGGACAATTGACAGTAAACCCCTAAGTGCAGAAACATTTAGTGCAAGAGGATTACTTTAACTACACGCTTTTAAATAAAATGACCAATCAGTTGATTTTCGTCCGTCTCCACAGCGCGTGACGTCAGGTGTAGAAGTCGAGTTGTTATTCCGGTTTGTGCCAACGTTCATATGTTTAAAATCTAAACATTTTCACAAGTTCCTGAGGACGATATGAACGCAGCAAATGTCACACCTGCTGCCCGTGTCCAGCCTGGAAGGAAAACTACAAACTTCACCAAAATGTCCAAAATAGTCATTGTTTTGTAAAATCTTAAATACACTTATGTTAACCATGTTTTAGTGAAATGCATAATGTAATCTGTCATATGCACTTAATATTGCCACTTTG